>CM050170.1:187770426-187915426 GCA_027410445.1 Discoglossus pictus | reverse complement strand
CACCCCATGTTGACGTCAATTGATATTAACTTGGGTAACACAAATCTTTATGCCCTCTTTAGCTTTTAAATGTCATTTTGTTTTTAACAAATATTTTAGTGCTTTGTAACTTTTAATAATGATACAATAAAAGTTTAACACTTTGGTCCCTTTAATAGTTGCACTTTTTCTCTTTCAAATATTGTCTGAATATTAATTGACAAAACTGTACTCTGGGACAAATATATATATTTTTAGTTTTTTACTTACATAGCTGCGAATATTGGCTGTTTGGGATCTATCCCATTGTGTAAGCGCAGCACTGACAACTGCAGTGCCATCAATCATCAATCAAGTTGTCCGGTTTGAGGGAAGGCATAAATGATTCCCTCCTCTGGCGTGGTGCAACTTGACGGCGCTGAATCGACAGCGAGGCCATCGCTATGTTCGGCGCAGGCACTCAGCCCTCGAGGGCCTCGGGCGCGCCTCATAGCTCAAGGCCTCTTCTGTCCGCGCGCCTTACATTGTGCAGCACTGTCGGGAAATCATCAGCGCCATCTAGCGGTTGGTGGTGGCACTGCAGCTGCTATGTTTTGCGTAGGGGAAGAGGGAAAGTTGTTACTTTGTCCCAATATACAATTATACTTTAAAGGGGTTATTTTGGTTTTTACAATTGTAAAACTATTTGCTATTGGATAGGTAGGGACTCTGACACCCTAATAAGCTTGTTTCTTCTTGAAGATAATTATACATCATCTATATACCGTACTGTTTTTCTTTGTAGTGAATCCCTCCTGAAATATTCAGCATTGTTTGTGCTGCATCCATGCTAGTGAATGGGGGACCTTGGTGCAAATTATTTGGGGGGCCCCTTACAAGCAATCCAATAAAATCATGTAGGTAATCTGATTAACCTATGGAGGATCATATTGAGTTTCTATAAAAATAATTACCTGCCCTCTCTATTAAGAAATGCAGTCATGAGTGTAGGAACCGGGGGGGTACCCCAAATTTTCCATGTTTATGTATGTATAAATAAGCAAACGTTCAGCCTGTGTATACAATGAGCTGTATCCCCCTCAGAATTATTTTGGTTCCTACACCCCTGCCTTTACCCCAGGTTGCTGCCAATAGTTTTGTGCCACAACTCTGTAATGGTCTGTGGTGCTTTGCACCTGCAGTAATTACTCCACTCCTCAGCGTGCTAATTTGTGGTTTATTGTGCTTTATATGGTTGGGTGAGGGAATCCACCTGCACAATAGCAATGAGGGTAGGTTGTGCTTGTTCAGGTGTTAGTAAAACAATGCATTGCTCATTAGCACGTTATTGCTACTAATTGGTATTTACTCAGCGCATTTGCAGAACAATGAAGCACAAACAATGGTGAATATATTCTCCCCCTGCCTCTCTCTCTCTCTCTCTCTCTCTCTCCCTCTCTCTCTCTCCCTCTCTCTCTCCCCCTCTCTCTCTCCCCCTCTCTCTCTCCCTCTCTCTCCCCCTCTCTCTCTCTCCCTCTCTCTCCCCTCTCTCTCCCTCCCTCTCTCTCCCCTCTCTCTCCCTTTCCTCTCTCCCTCTCTCTCCCTCTCTCTCCCTTCCCTCTCTCTCTCCCTTCCCCCTCTCTCTCCCTTCCCCCTCTCTCTCCCTTCCCCCTCTCTCTCCCTCTCTCTCTCCCTCTCTCTCCTTTCCCTCTCTCCCTTCCCCCTCTCTCTCCCTTCTCTCTCTCCCTCCCCTTTTTTCCTCTCTCCTCTCTCTCTGCTCCCCTCGCTCTTTCCCTCTCTCTCCCTCCCCTCTCTCCCTTCCCTCTCTCCCTTCCCTCTCTCCCTTCCCTTCCCTCTCTCCCCTCTCTCCCTTCCCTCTCTCTCTCTCCCTTCCCTCTCTCCCTTCCCTCTCTCCCTTCCCTCTCTCCCCTCTCTCCCTTCCCTCTCTCTCCCCCTTCTCTCCCCCCCTCTCTCTCTCCCCCTATCTCTCTCCCCCTATCTCTCCCCCCCTCTCTCTCTCCCCCCCTCTCTCTCTCCCCCTCTCTCTCTCTCCCCCTCTCTCTCTCTCCCCCTCTCTTTCCCTCTTCCTCTCCGCTCTTTCCCTCTTCCTCCCCGCTCTTTCCCTCTTCCTCCCCGCTCTTTCCCTCTCTCTCCCTCACTCATGCTCAAAGCAGTCGCAGGATTCCCCCGTTGCGCCGGATAGTAGATATGAGTAGCGCCTGCGCAGTAGGCATCAAGCAGGTGTTACTCATACTACAAACTATTATAATGATTATTATCCTTTATTTGTAACACGCCACCATATTCCATACAGGGTATAAGTACAAGGGAAACACAATATTAACACATTGCACAGTACGGGGTCCTGTCTCTATGGAGGGTCTGCCTCTTCCTGCCCTACTTATTCAGTATCACAAAGCGAACCCAACCAGGCAAGAAATATTTTAGATCACCAAAACTTTAAATAAAAAATGACAAGGAGAACATTATCTGTCTGCGGAGTAATTGTGGAAAATGGGGGGGAAAAAGCCCAGCTCCAGAAACCATCTGTTCATTTCCACTTCAAAGCTCGCGGCGCTCTCACCGGCTGCTCAGATCGTCTCTTTTGAAAGCTCTGTGTGATTTGTGAGCACTCTCCTGGAGAATGAATGCGCTTGTGTGAAGGATTTAGGGCACACTCAGCCTGACTAAAAATAAATGTACAATGGTCTGATATCTGAGGATATCGCTGCCTCCCAGGGAGGGGTCGTCTTGGACTTTTTATTTCCTTTCATGAAGGCTCACTGTACAATGAGGTGTTTGTGCGTCTTTTAAATCGGTGGCCCTTTAAATCCATGTCCTTAAAGGCATATTTACGTTTCCTGGATTATGAATGCATCTGATCGAGGAGAATCTGTAGTGTATGAAAAACATTTTTGGATGAAAAAAATCCCAAAATACACATTATTAAACATGCCCTAATTTTGCTACATCTCTTGAGTTTGCAAGCAGCTGATTTTGAGTTAACACCCCTGCAAATCCCTGCTAAAATTAGAATACAATTCATGGTTCATTATATAATATACTGTGTATCTATTTTGTTTTCTTTATTTTATTTATACATGCTTATACTCTCTGTTTTTACTGCCTAAAATCAAACAAATAGTCCCTGTATGGGTCTGCCCTCTGCAACTCCCAAAGACACAGACTTTGATGAACTCGCTGCGCTCTCTCATTTTAACCAATCAGCTACCATCTCTCAGCAACATGCTGCTGAAAGGCTATGACACTACACTGATCATCTAGCCATACAAAGTCTGTGTCTGCATATGCTGCAGTGGGCAGACCCATACAGGGACTATTTATTTGATTTTGAGGCAGTAAAAAAAGAGCTTCTAAGCAATTCTTAATAAAAGATAGTACACTACACTGCACATCTAGCCATATAGAGTCTGTGGCTGCATATGCTGCAGTGGGCAGACCCATACAGGGACTATTTATTTGATTTTGAGGCAGTAAAAAAAGAGCTTCTAAGCAATTCTTAATAAAAGATAGTACACTACACTGCACATCTAGCCATATAGAGTCTGTGGCTGCATATGCTGCAGTGGGCAGACCCATACAGGGACTATTTATCTGATTTTGAGGCAGTAAAAACAGAGCTTATATGAACTTCTTAATAAAATAAAGTACAGAAGTATATTACATACTGTACCTAGTAAAATCCAGGAACCTTACATGTCCCTTTAAGATCTCAATAAAATACCATTGAGATCATTTTTTTTTTTTTTATATTATCTTTACTTTCTATAAACTGCTATATATATAAATAAATGCAATTACTTTGGTGTTATGTCGCCCTGCACATACCTGCATGATTTTAATGTTGGGGGAGAAGGCAAAGCTAATTTCTTTGCGTTCAGTCAGCAATCCCCAGATGAATGTTCCAAGACAATTAGAGCAGGTGCGCTGCGCGTTTCTTGCTGACGGTTGTGAGAACAGATCACATTTATAACCTATGGCTGATAGCGGATTTAATCAGTAGGGGACAGTGTAAACTCTCACTTTACTTATTTCTTTGGATGCCTCCATGATCCTGGGTGAAGGTTGCACGTATGAGATGTGAGGGTGTTTACTTTTCTGCAGGATAGAGCTTGCAGGAAGTCACACAAGATGGAAGCTTTCTATGTGCAAACAGACATTTTCTATAAATATGGCTTTATGCTCATGTGTGATACAGCTGTTAGTGTGTTACTCGCATGAGGTTTTTCCTAAATTACAGTGCAGGTTTAATGTGGACCTTGAACAAACATTAAGATTTCATGCACATGTCTGCGGCGCGAGCTCGTTCCGCTTGTGTAATTACTTCATCTTGAATTCACATTAGCAGAATTGCGCTCAGATGCTGATTGAGACGGTGGATATTGCTGAAGTAATTAGATAGTTTTCCTTCATTAGCTGAGGGAGCGGGTGAGAGGAGGAGCGGCCGGTCTGCCTGGGAACAACACCTGGAGATGAAGGCTGTGTGTGTGACTCCTACAGCTATATTGCTGCTCACTGGCTGCCAGGGGTTTATAGCAGTTTATTCTGCTCAAGTATCATCATTTACAAAATGAAAACACCCTGTTCAACGTTAATACCCACTTTCAGAGGCAACAAAGACAAAAATGTCTACAAAGGCCCTTCTAAATTGGCTATTCAGAGTGTTAGTCAGTGGAATCTACAAGCCTTGCTTGCCCTGAGAAGGTTTCCCGTCATGGCAGCTTCTATGCACTAGCAGTGTTGGCTAAAAATAAAATCTCTCTGAAAATGTTTCTTGCATACTACACATACAGGAGAAGTTTTTTCTATTCTACAGTGGGTTATTTAAATGTTACAAAAGATTTTGTTTCCATGTAAAATTTGTGGAAAAAAATGCTATTTTAATCTCTGTGAAATCTGCTTTTAGAAGAAAGTAAGGACTATTTCATAATTAAGTTACCTCCAGCCACTAGAGGGAGCAACTGCTTTTCCATTGAGCTCCATAACTCAACTGGTGCAGTCTGACGATTCTAAATAGTATTCTTCATGGTTTAGGTATATATATATATATAAAATGTCTATCATATGAAACATAGGATCTATCCCTCTTCACCTTCGCATGACTTCTGCAGCACTGACAGCTGTAGTTACAGGAGCCATCCGGCAGAGGGCGCTGTAAATTTTCGGGCGCTGTCATGTTTGATGTAAAGCAAATAACTATTCTCCCCTCCGACGTGGCGCAACTCGACAGCGCTGAGTCAACAGCAAGGCCATCGCTATGTTCAGCGTGGGTACTTGGCCCCGCCTCTCATAGCTCAAGGCCTCTACTATTGGCGCACCTTATATGAAAATCGACAGCGCCATCTGTCGGTTGGTGGTAGGATTGCAGTTGTCAGATTTTGCGAAGGTGAAGAGGAAAAGGACCGTAACACCCTATGAAATGAAATATTAAACATAACTTTTATCGGTATACATTAAATAAAAAATGAAACGCAGAAGGCCATAATAATAATAATTACCTAAAATTGTGTCCCAATTATGTGAAGTTAAAAACTGTATAACCACATAGTGAACATTTTTTATTATCAATTATTTCCAATTAAATTAATCTTGTACTTTAAACCAATTCTGAAATGCTGCAGACTAATTATTTTAGTAGACCTAACACTAATATGGCGCTCTGTCCCGATTATATTAATGCTGTGGTTCTGTCTTAGTGTGCTTTGTGGTAGTGACCTCCTAGAACACTATGAGCTCCTTCTGCTGCTATCTCCTGATTCTGAGGTTACTAATGTTGCGCCCGACGCGCGTTTCAACTTTGTGGCAGTATGATCACTCTAAATAGAATTAATCAGGAGGAAGCTCCTGTCTGAAGTGGTTTGGAGAAAGATTAAAATTACATTTTAACCTTTCTTGCTCTGCATTTTTAAGCAGACAAAACCTTTTTCTAATTCAAATATTTTACATTAATGATCCCTAATGTGTACCTTTAGTTTAAGTACATCCAACCCCCTTTTAAAGTTATCTATTGAATCTGGTGTCACTATCTCCATTGGTAGAGAGTTCCATTGTCTGACTGCCCTTACTGTGAAGAACCCTTCTCTTTCTTTTAGATAGATTTTCTTTTCTTCTAACCTCCTCTTGTCAGTTGAAAACCTCCTTGCACACAAAGTTCCCCTGACAAAGCCTTGTATTGACTCTGGATATATTTATATAAGGTGATCATATCCCCTCTTAGACGCCCCTTTCTATAGAAAATACGTTTATTTTGGTAGGGCTTCATAACTTAGCTCCTCCATTCCCCTTATTAGTTTTGTTGCCCTTCTCTGTACTTTTTCCAGCTCTATAATGTCCTTTTTATGAAGTGGTGCCCAAAACTGTCCTCCATATTCCAAATGAGAGCGTACTAGAGATTTGTATAGTGGCAGAATTATATTTGCTTCCCTGGCTTCTATACCCTTCTTAATACATGCTAATATTGTATTTGCCTTTGCAGCTGCTGCTTGGCATTGAGCACTGTTACCTAGGTGGTTGTCCACAAGCACTCCCAACGTCCCTTTCAATATCTGATACCCCTAGATTTGTTTAATTGAGATGATACAATTATTGTAAGAAGGGAGAGACTGGAAGTGGGGCTCGTCACTGGGTTGGATTGGGAATGTGAGTGTAGAGAGGGATTTGGATTGTAGAGTACATCATGGTCCAGGCCATGTAGGGTGTTTTAGAAATGGGTTAGGAACATGACAAGGCTGGTGGTATTAGTATTAGTAGTAGTAGTAATATATGACACCCTTTCTTGCCTTTTGTAGTTATTATTCCATGTAACCAGACACATGAGGTTATCAGAACCCAAACTGCGCTATATTGTAGAACGATGAAGTCCAACCTAAACCCAAATCTAGACAGGGTAAGAATGTTAGGAACCAGTCAAATTAGGAGGACCCAGACAAAAGAGCCAGGGGAGGTTTATGTATATAGATATATCTTGGCTAACCTACAAAATTATGAAAAAATGTAAACAATTAGGAGCGCTGGCTCCTGTGATTTATTATTATTATTTTTACGAAGAATCAGAAGTTTACCACAGCGACTGTCTAGAAACCATCTTAAAGGCCCACTGCAGATGAAGAAAAAGGCCCTTGTTTGCCAAGTTTGTACCAAAATAGCAATATTAGCAGCTGTGTAACCTGTGGACATAAAACATTTTTGGGGAAAATCTGAATTTTTTAAGACTATGAGTACAGTAATCTAATTTATGTTTGTTACATCACATCCTGAAAGCTGTATGATGGGGTGTGCTTGTAGTTATCAGTTTAAGGAGAAATAGGGAAGGAGGAAACATTCACTAATTGGTTAATAATTGTATACGTCTTAAATTGACACCACACCACTCCCCTCACATGCACCATGTATCATTCAGTGTAACCAAGCTGTCCAGAAATGTAAATATCTCTCACACAAAACATATATTTATTTTCATTGTGTAGTGATTCTGGTTATCCTGCAAATCCTGTTTAGCTCCATATGAAATACACATGAATCTTCCACACTGACCAACAGCCAATAAATGGGAAATACCCAAATACATACAAACCACCCACAACAAAATCTGTAAACTTACATTGCAAGCTGTTTGATCAATGCGCAGACAATATTCCAGATTTATTAATTATTATTAAATTAAACTGTTAGTTTTAGCAACATGGGAAGTAAAACACTGTAGAAAATATACTAAATATTTGTATTATGTACAAATACAATGTATCTTAATTTGCAGCTTAGAACTTGCAGATATTGTAATTCCCAAATAAGAATATCAGCGCAGGACGTGTATAACATATCATATAAGCAGTTTGTTCTATTTCTCCTAAAACATCTGGCTCCTTGGTATTTTTCCATTCCTGGAGTATATGCAATGCAATATACACATGATTAGTGCATGTAGGTACTCAGTGTTGCTATATAATGAAATGTATTCATAATTAGTACTATTACTTTTAATAACACACCAACATCTTCCATAGGAGTATAGTAAAATTCCGAGATTTATGGACCATAAGTTAAAATATTATACCGTACTGATGAGTTGAAATCCGTATTTTGGAGATTTTATAATTTAGAAAAGCACATACAGGAATTTCATGGACCTTTACCATGCAGCTTATCACATATATACTTGTGAGCATGCGGGTTGTTGCTAACGCTGCGGGCTCCAGTAGCGAGCCTGCGGACCTCGCAAAATTAACGGACTTACGACACAAAATTACGAGACGCGTTACAACCCATTATGACCTTGCAAAAATACGTCCTTACCGTCAGAAACCCACGCACATGAAAACATTACAAACACAATAAATACACAGAACAAATACATAAAAAGCTTACCTACAGGAAGGAGAGGCAGCCAGGACCTGGAAAACTGAAGTTACACCTTAATTTCACTTAAAATAAAAGAGTTTAGACACCCAAAAATCCCCAAAGCGAGAGAAAAAATGGCAGCCGAAAAAAATGGAAACGAGGCTACAGGACTCTAAAGACGCAAAACAACACCAAAGACCTACGGATTTTCCGAAAAAGACGTACGAGATTCAAAAACAAGGACGCAACCCACGCAACCCAAAAAACATTAGAAACACAAGAAATACACACAACAAACACATAAAAAGCTTACCCACAGCAAAGGGGGGCACCCAGGACCTCTGCAAGTGAAGTTACACCACGATTTAAGTCCAAATTTTGGAGTTTAGACACCCTAAAATCACCTAAGCGAGAGAAAACATGTCCGCCGAAGAAAACGAAAACGAGGCTAAAGGACCCTAAACACGCAAAACACCACCAAACAGCTACAGATTTTCCGAAAAAGTCAGACGACATCCGAAAACAAGGACGCAAAATCAGCCATAGCCACATACCACACATTAGCCGCCATTTTAGAACAATAACTTATACAATCCGGAAGTACACAGCTACGCTAACGGATTTGCCTCGCGTACGCACACTATTACACTACACACTGCACACATTCATGACACTTACACAGCAGCTCCACAGCACTGATGCTGCAGCAACATGAAAACAGATTGCCAGCTCTTCAACACAATGCTTCCTGCATATATTACTTCACAATAGGTAAAGTATATTAATTTCTTATTTTATTCATTATTCATTGCCATACCAAAAAAAAACACAACGCTGCTCATAGCACACAAACAACCAAGAGGCTCGCAATGAGCGCCGAAGGATCTTAAAACACCAACAAAATTAATTTCGCACACAAACACCATTACCTGCCTTACAATCTTATTGCCGTCATTGTTTGACGGGCAAGTCGCTAGTTTATGATAAATTCATGTAGGTACTCACTGCAACCATATAATTCATGATTAATGCAAGTAAATACTTAGTGGAAGTATACAATTCATTTATCTGTGATTCATTTTCTTCTAGTTTATCTGTGAATCTATACAATGCAATATATTCATAATTTATACCTACTCAGTTTAACTGTATAATGCAGTATATTCAGGATTACCTCATATAGATATTAAATGGAGCTATATAATGCAGTATGTACAAAAAGGTCCTCGGTGGAACTCTTTCATGTAGCATGTTCATAGCTGCTTCATATAAGTACTCTGGTGAACTCTATAAATCATAATGATTTGTATATACTGATCCTGAAATGTAGGATCCAGGTAAACTTGTTTTAGGAGCCAGGGAAGAGATTATATGTAAACAATTAAATGTATAATAACGACACCAATAGTAAAATGTTTAGGCGCTATGGCAACCTGGCTCCTGGAAACTATCAAGTCCTGTGGTGCTTAGTGAAGCTATATAATGAAGCATATTCATGATTAGGACATATCAACCCTCTATATAATGCAATGTATTCATGTTTTGTTTATAAACTGTAAGTGTTAGGATGGTAATGGGGTTCACCTTGCACATGTCACTCTGGTGCTCTGTAGATTGTATTTTCTGGCCTCCTATGGACATGTATTTCTGATGTGTTGCCTCGTTCCTGAGAGGTTTGATGCTGAAAACACTCCCTGCAGAGGATGACAAGATGTTTTTTTTTAATTTGCTTCAATCCCCAGGACAGACTGTTGGTAACATGAAAACAGATCTAGGCCACATGTATTTGTTGTTGTGTTGTTTGTGAGAATGCCAGGGGCCCTGAGGAATAATTATATCCTGCAAATACTCGTTCCTTTTCCCTTACAAATTAATTAGCAGCTTACAGCATTAAAATATAATTTTGTAATGTTTTACATTTAGATATAAGCATGGATGTGTATGTGTGTATATATATATATATATATATATATATATATATATATATATATATATATATATATATATATATAGGTGCTGGGGGCATAATAAAAGTAATGCCAACCTACAGTATTTGTTCAATGCAGGTCAACAATACGGTTCTCCCCGGAACCTGAGGGCAACACTAATAAATATGGTAACATGGAGAAGATGGATTACAGCTGTGAATTCAGATCAGTGTCAGCTTGTTTAAATCCCTGTATATGTTCCATGGACTTTTAAAATCCAGCATTACCAAACAGTTGTGTGCACATAAGCTGTCACAATCATCTGCTTATTCCTACTGTCAAACTCTGTGTCTCACATTGCTGGTATTTATTTCTCATGGGCTATAACTAATCTCTGCCTTTGGTTTTCCAGTTGGCCGTTTGCTAATCGAGTTCAGCTCTCCCATGAGCATGGAAAGAGTTCAGCGGGAAAACCCTGATGTGACAGAGGGCGGCAGGTACACCCCACCTGACTGCCAGGCCAAGGAGAAGGTGGCCATCATCATTCCTTTCCGACATAGAGACCATCACCTCAAGTACTGGCTGCATTACCTCCATCCCATCCTGCGGCGCCAGAAAGTGGCTTACGGAATTTATATCATAAATCAGGTGAGTTGGGAGCCTGTGCCTGAATATATGGCACCCTTGGGATGTATTCTAAGAAAAAACAGCCGACAAGGATGTATTGTGAGGACCACAGATAGGAAGATCCAATGGAAATATCAATACATAAGGATGTAGTCTTGATTTATGAAATGTACTCAGAAGTGTCCTTTCTCTATCTTTTCTTCTTAAATGTGTTATCCATCTAATCATTTGTTCCTCATTTGCTGCCCACTCTGCCAATCCCTTCCTTATCATATCTTCCAGAATTACGTTCAAAATACTCCCCTATAAATCCCCAACAATACCCTCCCTCATCTCATATCTGATCTGCCCATTACGCCATCCGCTCATCTCACTCCCATCTTCAATACGTCTTTTGTCCAGCCCCCCAGATGGAATTCATTACTCCTCCCCAATACTCATAGCTTAGATATTCCCTGGAAACCCATTCAACCAAAAAGCCCCCATCCATGATCCCTAACATCCAATACGGTATCCCTTTTAAGTGCAGGAATATAGTACCATGCTATTCATATAAGTAGGAGTATAAAGATGGGGTGCTGTGTAAAATGTGTATGAGAACATGCCAGAAACTACCAAAAGAGAATGGACCATTCCAAATAAGATAGTTTATGATGATATATTTAGAAACAACGTAAAAAGTGAACTGAAATCCAGTAATCTTTTTTATTCTGCAACTATGTTGCAGAAAATAGCTTAATCACCCGCAATTTCAGCAATACATTGAATATCCATTGTAAATGAAAGTAAATATATAGGACCAAGATTTTATTGTAACTGCTATTTTTATTATTCCAAATGTGATATGCAAAAGAGAAATAAACAGTGGTTAGATTGTTATATGAAATATATGTGTAATATATGTGGTTTAATTGCATTTTAAATGTATCTTATCATTTCATGTGTTGGTATTTTCATATTCAGCTGCGGCAGTGATTTCAGGCTGCTTGTCCCATTTCTTCCAAGTACAGAATTTACTGAACTAATGTATTTGCAATCTGGAAGGAGGTCTAGTGAGTCATTACTTTTCAGATTTATTTATTTAATGCTCAATGCAGAATAAAATCAGGTAAATCCAAATATAAGAATGCAGACACACAGGAAGTCTATATTGCTTAAAGTGCAGTCAAATGTAAAGAATATCACAGGTCACCATAGGCTGTATACAAGACAGTCACACCAATATTGCTTCAATGTATTATTACAACACATTTTAGTTGTAAATATTCCAACAGCAGTGTGAAAAATGGCACATTTTCTAAAAATTATGAACTTTTTTAAATTCTCGTAAACCAAAACCATGTTTTGCTATGTAAAAGTTATGAATCTTGGACCATCGTGGTGCCCATTGCAGCACGGGGCAAACTATTTTCTTGTATAAATGGATGTGAGTTGAAGCCTGCGCTCTGAGATATCCTGATCCTTATGTAGGTCAGTCGGCGCTGGCCTCTGCGCTGGGCCATTGGCAGTCGCAGCACTTGGCTTGGGAAATACAAAGAATCACTGCTTGCTCAGCACATCGCGGAGCTGGCAAGGATATTACCACTTGTAATGATCTGATATAATTATTAACCTCTGCACTGCCAGCATAGGAATGCCTTTTAGAGAAACATGTTTATTTTGTCATGTTTTATTTATATATATATATATATATATATATATATATATATATATATATATATATATATATATATAAAATCAAGAATGAGAAAATTATGCAAATGTTTAAAATGTTGTGATATCTCAGCGCTTGACTAAGAGTCCGATTGACTTTCGCGTTACGGCCTTGCATAAATGGCGATGCTTAAAC
Organism: Discoglossus pictus; assembly: GCA_027410445.1. Taxonomy (NCBI): domain Eukaryota; kingdom Metazoa; phylum Chordata; class Amphibia; order Anura; family Alytidae; genus Discoglossus; species Discoglossus pictus. The sequence continues at coordinate 187,902,706 of CM050170.1, read as the reverse complement.
TCGTAACTTACAGCCACCAGAAGCCTTTGATCTCTCACTTTCGCAAGGCTAAAATCGCAAATCGCTATTCAATTGCTCAATTTCCCCAAGGCTGTAAATGTTTTCACACCCGTAAACGGCAAATGAAGGAGAGAATCCAACGAGTGCTAGAGAGGACCCGCAAAGGGGTTAAACATCTGTTCGTAGCACTGTAAATGCAAATAAAATATCACTACTGCACAGTAAAAAATAGGGAAAGTGATGACAGACATTAGAATTAATTGCACAACAGTCTCAAGGTCGCGAATCAGCAGGAAATAAAGTTTATTTTTATGTGTCATATCGGGGTTAAATCGATCTTAGGTATCAATGTGTTAATACATATCAGGCCACCCACATGGACTAGAACAGTATTGGCATTCATTTTCATAATTCTTTAATTTGCATGTTTTGCATATCTGAACCCCAAACCTAATTGATTGTCATGTAACCTCCATGTTTTACTGACGTAATAATGACAGTCTCATTTTCTATTGGCTGATTTTAAATGGGAGGTTGCAGGCTTGCTTAGTTGATCGTGTTCCCGCCATGAAATGCTCCGAACCAGTGCATGGGTTACGGTTTCAGCTTGGGGCCCGTAACTTGCGGGTTTGAGCAATTAAATAGCATCGCAATCGGGGACCAACGAGAGCCTGCAACACACTCGCTGACATTCGCTGGTCTGCAATTGAGTTGCGATTCTCGAATTGAATGGAGCTCTAAGGGACTGAATCCATCAGGAACTGCTTTTGTGTAACATCTGATGGTGCTCTTAGTGCATATTGTGTATGACATGGAATAATTCATAAAAAACAGTACCTCCCGTGTCTGTGTTAGGAAGAATTTTAGTTGTGTTTACCCCAACTTGTAGTGTGTCTGTGTGGAGTTAAGTCTATTATTTTTATAATAAAATCTATGTATACTTTTTTTTCTATATTATTGGATGTTGTAATATGTGGATGCTGTGGCAAAGTCAAGCAATGAGTTTATGTAAGCCTGAGATTAAGCAGAACTGTATATCCAGTTAATTAAGCTGCATTGCATCTGAACCCAATTGAGAGGAATTTTAAGGACCTACAGCCAGAATGAGGATGTTTGTATTCTTGATGGTGAAACCTGGAATTTCTCAGAGAAAGAGACAGTGGTTGCAGTCTTCTGGTAGCAGGAACTTTGAAGTAAGACCTTTTGGTGCCAAGATTGCTGTACCTGCTTTCGGAGGAGATCCAAGACAAACAGCCCGGAGACTGTGAAAAAGGTGTCATTAGAGGAGACTGTTTAATTTACCCCAAGGAAAAGTCTGTGGTATATAATGTATACAACACTTACCAAAAGGGTTTGTTAAGGGTCCCTGTGATGGGACATTTGGAGAGAAGGATGGGACAGTGCCCCACCCGTCTGCTTAAAAAGATACTTAATGCTGTCTGTAGTGGACTATACAAAGGAACGTGGACTATATAAAGAAAACTTTGTTTGATTATCTGAGAGCCAAGAAGCAAGTCAAGGGCTAGTCAGGGTGTTCCTGTAGGTGTTGATTTTGTTCGGTTGTGTTTGACTCTCCGTGACCCTATGGACCTCACAATGTCAGTCACATCTTGTATCTGGTTGTGCTTATCCATAAGGTTGTCATGGCAAAGATACTGGAGTGGATTGTCAGTTCCTTCTCCAGTGGACTGCAATTTGTCTGACCTCTCTGCTAGGACCTGCCCATGTTGGGTAACCCTACATTGTTTAGCTCACAGCTTTATTGAAGTACACAAGCTTCTTCACCACAACATGGTAGCAATGCAGAAGGGGGTTCCTGCAGTTAGTTAGATTGTTTGCACAGATTTGTATTTTCTTTATATTTTTGGATTTTTTATAAAAAGATAACAAGAATACCCTTATGGTAGATCTTTAAATTCTATAAAATATGTGCATTAATCGTTGTTTTGATGAGCTGTCCCTTAAAATGATCTGGCTTAGTAAAATCTGAGACTAACGAAGCATCCTCAAGCTCCGGTCCCGTCATCTCTCCCCCGAGCTCAGCCTTTGTATAATGTAGCCGGCCTCATCCCCACTTAATCAAATCAGTCTTATTACTCTAATTGGCTCCTCATCGGCCAAACTAGGTTCTTATACTGATCAAAACATACACGAAGATTAATTGCTTGCTACTTGTGGGCTCACTGATTGCATTTTATTTATTTCAGCTGCTTGCAGACTGGAACCTCCATCATTAGGGCCTCTCCTACACCTGATGTTTTGGGAATGGGGTCAATGTACCATGGAAGGCGCTCATTGGTATTCTGATAGTGTCAGCCTTTGTGTTGTTCCACAATGCTGTGTGATTGCAGCGTGGCCAGAAAGGGGTTAAAGTGCTGTTTATTACGAAAATTCTGATATTGATCTGCTTTGATCCCACAGGGTGTAGGAGAGAGTACTTTACTTCGTAATGAGGAAGCTTGAATAATAGAAATGTGGCAGATAAAACTGCCAGTGCTTTAGTTAGGGTAAATATAAATGTCATTGGTTTACACAGATATGCCTTCCTGATACAGCAGCTGCAAGAAGCAGCCGGGAACAGATAATTGCATAGAACATTTTGTGTTTGTTTTTGTTATTTTTGTTATTTTTTTAAAGCAATGCATTATGCTGATTTCCTAAAAGAACCATATAGAATAAATGTGACTGCCCCCAACCTGTACCCTGCAGTGGGAGCCCCTCTTCAATAATATGCAGTCCATTTTACAGCTAGGAGATCACTCTTACACAATAAATGCACATTACCATTATCCATACCCCAAAATCTAAGATCAAGTGTAGTACCTCATCTGAAAGGGCAAGTAAATGCTCTGCTGCATGTCAGATAAGAGGGGGGGACCTCAGTCTGGCAAGGGGCCTAGTAGGCTTGAATGCCCAGGGCCTAGCTGAGCACTCCCCTATGATGGCACTAAGTACTTCAACCTTTTAAGCACTTTTGACCTCCCCCCCCCCAGGACCTTTTGGTTCATGTGGTACCTAGGGGTTCGGGGAGCACTTTCACGGTGAGTCCCAGGCACTTAGCCAGAGAGACTAGTGAGAGGAGTCTCCACAGCAAGTCAGATGGGGTAGGTGGCAGATGATCCATCTGATGTAGTCACCTATCACCTAATGATTTTTGCCACTCACTTTTTTGGGCACGTTTACCATTATGGACACGGCTTTGGGCACTGCACACTACACCTCAGTGAAGCCGAGGGGTCTCACTAGCTAGCCCTTCAGGGACATGGCCTTTTGTCCGGGTACCTCTTAGAAGGACGTAAGTGGCAGCTGCTTCCCCAGGAGTCTGAGCTATGGAAAGCTCTATGGACACCGGATTCTAAGCTCAAAGACCTGGCCCTCCATTCTTTGCAACGTGTTAATATTAATATGTCTTTGCCTGGAAATTAACTTATGTATAGCGCTAGGGAATATGTTGTCTTGTTACAAATAAATGATAATAATAATGGTGGACTGCTGGCAGCTGCCCCCCCTAGTGAAGATTTTGTCCACATTGGATGCTCCGGCCTGAAGATGGAGGTAAGACCCTCACCCCCTCACCATTACTAGGGAGGGAGTAACAAAATCTAATAGGTTTCCTGGACCTTATAACCAGAACCCAAAAGATAAAGGGGTCCTCAAGGTGGGGGGACCCGAAGGCTTCATGGAGCACAAGCACCACTGAGCAAAGAATGATTGAGGGACTCACCAGAGCACACCCTAAGCATTCACGCCCCGAACACCGCTATCGATAATCAATTAATCCACAGCCACCTCTCTCTTATAGTAATTTTACATTTTTTATTAAAATAAATAGTTAAAAAACATTATGCAGTCCTTTTAATGACCCGGGGGGGCATATATGGGAAGTGGGTTGCCTGTCCTTGCATTCACATATAATATGTATATAATTTACATCTTCACCTCCTTAGTTACTCTATATACACATTTCCCTATGTTCTGTTTCCTCGGTTATCTCGATGGACGCCTGTTACCATGACAACGCACCATATTCTGCTACTTGATACAATGTATTTCTCTTTCTTAATACTGTAACACTGGCAGGGGACGCGGTGACACCAACAAAGCCTCCCTGTATCAGAGCATTCCTCCTCCTGGGGGGCCGTCACCTGGCACATGCTCTTCCTCAGGGACTCCCACTTCAGAGGCCAGCATATCACAAGCAATAGTGCGCCTGCCTGTGCCGTAGAATTGAAGTATATCGTCTATCACGTCAGGACAGATTGTTACCGCTGTAAAACAAAATTAAAATCCTTCTCGCATCAATTTTTGGGCCATCTGTCACCTCTCCTTATTCTGACATTTCAATGTTTTATTTTAGAAAAATATATAAAATGCTGAGATTTGCTAAAGGGGAAAAACAGGCAGCAGCTGAGAGGGAGATCGATCATCTGTCCACACAGAGGGCGCGGGCAGCTTGTAAAGGGGCTACACGGAGCTGCTGGCGGGGTACACTTTGTACTTTGGGAATTATAAGTATATCAAGAAATTAAATGACATTAAATATGTAAAAAGACTATATAAATCAGTAATATGCAACATATAGGGCCCCAGAACCTTTAAAAGGGCCAAATTTTGTTTGTTTTTTGTTTAATGTTAAAATCCTTATTAATAAAACCATGAAATTAAGATGTTTGCTTCTGGGGAGTAAAGCTATGGCAAGTCTGGATAGTAAAACAATAAAGATACTAACTACACTATCAACAAAGGTCCGCATAGTTAGAAATATGGTATTCCCAGTAGTAGCATACGGATGTGAGAGCTGGACCATAAAGAGCGCTGTAGGCTTGACGCCTTTGAATTGTGGTGTTGGCGAAAACTGCTTAGAGTCCCTTGGATCAGTACTTCAGGTAATGAAGCCAAACTGTACACTGGAAGGTTTGATCATGAGGCCGAAGCTCACACATTTTGGCCATATCATGAGCCGGCAGGATTCCCTAGAGAAGGCTCTGATGCTGGGAAAGATTGAAGGCACACAATATGGAGAGGTGGAGAGGTGGAGAGGAGGAAATAGAGGTGATTGAACAATAAACACGAGCTTGAGGGCTAACAGATGTTCCTGGCTTGCTTTGGTCGATAGGGTCAAGGAAGGTTGGACACAACTGAACAAGTAAACAACAAAAATAACAAAATATCTGTGGAAGAGATGCATTAATTGGTTATAGCCCTATCGATAATGATGATATGTGAAATAGAGTCATGTCCTAGTTATGGAGATATAGAATGGACTGTGTATTGGTGAAGAGGAACATGTTCCTCCAGCTTGGGGGCCACATTGGAAGTGGTTTAGGGCCAACTGAGACCCCCCGGCAACTTTTGCCCACCAGTGGTTTGAATGGACATAGAACTGAGACATTTTTCTAACATACATTTAAAGGCGCATTGTGGTCTTATTTTTCTGTATAATCTTTTGAACTAATAAACATGATAATAGGCAAGTTTAGTAATAAAACCAAATTAGCACAACCTTTGTAACTTTAAAAGCAATTATTCTTTACTAGGTCCATCCATTTGCTTTCCTGAGCTGGTTATGTCTGCTGCTTTCTCAGAGGATGTATCCTTGTAGTTGAATGTCCAAATATCCCTCCTAGATATATTATTTTTTATTTTGCCTTTGTCATTAATTTCTTCTATTGGTATTTCATGACAATCTTCATATAAACAGTAATTAATTATTTTACATAATTTCAATGACAATACACAATTATTTAATGAATTCTCGGCCGTGATTTTTTGACTACTAAGGCCCTCATTCAATTGCAATTTGGCCAATTGAATAGGGCTTTAAATAAGCACATAGCATATTTTTTTTTAAAGAGGTTTTTAGTTAGTGAACATCTATCCAAAAGCAAGGTTTTCACTAACTAAAAACTTGCTTAAAAAAAATATGCTATGTGCTTATTTAGAGCCCTATTCAATTGGCCAAATCGCAATTGAATGAGGCCCTAGGTCAGGGGTTTCCTAGGGGTGACCCCTAAATTATTTTATTGTATTTGAGGAGAAATATATAAATGAAATGTGGGCTTGTGCGTTTTAGATTATTTTTAGCTAGCGTCGCCATTATTAAGGCGTTTTGATTGGTTCCTTGGTTTTTGTAGCTTTGTGTTTTGCTATGTCTTAGGATCCAAGTCCTGCTTTCTGGCCTTTGTTGTGGTGGTGGGAAATATAAATAGCACATGAACGACATCTTTGCCCTTGTTTGTCTTGGCTGAACATCTGTCCTTGCTCCTCTAATTATATACACGACTGGGGGAAGATTTGCAACAGGAAACTTTTTTTTTCCTATCTGTGAACCTTGACCCTCCGAAAAAAACAATTGGAGGCCACAAAAGTGTCAGTTAAATATGTATATTTTTAAACTTTCAATTCACGCAACATTTGTTTTGATCCCAGAATAATTCTAATCTATATTCTAATCTAATCTATGTTTCTCTCTCGTCATTATGAGCATATTCAGGAATTGTGTAAGTAAGTTTAAAGGGCCAGTCTAGTGATTAGCAAGAGAATTGGTCTTTGAAGAACAGAAAAGCAGGAGCATTTTAAAAACTTACATCAGATCTGCTTTTTTCCACACTTTTTTGGCATCCATGAGGTTGGAGGAGGATCTGCCTAGGAGGCTGCCATAAAAGGAAACTGTGTCTGCCTTTTTCCCTGCAGTGACTACTACAGCTATCAAAAAGAGCTATCAAAAATATATTAAAGACAGCCTCCAGGCCAGATCTGCTCACACCCACAGACACCTAATTCAGAGTGGAGAGAAGCAGCAAATGTGGTAGGTGTATCAGTGCAAGTTTACTGTAAGAAATGCAATTTTCTGTGTAATGTTCACTTAGTAAAGTGCTTGTTTCTACTTATAGGTTATGAAGATTGCGGTAGCCATAAGTGTCCCGTAGTCTAGATGAATAATCTGAGTATTGCAGTATTGAGTGATACCTTTTTGGTAGAATGACAAGCTTCAAGTCAGACGCAATACTTTTAAAGGACCACAAGCCTCACTATAAGTGCTCTTCAAGGTGTGAAAGAGAACCAGAATATGTGTTAAAATTATCTATTATTTTAATGACACTAATAACAGCTGAACAATATTACTTTTTAAAATACAATTCGCCTCTTGCTTGAGTAATTAGCAAATTTCCGAATGTAGCATGTGGTGCTGTGATTGATAACACAGCATCCCTGTGGAGTCAGGTCACACTGCACTGACCAGTTAAACAATAGCTTTCCTGTTTTAGGCAAGTTCCAGTATTCCATGCCTGCACAGATAGATGTGATAAAGGTTCAATTATTTTTTTTTCCGTTTGTTACTTAGAATCCCTGCTCTATATATCCCAATGATCATGTTAAACCTTAAGCTGTATGGCTTCTGACTTGATAACGAGAGGAGCAACTCTCCAAAGCATGTCATTCCAACTAAAATATTTGTCCAATAAAAAAAAAGATATCACTATATACGGCAATACCTATAGGTTAAAATATGATATTTGGTATCGCCACTGTGGCCCTTTAAGCAGGATTCTCATTTAAATCCCCATGACTGAGTGTGAATACTGACGGATATTTCCTTTGCTGAGTAGTTCAGAGGTGGGAAGTTAATAGGTTTATCCTTCTTAGGATGAATGCCTTCATAGGATTGAAATGTAAATTGCATTTGTCTTTACCAATGGCCTATTTCGTTCCATAATTAAAAAAACTAATTAAACCTTTCTGTAATATCAGCATCCCCTTTTCACAGCAGCCTCGGCTCATGAGGACGTCGGTGCCATTAAATCCGACATTATTCATACCGGCTTTTGTGTCTGTGTCTTTGTCTTACTTGGCTTGTCTCATCTGTTAATGTGTCTTTCAGACGCTCCTGTTCAGTTTAGGATTCTGCCATTTACTCTCTATTCCATTTTTTTATGAATGGGCCACTGTGCGACGGAAATATATAAATCTAAACATGTTGAGTCTGACTAGACATAATTAGGTAGAGAAAATGTCATAAAACTAGTTTTTAATTGGAGCAAAACTATTGCATGCTTCTTCATTGGGAGCATCCATTTATTTTTGGTGAAGGTTGCATGTTTGAGCATGATGGTTATATTTCTGCAAGAGCAAGGCTTGCAGCTATTTTGCAAGCTGTCTGCTTCTAAGCATGTGTGGAGGAAGGGGTTGGTGTCACATTTTAAAAGATCTGATTATTTACCAATTCCTACTAACTCCTCCTCCTACTTAAAAATAAACACATCCCTTAGTCTCCAAGCTTTCAGAACGTGATGGAACCAAACGTATAAACAGAGTCTCTGATTTTCCTTAATGTTTCTATGTTCATATCTTGCACAGCCAATCTTGCACAGCCAATGTTATTAGTTATTATTATGATCATTGGCTCCATCAAAACCTGTAACTATGGGTTTGACTAATTGATTACATTCACGGTCGTGCATCCAACCCCAAACAAATGGTTTACGGGTTTGCGTCTCAAGCCCGTAACTCGCAGCATATTCTAATTTAATAGCTCTGTAACTTGGCCAAATTTTGAGCCTGCAGCCATTGCGGATCTCACGTTGCATATACAGGCTTGGAATGTAATGTAGTTCTAAGAAGTCCCTGTTCTACTAGAAGCCTGCAAATGCCTCTAACCCGTAATTTTTACTACGTAAACCCTGCCTTTTTAAGTCTGATTTCAGGGTGCATGATCATATGATCTGACAATATTAAAGCAAGCCCGTAATTTACTTCTTAGACACAGCCAATTGTAAATGAGACTGTCATCATGACGTCAGTAGAACATGGAAGTTAGATGTAATCTGCAATCAGAGGCTACAAATTAATAAGAGCCAATAAGTAATATTTGCCGATCGGGCTCACAATCTAGCACTCTATAAAATGCATTAGAGCAACTGTTCTAGTCCATGTGAGTTTCATGATATGTATTAACCCCTTGAGTCTGGGATTGATATTACTCTGAAATAACAGTTAAAAAATAATATATTTTTTAATTGCATATTTGTGGGTTTGAGACTGTTGTGCAATTAATTCTAATGTCTTCCCATGCCTTCCCTGAGCTTTTACAGTACAGTATTGTGTGTTTAATTGCTGCTACAGCTCTAATAAGTCTTTGAAAAAGCCCTTGTGAGTCTTATTTATTACTCATAGGCCCTCATTCAATTGCAATTTGGCCAATTGAATAGGGCTCTAAATAAGCACATAACATAATTTTTTAAATAAGTTTTTAGTTAGTAAACATCTATCCAAAAGCAAGGTTTTCACTAACTAAAAATTTCTTTAAAAAAATATGTTATGTGCTTATTTAGAGCCCTATGCAATTGGCCAAATCGCAATTGAATGAGGCCCATAGTGTTTTTGACAGAAACTTGATACTTTTCATTTGCGGGTCAGACTTTTTTTGCGATCTAGAGCTCCGGGTCTAATAGAATATCAATTTTGTGTAACTTTAATTATTTAGAGCTCGTAATATTCAAGCTGTACTAAAACCAATGGAGTTATTTTGAATCTTTGCCTGGCCTGTAGGGATTGTGGGCGGGGAACTAGTAATCGGATTGCAAATATCTAATAGAATATGCCGCAATATTAAGAGTGATTTGAAGTTTGTATAAATTTACAATTTGGGCAATAGAATAGGGCCCCAAGCTTGTAAAATGTGAAAGGAGCTTCCGGAAAAATGCTTTGAGGAAAAAAAACATATTTTTTTCAGTGTAAGCTGTAACTGTTCTTACCAATTATCCGCTTTTTAAATCGCAATAAATCAAAAAGTTGTTTATATCGGTCTTTTGCTACTTAATATTTATAAATGCTGCATTTTTACATTAACCCTTTAACCACCATTTGAACCAAATATTCTCTGCTCCAGAAGGTCACTTATGAGCCACTTTATAATATATATATATATATATATATATATATATATATATATATATATATATATATATATATATATATATTTATTATATATATAATCTAACTATATTTATCAGATTTTTTTAATAAAAAAAATATATAAAAAAAGGTAATATTATTATTACTACATAAGAAGGCAATTTGGAGGATTTTCTGATTTTTTGAGAGTGCAGGTTTGATCCGATATCTGCATTTTCTACCTAAAGGGCCTCTGTAGTCACAATACTATATTGTATTTAGAAGAGAAGGTTTCACACAATAACAATGTTTGTTTGTTTATTATTGCAGTGCAAAGTATATTAATATATTATTATTTTCTCAACCTTGAGCCTTCATTCTTTTACATCGCTTTGTATGAACGTGTTATTTACTGGTAACTGCTGACTCAAGGGCAGCGCTCATCTCCCTGTGTATGGAATGTTGTCATCGCGTCACGTAATTACTGTATCCCTGAAAGCAGCGCTATGAAATATGCTGCTGCCTTATAAATAAAGAATAGTAATAATAACAGCTTAACAAATGAGTGAGAGTGAGAGAGAGAAAGTGAGTTGGAGAGAGAGTGAGTGAGAAAGTGAAAGAGAAAGTGAGAGAGAGAAAGTGAGAGAAAGCGAGAGAGAGAGAAAGCGAGAGAGAGAGAAAGCGAGAGAGAGAGAAAGCGAGAGAGAGAGAAAGCGAGAGAGAGAGAAAGCGAGAGAGAGAGAAAGCGAGAGAGAGAGAAAGCGAGAGAGAGAGAAAGCGAGAGAGAGAGAAAGCGAAAGAGAGAAAGCGAGAGAGAGAGAGAAAGCGAGAGAGAGAGAAAGCGAGAGAGAGAGAAAGCGAGAGAGAGAGAAAGCGAGAGAGAGAGAAAGCGAGTTAGAGAGAAGGTGAGTTAGAGAGAAGGTGAGTTAGAGAGAAGGTGAGTTAGGGAGAGTGAGTTAGGGAGAGTGAGTTAGGGAGAGTGAGTTAGGGAGAGTGAGTTAGAGATAAAGTGATTTCGAAAGAGAGACTTGGTTAGAGAGAGTTAATTAGGGAAAGTTAGTTAGAGGGAGGGAGAGAGAGAGTGGGAGAGGGAGGGAGAGAGGGAGAGAGTGAGAGAAAACGGGAGAGATGATGAGAGAGAAAAGTAGAGAGGGTGAGGGAGAGAGGGTGAGAAGGTGAGGGAGAGAGGGTAAGAGAGAAAGGGAGGGAGGGTGAGGGAGAGAGGGTGAGAGAGAAAGGGAGAGAGGGTGAGAAGGTGAGGGAGAGAGGGTGAGAGAGAAAGGGAGGGAAGGGGAGGGAGAGAGGGCGAGAGAGAAAGGGAGAGAGGATGAGAAGGTGAGGGAGAGAGGGTGAGAGAGAAAGGGAGAGAGGGTGAGGGAGAGAGGGTGAGGGAGAGAGGGTGAGAGAGAAAGGGTGAGAGAGTGAGGGAGAGAGGGTGAGGGAGAGAGGGTGAGAGAGAAATGGAGAGAGGGAGAAAGGGAGAGAGGGTGAGAGAAAGAGAGATGGTGAGAGAGAGAGTGTGAAAGACATAGGAAGGGAGAGAGAGGAAGGGAGAGAGGGTGAGAGAGAAAGGGATAGAGAAACGGAGTGTGAGAGGGGGAGTGGGATAGAGAGAGGGAGAGAGAGAGAGAGGGGAGAGAGAGAGAGAGGGGAGAGAGAGTAAACAAATAGTACATTTGTGTTCACATTTGAATGTCTACAAAAACATTAAACATTACCTGCTCAGAATTCCCTAGAAAAACAATTATTGCGCTGCATTGCACTCTGGGAAGATTGGTGGGGACATGCAAATGAACCCACAATACATTTCACTCTTTAATTCAACAACTCTTTAAATATGGCTCCTTTTAGGCATATGCTCACTGAATTATACATCTTTAAAACATAGCATAGGATGGATTGTGCACGACTTGCCCAAGGACAGTACTGTTTTGTATCTCCTCTGCGGGTCGTTCCCAACTTGTGCTTTAGATTATGTGGGAAGTTAAACACAACATCATTTAGCTTATTGTGGACAACACAGTGGTATATATACTATCTTTATATATGTACTACTGGACAGTAATGCTATACCACCTACATCACCCAACAGTGTTACAGTGCAGTGTGTTGACCCTCAGTATCCACTGCTTATTCCCACATGGCGAGCCAACATATGGAAAATGTCATAAAGAAAGGAAGTGGAACTGCAAGCGCCACTCTTAATAGATAATAACTTAGTCTGTTTTTTATTTTTGTTATTTATTTATTTGCTAGAACTTTAAAAGATCAAAATGTAGTGATCCTACATATTATTATCTAAAATCTGTTTTTTTTTTTATGACTGAGCGCAATATGCAAACTAATAAATTATCCAGTGTACGATATTGGTTTCATCAGACCATTCCAGCTATTTTGACCATTTAACAGTATTTAAAAAAGATACATCTTTAGAATTGTACTTAGAAGAAGCTTTATCCAATGCTTTGCCGTCTTCTTGCTTTAACCAGTGTGGTGCCATCTTCTTAGGTTGACCAGAGTGGTGCCATCTTCTTGGGTTGACCAGAGTGGTGGCAACTTCTGGCTTTAACCACTTCAGTGCCATCTTCTTGTTTTAACCAGAGTGGATAACTCAAGAAGATGGCACCACACTGGTTAAAGCAAGAAGATGGCACTGTGCTAGTTAAATCCAACAGTTACCATCACTCTGGTCAACTCAAGAAGATGGCACCAGAGTGATGGCAGCTTCTGGTTTAACCAGTGCAGTGCCATCTTCTTGCTTTAACCAGAGTGGTGCCATCTTCTTGCTTTAACCAGAGTGGTGCCATCTTCTTGCTTTAACCAGAGTGGTGCCATCTTCTTGCTGTGTTGTCTGTGTCTGACATTGACTTGATTTTCCTTTCCAGTTTGGTGAAGACACTTTCAATCGAGCCAAGCTTTTGAACATTGGCTTCCTGGAGGCTCTGAAGGACGCAGAGTATGACTGTTTCATCTTCAGTGATGTGGATCTGATCCCAATGGACGACCGGAATCTGTATCACTGCTATGACCAGCCCAGGCACTTTGCCGTTGCAATGGACAAATTTGGGTTCCGGTAAGAGCCAATAAAGATGCCAACGATTCCTAGATATGCCAGTTGCCTAAACTAATTGAGCAGAGAGGGACAACAACCATATAATTAAATAAAAAGTACCATGTATCCTATAAAAGAATGCAGCTACTGTGACCGAGCTTATATCACTTATATTTAAAAAAAAAACAAAAAAAGATTAATATTTTTATTGACACTGTCCTCTTGTGTCTTGATGTGGCATCATGTACATCCGTAGGTGGACGCCAACAGAATCACGAAAATATTTTGCTGTTATTGAAGAAAAAGAATGAATATAAATGAACATCATTTTCGTTATTGGTCGTTTGATAATTGACCTTGAACATTAGCAGCCTTATTAAATTGCAATTCTAAAAAAATTAAGACGAAGTCAAATAGCAGAAGGCGAATATCCAACTGTGGCCCCCGTTGCACTGCACCTGCTGCACCGGCAGTAGCTCCACCACTGATTAAAATACCTACAGCCTTATTAAATTGCAATTCGGCAAATTCTAAAGGGCTCTATATAAGCCCATAGCATTTTTTTTTTTTACAGAAGTTTTTAGTTAGTGAAGCCCTTGCTTTTGTATAGAAGTTCACCAACTAAAAACTTTATTTTAATCAGTGGTGGAGCTACTGCCGGTGCAGCAGGTGCAGTGCAACGGGGGCCACAGTTGGATATTCACCTTCTGCTATTTGAGCTCCTCTTCATTTTTTTAGAGAGGGGGATAGTTATTTAATAGAAAGATGATGTGATCACCGTATAGGTATATATTTTGGGCTTCTTCGTTAACCCTGTGAGGTTTATAGTGATGTGCAAGCGGGTCCCCAAGTTATTGTGCACCGGGGTTCTCCATTCGCTAGCACCGTCATTCATTTTAATCACGTTATCTGAAAAGGTCCTCCCTCTCAGAGAGTGGGTTTATACAAGGTGATTAGCTGTCATTGTGTTTGTGGTGGACCCAATGTTCTTTTACCCTGAAATCCTTTGAGGGTCCTTCCCTGCCTTTAGTTCCAAGTGATGGGACATTATGTATCTAGCAGGATCCAAATTAGTGAAAGCATATGACGGCTCCATTAAGAAACTATAACAGTTGCTAATGGGATATAATTGCCCTTGCAGTGAGTTTAGTGCAGGCTGGCTCTGCTCATTGAGCTGTGTTTATGACATCGCCTGGAGCAGAGACTGACAGACAGCTGCAAAAACACGAAACCAGCAGCACATCCGCCCCCCGCGGCATCACAGAATCAACCTGCGGTGGGCCAGGAATGGAGCTGGCCTTGGTGTTTATAGCCATGGGCAACGTCTTATGCTTGGGCGATAAAATCCATCCTGTCCTGCTGCGCGAGAAGCTTCGCTGCCAGGTCTGCCTAAATACTGGTGTTTGTTACATCTCTGCATCTTATTAATATTGTCATTTTATCCCAGCAGAGAAAATGATATCTAGTCTGCAAACTTGTAAAATGTAACTTGGAATTAAAGGAGGTTACTAGGCATATAATATCCCTGGGTATCTATGTACTTTTATATACTTTCTTTATTAAGAAGTGCTTATAAGCTCTGCCTAAAATCAAACAATGAGTCACTGTATGGGTCTGCCCACTGCAGCTCATGAAGACACAGATCCTGGAGAGCTGGGTGTGCGGTGTAGTGTACTAGCCTATCAGGGACAACATCTCAGCACATGTGAGATGGTCACTGATTGGTTAGTATGAGACAAAGCACAGCAGAGTTTTTTTTTGTCGTGACCCAAGTGGGTAATATTTATTTGATTTTAGGCATTAAAAATAGACCTTATCTATACTTATTAATTAAAAAAAAGTACATATATATTACTAATAAAATCTAGAAAACTTCCATATACATTTAAGAATTCTTAATATTGCAATCGAGGATAATTATTTATGTATAAATCCAACAGAAGCTCATTACAATTAGCAGGGTGTGTGTGGGGTATAGAAGATTATGCACACTTATACAAATAAAAGGATATAGTGATGCAGATATGTAATTGTTACATTTAATTGTTAAATGTCTGTCATTCTGCTGTGTTACATTGTATCCGAGCGCTCATTGCCAGCCTGTGGTTGTCGCTTTGTCCTTCACAGGTTGCCGTACGCGAGTTATTTTGGAGGAGTTTCTGGACTCACTAAGACCCAGTTCCTGAAGATTAATGGATTCCCCAATGAGTACTGGGGGTGGGGAGGAGAAGATGATGACATCTATAACAGGTGGGTGCAACGCAACAAGTCTTCATCCAATCATCAGGCTCTTACGTGCCGTGTACGGTTTTATCCTGAGCGTCCAGATTGCGTTCTCTAAAATGGTCCCTCAGAATGGAAAGACCAACATCGACACTTAAAGGGATATGGGAGGTTCCTGAATTTTTCTAGGTATTGAGTCTACCTGTGTAACTATTTATTTGTATGTATTTTATTTTATTAAGAAGGGCTTATAAGCTTTGTTTTTACTGCCTAACATAAAACAAATAGTCCCTGTATGGGTCTGCCCACTGCAGCATATGCAGACACAGACTCTGTAGGACTGGATGTGCCATGTAGTGTCCTAGCCTATCAGGGGCCCCGTCTCCACAGCATGTTGCTGAGAGATTGTCACTGATTAGTTAGTATGATACACTGCAAGGAAAGTAAAGCTGAGTCATTGTCTTCATGAGCTGAAGAGGGCAGACCTAAGCAGGTCATCGTTTTTAGCCAGTGAACCAGAGTTTATAAGAACTTCCTTAATCCTAGAAAAATCCTGAATCCTTCCATATCCTTTTAAAGGATACCGAGACACCATAGTTTTCACAAATACTTTTTTTTTAAGAATGAGAATTGTTTGTCATCAAAACGTGTTAAGAAAAGGGAAAATGTAAAAATTTTAATTATTAATTTTCTGGCTGCTCCAGTAATATGGATTATTAGGCAGTTTTGGTAAATTCATTTTTAGTAACCCAATAGAGATGGAATTAGAATTGATAGATAAATAGACATGGCCACTACCAGTAGAAGAAACCTACATTCCCTTTACCTCAATGTTCCCGGCATCTGATGGATTTTTACTGATATAGGAGATCATTTTTGGGGAGAGTTATACCTCTATATAATAATTTATACGAATTCTCTGTGTATGTTGGGCAAAATAAGCTTCATTCCAAATAATGTTCCACATAGGTTAATATATGTAAATACAGGTAATTGTAACATATATTAATCCAATACCGGGCTGTTATTAGAAGTAATTGTGTAATTAATGACAGGTTTTTATATTTGCATACAGCATGTTGCTGAGAAGTATTATAAAACAAATTGCTTTTTATAAATGCAGTTTCCCATTTGGTTCCAGTTGCCGTAGTCTTGTATTTCTTTCCTGTTGCTACTGGGAGATGATTATATATTTGCATGAACCTAAACCAACGTGCATATTTCATGATAGCTTCATCTCCCGATGTGCATTTCCCATTTTGCTTTTCACTCCCCGTTCCCTCCTGGCTCTCTCCATTTGATGTCCTCACACACGTTCCTTCCTCTCCCGTAATCCCCTCTCCTCCCTCCTCTGTATGTGTTCGGCCCCACGTTGGATCAGACAGATGGTGCTGTAGTCACAAAAGCTCTGAGCGTTCCCACCAGTCGCTGTGATCTGGGCCGCGCTGCCCCTGCCAGTCTGCGCCAGTCATACTTCCCTCTTAGCAGTGCTGGCTGATTCTATTTGGCACTTTATACCCAAGCCATTTGTCTCCAGATTATACCCCCCCACCCCCCATGCCTGGCAGTAAGTGGCTACATACACCATATCCATTATATATTCCCAAACAATGCCATGTTTAATACTCATATGTCTACTGTTAATTTGTTGATCTTTTATAAAAAATAAATAAATTAATAATTCAATTATATATATGTAAAAAGTTATATGTTTTTCTTCATAACAAGATGTTCTCAGAGCACGATAAACCAATTCCAATGTTTTATTGCTCTGTGTCTTGCTTTTGTCAGTGAGCAGTAATATATATTCATGAGTCCGATATTATAGTATGACCCGTGCATTACCTGTTTAAAGGTAGTTTAAAAAACTGTTGCTAAATATTTTGCCATAAAAAACATTTTTAATTATTTAAATCATACTCTTTGAAATGCATGAAAATGTGTTTTATGTCCTTCTAGAAAATGATATAGCCTCATGCTATATGAGGGGGTGCTGCCCCCCAGGTGCCAATTCGCTCAGCACCATCTTTTCCCACATCCCTTGGAGCCATGCACCATTGGCCCCTCCATTTTTTGCTCCCTTCCCCTCAAAACCCACAACCACTAACACCCGTAATACGCTCCAATACTGCATTTCCAAAGCTGCCCCTTTCGATCAAGACCCCCTCTCCCAGCCACTGGCCCCTCTTAAAAATTAAAATATATATATATATGTTTGAAAAAATTGAGTCAGACTGAAAACATAATTAGGAAAAAAGCCATAGACACATTGGAGAAAGCTGACTGTGTGTAAAAGGGCGTCCTTTGTTGCAATGTGCTACTCTTTGGGCCGGGAGGATGAAGGGGTGTGGTGCCAATTTCAATCTTGTTCATTTATCAAACTGGAAAATATTGACTTTCTCAAAAACAGAAATATGCCCCGTTGTCCTTAATATATCGTTAGACCAGATGTTAGCCAGTGTCCGAGTCAATGGTAAATGCTCAGATTATGATAGACAGGATTTGATGGCTCTCTCCTCAACTGATATTGTTTCTCTCCGTGACTAGAATAACTCACAACGGCATGAAGGTTTCCCGGCCTGATGTCCGCATTGGACGCTATCGGATGATCAAACATGAACGAGACAAGCACAACGAGCCCAATCCTCAGAGGTAATACCCATCCCTCCGCCATGCTTGCTGCCTGTGTAGTAAATGGGCACCATAAACCCAAAGTGGAAGGTTCTTAATAAAACAAAGTACATAAAAGTAAAAATATACACAGGGACATTATATACATAGTAACATCCAGGATCCTTCCACATCCCTTTAAGTTAAAGAAAATTGGAACTGTCTGCACATTGGGATATCTATTTTTCTCTACAGCAAATCATTTCTGGGATATTCAGCATTTTTCATGTGGATTTTTTATACTCTAGTATAGTAATTTTTGGCTTAAAATGCTACTCAAGTGTTTTAGAACAAAATGTAACTGCAAGATAACATTGGGGGCATTGTTTTTCCACAACAGACACAAGCATTAAGACTGTTAGCAGTCAAAGCAGCCACTTACTATTATAGAGACACGCGTTTGCATTATATACTATAAACAATGCTGAATATCTCGAGAATAATGTACTTTAGATACAGTGGATAGTACAGTGCAGCCAATGGATGTCATGCTCTTTAAGAATAACTTAAAAATGCAACTTGATTTTAATTGTAGATTTTTTTTTTTTTTGGGAGACATTGCAATGTGATTAAAGCACTTAAGTTTCTAGAACATATTCTTCCATATCAGCCGTAATTGTAGTAATTGATTTTTTTTTTTTGTAACTAATTATAGCCCCTTCTCATTAGTCAAACACGATCATGCAAAATCTAAAGAAACAGATTACAAGTACTTTTTTTTCTGTTTTAAAATAGTGCATATTAAAATTAAAAAAATATATATATATATCTATAGAGGCACTGGGGCCACAACTTCTGGAGGGTACACCAAATTATAAAAACAAACCCACTAATGTAATGGACACTTGTTCAGGATCTATTTATCATTACTGCAGAATATTTATACTCACCCTCATACTCATTGGATTTGCCCTTCAAGTCACCACCTTTAAAACTCCTCTGTCTGCATTATGTGCCTATTTTAAACCTCCTGTGATGGTCTGTCCCAATATATATATATATATATATATATATATATATATATAAAAATATATACATGGTCCAGTCACATTATTATTGTTGCTCAACTGTACCGTGTCGGCTGGCCCTCACACACCTTCACAGCCGACGTTCAGCTCTGACACCAATGGCACATGTTTCCACAGTTTCCACACCGTTTATTTGCAATGGTGCTGTTTGTCCAGTCACAGGATAATTTAACCACAGCAGAACGCAAATATTTCACAAACTGAGCTCTTTCAGAAATACTGCCACCATTGGCCTGAAAGCCAATGACCATCCCCTTTTAAAGTTGAATAAATCACATATTTTTCCCATGACAACGATGGTCAATATGTTTGCAGAATGCCTACCCAGCCAGCTCACGACACGTGCCGTATTTTATTGACGTCAAAAGTAGGCGGGGGTCATAATAATGTCACTAGACTGTGTGTGTGTATATAGACATACAGATATATTACAGTTAAACAAAGAGTAAATATTACTTGTTCAATTTCCAAGTATGTACATTGCTGAATCCCAAGGCAGATCTGTCCCCCGGTTCCGACTTCCATACTAGGGAATTTATTCCATTTTCCTGACTAAAATGTAGCTTTTGACTATGATTGACATTGACTACTACTGTGATTCTATGGAGCTTTCTTTATATATGAACTAGCGACTTGCCCATCAAAAAATGGCGGTCAATAAAATTTGAAGCCATGGTAATGCTGTTTGGCACACAACGTTAAGCTTTTTATACTCTAAGGACATTCGGCGCTCATTGCGAGCCTCTCCTCGCGTGTCATTTGGCTCCTCTCTATATATTTTTAAATAATAATTAATGAATTAATTGAATAATAAATTAATATAGTTTACCTTGTTAATTAATGTATGTAACCATCAATAGCCTGAAGAGGTAACAATCTCTTTTTATTGTCCTGCAGCATCTAAGGTCCAGTGGGTCTGTTGCTGCCCTGAGGAGATAGTGTCATGAATGTCCCAACTGTGCATTAAAAATAGGCTGCATGCGCAAGGGCAAACCGTTGGTTTATTTGTGTAAAGCGCTAGTTTAGATGCGTAATGCTGTTAGTGGCAAGTTAGGATTGTAAAATAGCGTTGTTTGTCTATGTGGTACGCGGTTGGCGGTGTATTGCGCGGTCCAGGTTCTTGTAGCCTCGTTTTCACTCTTTTGGCCACCAATTTTTTTCTCGATTAGCCGGTTTTCGAGTGGCAAAACTCGACAAACTCAACTTAAATTTGCGTTCCACCTCACTCCCAGACATCCTGGTTGTTCCCCCGTGCTGTGTGTGATGTTTTTGTTGTATTTTCTTTTTTTTCATTTTTTTTTTGTCTGTTAGCTTCGTATTTTTCCTGCGTCTTATAATTTTTTTTTCTCTAAGTTTTGCATTCATCAGCTGCTCGAAGGCGCTCATCGCCCAAGTGCTCCGAGTTTAAGTGCCTTAACGGCTCAACTCGGTACGCTAGGCTCGCAGGCGATGAGCGCCTTCACCTCTTATCGCCTAAGTGCTGTGAGTTAAAGAGTATGCACCACGCAAAAAGTGACAATGTCTCGTAGTTCGACAACTATAATATGTGATAGAAATGTACATATTTTTTTCATTTGCATCTTTTTTCCCTTCTTTGTGTATGTAAAGGGGCTTTTAATTTGAGGTGCTCTTGGAAGATACTTATTGAGCGACTCTGCCCTTTGGCTCTCAGTCGCACATGTACAAGGCTGTTCTTTTACCATTTGCAATAATTGCTGTATATTCTGAGTGTTTTGAGATGTATGTGAAAAGGGTTCACAGATAAGCATTTGCAGACAAATAGAAGTTTACTGCTCAGTGACAAAAACACCATGTTTTACCTCAAATTATAAAATAAAATAAAAATGGATCTTGAAGATGTGGTGTAAAAATAATCACGTGGTGCCATCTAGTGGGCAGTGCCACCCTATAACTATATAAAGTCTAACTTGAGGGTATATGTAATGTCCCAATGGCAGAGCTAGTGAATGGTGCCTCAGTGCAAATAATGTTAGGCCCCTCTCTTGGGACTTCACTATACAAGGTACAGTAGGTGTTTATAGTGATGAATAAAATGCAAAAATATATGAGCTTTCTATAAATAAATATCTGCTATTTTTCCTTAATAAATAGTCTCCCTTTACTCCAGTCTGCTGTCAGGAGCCGAAGATCCCTACCATACTGCAGCCCCAGGTGCTTTGCACCTGCTGCTCCAGCAGTAGCAACAACACTACGATTTTTATTGCAATCCCATAATTATAGTGTGCTGCTTAAAATAATGTGTAGGTAATTAGCAAAGTATGTTTAAATGAAAATGGCGGTATCACATATTATATGTAGCCCTCTGAACAGCCCTCTTGCTGTATATAAGACTTTCCTTATCATCCTACTTAGTGACGGAGCTAGTGAATGGAAGGCCCCAGTGCGTTGCACCACCTGCACCAGCGGTAGTTCAGCCCATGATTCTGCTTTTGTTTGGTGAAGTTGCATGGAACAATTACATCTGAAAGCAAAATTGCTGTGTTTATTACAATAAATAGAACAATCAGGCAATGTAGTTATAAACACAGCTAACTGATATAGTTTCACTTATCAAGGCTCATAATGGAGCTTGCATTACTATTTTGAATGGTGAGAAAATGTAAGGACTGACAGAGAGGTGCAGCTTAGTGGATGAGTCTGGTGGAATTAGAGGAGTGGGTAGAGGCAGATAGTGAGATCAGTGGCGGACCTAGTAAATGTAGGGACCCTCGTACAATATATTGGAGCCCCCTTGCGCATTCTTTATACTTCATGTGTGGGTCAATAAAAAGTGAACAATATATGTACATGGTCACATCTTACATATCATGATCAGATCATCTTTCTATGATATAATTATCTACCATCTTCCCTTAAAATAAATACAATTCCTTCCGTAGAGCCAGTAACAGAGGGCCCCATCTTGTCATGGACCACTGGGTGAGATGCCAGTTTGGAGGTCACAGGGACGTGATGAGCGAGGCGATTTGTGAACATTGTCTGTTCCTTATTCTAATCCTGTTCCTCCAATATTCCAGGTTCACAAAGATCCAGAATACCAAGATGACCATGAAAAAGGATGGCATCAACTCTCTGCACTATCGCGTGGTCCAGACCGCCAAATACCCCATGTACACAAACATCACAGTGGAAATTGGGAAGCCTCTTCCACGCCCCGCCAGAGGGTAGGACAGTATAGTCTCTGGTGCTCTTCTGTCTTGACCCAGCCTGTTTCTGACTCTTCCTCTGAAGACACTCAATGTTTTATAAGAAGAAACCTTTGGTCAATCCATTGGCATCCACCAGTGGGTATTATTAAAGAATATGGGCTAAATGCAGGAAAAGTTGGTATTCGCTCCACACTATTGCAGAGAACCAACATTGATTACGGACCATGGAGCTTTTTTGACCCACCTGTCTAGTCGACACCTGCAGATATTCAGCATGCACAGAGGCAGGTGGCAGCTCATCTGTTCAATATCCTTCCTTACGTTTACAACATGGTAAATCACCTTTTTTCTTGAAAAAAAAAAAAAAAAAAAAAGCAAATATAATCCAGGTGCCACTTTGATGTCATTTATAATCTATTTCTGGAATCTTGGGGTGCAGTAGTGTCTCAGAATTGTTAGGTGCCCATTAATACTCGGAATATACAATGTAACAATATGATTCGGAAGCAACGATCGTTCTAACACTATGATACAGAGAGAAAGTCACAGGAGGTGACCGGTCAGCAGCATATATAGGAAGGTGGGCACAGACCCCCATACGTTGTCTATCACACATACTGAAAAGCAAGTTTAAAATAAGAGGATTGAGTCCATGTAGAATACATTTACAGACATTTGTTATATTTAGCCTATTTTGCTGGATATGCACCAACCATCCTTAAAATCAACATTTGTGTAAAATAAGTCTTGTTTACTCCTGTAATGAGAGGGATTTTTTTCTCATAAAAATCAAATTACCATTCAGCACCAATGGACCACATTGTATTGGACTTCGGTTACAAAATTGAAACATCAGCTTCTGTTCAGTAAAACAAATGCTTAACCGTGTGTGTATATATATATATATATATATATATATATATATATATATATATATATATATATTTATATATATATATATATATATATATATATTTTTTTTTTATATATATATATATATATATATATATATATATATACACACATATATATATATATATGTATATATATATATATATACTCATATTTAGGCCATGCAGAAAAACTTTTAATTACTAGTGAAGCTTGTCCAGCACCTCCTGAAAAGCATGATGGGAACAGAATTTCCCTATTAATTGTAACTATGTTGATGATTTTGCTGCAGCCAATACATTTTGGGACATGGGAACTCATATTAAAACTTGTCTATAGTTTTTGGGAATAATCTGTTTTGCAGCCGACTAAATGGATACGCTAGGTTCCTGGATGTTACGAGGTATATAATATCCCTGGGTATCTATTTTCTTTAATGTACTTTATTTTATTATGAAATGCTTCTAAGCTCTGTTTTTATTGCCTAAAATCAATCAGAGTCCCTGTATGGGGCTGGATGTACAGTGTAGCGTCCTAGCCTATCAGGGAGCACGTCTCAGTAACACCTTGTAGAATGTTGGTCACTGATTGGTTAGTATGAGACACTGCACTGCCGATACTACAGAGTTTGTGCCTGCATATGCTGCAGTGGGCAGACCCATAAGCCCTCCTTAATAAAATAAAGTACATAAAAGGAAATTGATACCCGGGTATATTATATACATAGTAAAATCCAGGTCCTTTCAATATCACTTTAATAGAAACTATTTTCAATCTGAATATAAATAATTTGAGTAACATTACTAAAAAAACTAAAGCCCCTCAGGGTAACCAATTCTCATTGCCCTCCATTCTGCCATAATCTGCAGCACAGTTTTACTTGTTGGAACTCACAGCACTGCTTTGCTCTAGCACAGTGCAAATAGCGCACAATTATTATTATTTTTTTAATCAAAGCTCCTTATTCACTATTTACACGTTTCTGTTTTCTAAAATGCTGGAAAATGTTAGATTCAGTTTATTTTTTACAATTCAGAATAAATGTTGCAAGGAAGAAAAACACTGTGCTGAATACCCCAGGTAGTGATACCACTTTAAATATCTTTACACAACTGCTTCCTGTGATAGGACATAAAATATTGTGATTTGTGTGGGTAGAAAATACAAAACCAACAACTGCATGAGAATCCCCATCAATGCACAGTCAGGTGGGTGCGACGTTTAATAAACCCGAATGTGGCCAGGGGGCACGTGGCCAACAACTGGACGGTCACTGGTGCACGGATGGAGCATGGATATTCTGAGGACATTTTGCCTTATTGGAGTGGACACTTGGGCTGGACATGTCTGAGGTCAGCCCTGTTCAGCTTGGACTTATCTTATGGACTTGGGACTGAAGCTTAGTGCTTGGATATGTTATAGGACCACCGATCAGAACATGGAGTGAGGAGTCTGGACAGAGGGGAAGGTGACTGGAGACTCGGGAAGCTCTGTGGTGCTGTGCAATCCGCTACTAGAGATTACCTTAAAGGGATTTGGAAGGTTCCCGGATGTTACAAGGTATATAACATACTTTTATGTACACAGGTATATTATATGCCAAGTAATATCCAGGAACATCCCATATCCCTTTAAATTAGTTTTCTTTGCAAAGACACAATTTTGGCGTTTACTCACTCCCACCCCGGATGACTTCATAAGGGGTGGAGACAAGCAAAATTGGACATTTTGAAAGTAAGATTAACATATAAAACATTTCTCTTTTAAATATGTATTTTATTAAAGATCAATGCACAATTAAATCATCTAGATGTTAGGGCATTAAAGTGTCCCTCTTAAAGGGAATATCACTGTGAAAATGTTTAGTTTGCATAACCTAATTATTTTGTTATCCAACAATTGTGTACGTCCCTATTGGTCTATTACCTTTAAAAGGTCCGGCTCCTTGTACAACTCTTCAGGACATCAAGAGTTAAAGCCAAGAACAAGCTAATGAGACACAGAGGAGGTTCCAAACATAAACGAATGAGGTGATAACGAGTACTTTATAAGTGCTATTTAAAAATGTGTTTTTCCTACCAAAAACTTTGCTTGAAGTTTTTACCTGTCAGTCAGGGGGTAATTAGGTTTTACACTTCCCTAGGCCATTCAGATTTGTGCACCCCACCTCCCACGTATAGCTGCCCCATTTCTCATCTCTATTTAGGTTAATTATATATATATATATATACATGGGTGAACGAACCGATATGGATGGGGGGTGGAGGGGGGGCACAATAACCCCCCCAGATTTTTCTATGTCTGTATGTATGTATAAATAAGCTATTTTACGGCCTGTGTATACAATGAACGGTATCCCCCAGAATTATTGTTGCTCCTACATCCATGTATGTGTGTAATATATATATATATATATATATATATATATATATATAGTAAATAATTAGTACATCTGTGTTCTCACTCTTCAATCCATAACCATTTTCAAACATGGCTTCCTTTAAGCTTATGCCTGCTGTGTATATATATATATATATATATATTTATATATTTATATATATATATATATAAAAAGAGTGAGGTAGCCGTGATTGTCCAGTAGCCCAGTTGAATAATCTGAGTATTGCAGTATATAGTGATACCTTTTTTTATTGAACAAACATATATATATATATATATATATATATATATATATATATGTATATGTGTATATATATATATATATATATGTATATATATATATATATATATATTATATATAAATATACATTTATATATATATATATATATATATTTATATATATATAAATATACATTTATATATGTATATATTTATATATATATATTATATATATGACATAAAGTTCACTTACAGACCTAAATATTAGTGCATGTAGACATTTCTTCGCACTTAAATTGTCCTGGGCCTTGTGGGTCTAAGCTGAAACACACCCCTGGATTCACCTATTAGAGACAGTCTGATATTTCATAATAAAGTCAGATCATTGCCAATAATTGCTGATACCAAATGGAGCTCTAACCCTGTTCTTTTCTGTGGAAAGGCATGTGAAATAAAAAGATTGAACGTGCTCAGACAGCAGAGAATAATTTAATTTAATGAATCCTGCTTACCCCCTGGGGTCTGAGCATGTCTGATCTTTTTATTTCACATGGCATTCTACTGAAGACAATAGATTCAGAGCCCCAGGTGGCAATTACTGGTAGAGATATCAAACTGTTCATAATTTGTGGAGCAGAAAAGCTGAATGACAGGTTAAAATTGCAAACCTCAATTTGTCACTGTAGGAAAATGCAGTTGTAACATTTAAGTGGTAAAGTACATCATTCGCAGCAGTGTCTCGGAACAGCCCAGGAGCGTGGCGCCAAGCGTGTCTGTGTGTGCAGAACTGCAAAGTGCTTAATGCACAGAAAATGGGTTATTTTCAATTGACAGTCAACAAGTAGTATAAGCAATATTTATAAAATTAATAAAATAAAGTGTCCGTTTTGTATAGACTTTTCACCATGAAATTAATCCCATTAACTAATTTGATCGGCAACCATGATTATTTTGTAACAGCAATTGCGCTATTGTTGCAGTTTGAGGAATATTTTAATTAAATATTATTTTACCCAAACTGTAAAATATCATCCTTTAAAGAAATCTGGTATTTTGTGAATTTAGACCCAAACGTCTATATGACCTGTACATTTTGGCACAATAGTACTGTTGCGCTCAACCATATGGGCAAATTGTGCCACTGAGTTCTTTTTGGCTTCGTTTCGCAGCCACATTGTCTTGCATTTGCATTCACCCAGAGTTTACCGAGTTCCAGTTCACCTTTGTTTGTATGAGGGCAGTAGGGCTGGGCGGAGGGTCTATCCATCCACTTTGGATGTGTCTGCTTGTTATATGTTTGTTTCTTTTCTATAATTGTGTGACGGAAGGTTTGAAAACAATAAGCTATTGCAATCTCTGCCTTTACAATTTTCATAAAATAATTCAAAAAATTCAAATGGAAAATTGTCATTTTTATCTGTGTGAGCTGTGGCTTTGTGAATTATAAGTACTATGGCAGCTTATGTACAATTAGGTAGAGCAGCCAAACAGCACTAGTTTATTTTACTCAGTTTATATATTTCTATTAAAGGACCACTGGGTGGGGACACAAGAGGTGCAGAGGGTGCAATGCACCAGGAACCTCCCCTTGGAGGGATAGTGCTGTGTAATTTATTTATTTTTTCTATTTAGTTTTTTCTGTAGTGTAGGGGCCTACCTTTGTGGCACACATCCCTGGGCAGAAATTGCCTGTTTAAAACAGAGCATTTCTACTAAAACTCCAAGAGGTGGCAGTGTGGATCCGTTCAGCACACTGGGCATGTGTATCAGGGAAGAGAGGAAAGAGCAAGAGAAAAGTACACAGAGCGTGGAGCAAAGGAGATAGGGTCCTATGTGAAGGGGATGGATGTTGTGTGCACCAGGACCCTCCATTCTCTAGCTCCGCCGCTGACTTTAGCGCCATGTTTAAAATAACTTACTCTAAAAGGTAACATTTTTTAGAAAATATAAAATAAATAACTACTGCTAATAAGTTATTATCCATTATATGCAAACATGTATCCGTTTCCTTGACTAAACTGCAATTTTAAGCTGCTTTCTCAGCAGGGCTAATCAGATTTATATTAGAAGCTCTGACACTTTATATTTCCACATTTCCACTGCAACCTCGTTTTAATTCAAGATTCTCTCTCACCTGTAGATGGAGAAAAAGTTATAATTCCTACCACAGTATAATTATGTATAATAGGTAACTATGTAAAGGGTACACTTTTTAAATTTAAAACGTGTAGTTCTTCAGTATAGAATATTTAAAATGTAATACTACAGTGTTGCTTTAAGAATTTTTTAACTTATTGGCTCAAAATGAGCTGCTCCTATATTTAAAACTACCCATGAAATGTTGGCTATTCATCTGAAATGGTCTGGCAGCTGTTTGTGGGGCAATTTGGTAAATATATATATATATATATATATATATATATATATATATATATATATATATATATGTTAACCCCTTCTGCATTTCTTACTTGTCGTGGTGAAGTGGCTTGTTTTCCTCAATAAAGCTGTAATCTATACCATGTAGGGTTGCCCAAGATGGGCAAGTCATAGCAGAGAGGTCAGTAAAATCGCGGTCCACTGGAGAAGGAACTGGCAACCCATTCCAGTATCTATGCCAAGAAAACCATGTGGATAAGCACAACCTGGTGTGCCCGGTGTGGTCCATAGGGTCAAAGAGATTTGGACACAACTATATAGCTTAACAATAACAATATTCTTTAACATTCACAGTCAATTTCACTTGGTCTTATAATGTCATCACAAAGTGATTAAAATATATATCTGGGTTGTCCCAGTTATGAAAAAAATAAATATATCCCTTCCACGTAGGTTTATTGTCTTAAATAATGAGTTTTAGGGAATGAATATCGCTTGCACATGCATTATAAAGCCGTACTCTAGTGCAGAGCCTATGATTATTTGTTATTATCCTTTATTTATAACGTGCCAACATATTCCGTAGCGCTATGCAGGGGTTTCCTATGAACCCGTATAACCTGGGGATTGACTGGTTAACTTCCAGTGCTCATGTAAATCTTGATGCATTGAACAGGGTGACACTTCATGTGGACACCAAATTTTCACCTAGTTATTAAATGATTTGAACAGAGTACATTTTACTGTATAATTCTCTATAGCTGTGATTGACACTGGCATCTTAAGTGTTAAGCTAACTTTTCCTTTTTTGTCCCTGAGGAACCGGCAGATAAAGTCTCGGGTAACTGCACTGGTCTTAGGAATGGCTGTACTATCTCTTTATATATCGCTCTATCTCACGCTCTATATATACATTATATTGCTTTTGTTAGGGTCTCTGGCACTCTTCACAGCGGACCTAAAACTGTTCTTTCCACTCAGGATAACGGAGCCAGTGGAGGGTGTTTCATCATCCAATGTAATCATTGGGTCCTGCCATGGGGTGTGTTGGATTAATACTACCCAACACTTTTGGTGATTCAACCACCAAGTTTGCACAGTGGCCCCCTCATTAAATTATTTTGCATCATTGTAATAAATGAGGTTCCATGTTTTTAGCACTTTCAGCACTTAAATGATTAATCATTTAATTATCATATCCAGACAGGGTCAAGATTCACTCAACACAGGGTTGCTACCAGATGACTTGAGAAAAGCAGAGGTGATACCTATAATTAAGAGAGGGAGCAAGAGCAAATCCGGGGAATTACAGGCCAGTGAGCCTCACTTCCGTAGTGGGGAAGCTTTTAGACGGATAATATACAAGAATATGTCTATTTGAACAGGATTATAAGTTAGAGTCAGCATGGATGTATGAGGGATTGGTCATGTCAAACTAATCTAATTAGCTTCTATGAGGAGGTTAGTAGGAACCTGGATCAAGGCAACTCTGGGAAGTAGTCTTTTTGGATTTTGCAAAGGCTTTTGATACAGTGCCACACTGAAGACTATTGTGCAAACTAAGGGATATAGGAATATCAGTAAATATCTGCTCATGGCTTGAGAGCTGGCTAAAAGACAGGAAGCAAAGGGTTGTGGTAAATGGAACATACTCTAATTGGACTAATGTGGTAAGTGGGGCTCCTCAGGGCTCAATATAGGGTCCTCTACTTTTTAACATATTTATTAATGACTTAGAAATAGGATTGGAAAGTATTATCTGCATTTTTACCTGCTGTGAAAGGTAATTAAATCAGAAAATTATATAATTTTGTCACTATACAAATCCCTAGTACGCCCTCATTTGGAATATGGAGTACAATTTTGGACACCACTTCATAAAAAGGACATTTTAGAGCTGGAAAAGGTACAGAGAAGGGCAACAAAACTAATAAGGGGGATGGAAGGGAAGTTATGAAGAAAGACTAACCAAACTAAACTTATTTTCTCTAGAAAAAAAGGCATCTAAGAGGAGATATGATTACCTTATATAAATACAACCAGAGTCAATATTAAGTTTTGTCAGGCAAACTTTTTGTGCCAAGAGGTTTTCAACTGACACGAGGACATCCTTTGAGATTAGAAGTTAAAAGATTCCACTTTAAAGAGAGAAAAGGGTTGTTCACACTAAGGTTAAACTGTGGAATTCTCTACCAAAGGAGGTGGTGACAGCAGATTTGATTGATAACTTTAAAAAGGGGTTGGATATATTTTTGAATAAAAAGGGCAATCAGAGTTATCCTGAATAACTAGAGAAGGAGTACTGATCAAGGGAGGAATCTGGTTTCCCCTTATGAGGCAATTGGCAATGTTTCAATGGGTTATTTTCTGTTTGCTTCCTCTGGATCAATTATCAATTAACAATTAATCCACATATTACACGGATCAGAGGAGATCTAAAATGGTTGAACTTGGTGGACTAAAATTCTTTTTTTCAACCTTAATTGCTAAGGGCCTCAGGTGATTTGGCCACTTGAATAGGGCTCTAAATAAGCACATAGCATATTTTTTTTTAAATAGTTTTTAGTTAGTGAAAACCTTGCTTTTGGATAGATGCTTACTAACTAAAAACTTCTTTAAAAAATATATGTTATGTGCTTATTTAGAGCCCTATTCAATTGGCCAAATTGCAATTGAATGAGGGCCTAAGTAACTATGTAATTCGTAGTAATAAAAGTATATAATGTACCATTTTTTTTGTACCCTTTTAAAAGAGCTGTATTGGAACATTATATTTCAAGAGGAAATTGGTGGTATGCTCTTGAACTTATTTTGCACGGCCCTAATTAGCACATATAAGTATTTTTACTTTTGTGAGGACCCAGCTAAAATTTCCTAGCGACAATACTGTCAGCGCCACTATGTTGGAAACACTGATGCATTATTTTTGGAACCAATTCTATGGCACTACAGATTCATGAATATATATGGAAGCATCCAGATTACTGGTTAATACAACACTATAGAAATAGAAAATATATATTTGGAGAAAGGCCTTATTGTTCCAATGATGGACTGGACTGGATCCCATTAAAGGCTTAGGTTCCCAAACGGTGGTCCACAAACCTCCACAAAGGTGGTCTACTCTACAACTTGGCTTAGGAAAAACAAAAATTAAGAAAAATAGTACAATGCATGAAAAGCAGTATGGACATGTCTGTATAGTATATGTCGTGGTTTCCAAGTGCACAGTCTATGTTCCAACATAGCATACTGCATTATATTCACTAAGAAGCATGGTTGCCCACGAAGACCCTCACCAGTATTCAAGTTGTCTGCCAAGACACTGGTCAACTTTAAAGTGGTCAATCGAAAAAAAAATAAAAAAAAATAAACAGTTATGTGTTGGGTGCGCCCATTCCATTTCCTGCGACACTAGATGGAGTGTTCTAGAAACATCCATCCATTTGTTTTAAAGAGCGTTTTTTTATTATTAGGTGAGAAATGCAAAGATTAGTCTGGATATACTAAAAGCCAAGGTGACAGGAATGCTGCTTTACCCAACTGCAAGCGTTCCCATATTTATCAGATTCTTATTGTAATACCGGCATAGATCCCCTGCAGCTAAGGTCGATACAACCCAAAAAAAGATATATTTAAACTAGTTATTTGCCCGTCAAAAATGACAGGAATAAAATGTTAAGGCTGGCAATGCTGTTTGCCACCCAATGTAAGCACCTTTGGCACTCATTGTGAGCCCGGCGCTGAGCGCCTTCAGCGCTTATCACATGGCTTGCAATGAGCATCTTCGGCACTCATTGCGATTCTCTTCCCCTGTCTACTTCCTCCCTTGTGTCTCATTTCCCCCCTCCCCTGTGTCTCTTTCCCCTCCCTCCGTCCGTCTCTTTCCCCCAGTGTCTCTCCCCCACACCCCTGTGTGTCTTTCCCCCTGTTCTCTCTCCCTGTGTCTCTTCCCCCCTCCCCTGTGTCTTTCACCCTGTGTCTCTTCCCTCTCGGTATCCCTCCCCTGTGTCTCTTCCCCCCTGCTCTCCCTCTCTGTGTCTCTTCCCTCCCCTGTGTCTTTCCCCCTGTGTCTCTTCCGTCTCGCTCTCCCTCCCCTGTGTCTCTTCCCCCCCTTCTCCATCCCCTGTGTCTGTTCGCCCCTCCCCTGTGTCTCTTGCCCCCCTGTACCTCCCCTGTGTCTTTCCACCCTCTCCCTCCCATGTGTCTCTTCCCCCCTCCCCTGTGTCTCTTCCCCCCCTCTCCCTCTCCTGTGTCTCCTCCCCCCACCTCTGGCTCTCTTTACCCTCTCTGCCCTGTGTCTCTTTCCCCCCTCCCTCCCCTTTGTCTCTTCCCCCCTCTCCCTTCCCCTTTGACTCTTCCCCTCTCCCTTCCCCTGTAACTCTCCCCCTATGTCTCCTTTCTCCTCCCTCCCCTGTGTCTCTTTTCAGTCATCTCCCTCCCATATTTCTCTTTCCCCTTCTCTCCCTCTCCTGTGTCTCTTCCCTCCTCTTCCTCCCATGTGTCTCTTCCCCCTCTCCTGTGTCTCTTCCCCCTCTCCCTCTCGTGTCTTCTCCCTCCTCTCGCTCCCCTGTGTCTCTTCCCCCTCTCCCTCTCCTGTGTCTCTTTCCCCCTTCTCCCTCTCCTGTGTCGCTTTCCCCTCCCTCTCCTGTGTCTCTAAATGCCCTCTTCCTCTCCTTCTTTCCTCCCTTATCCCCCTCCTTCCCCCTTATCCTCCTCCCTCCTTCCCATCCTCCTCCCTCCTTCTCCTTCTCCTCCCTCCTTCCCCCTCATCTTCCTCCTCCCTCATTCCCCTCCTCTTCCCTTTCCCTCATTCTTCTCCTCGCCCCTTCCCCCTTTTCCTTCTACTCCTCCTCCCTCTCCCCCCTCACCTTATAATGATGTGACATCACATGCGCATCACATCATTAGCATATGCCGGTTGGGACACAGCCAGAGGTTAGCGATCATTGCAGTAAATTTGAGTGCCTCACTTTGTGAGGCGCGCAAGTGTGACGACAAATCACAGTTTGACAACTATTATATGTGATAAATCCTATTAGACTTTGGCAAAGAGAGTTATGTATTTGAGAGATATGTGTAACTTTTTCATATGTGAACAAATGTATGCTACATGTCCAGAAATTAAAGGGAAATGGAAGGTTCCTGGATGTTACTACGAATATAACATCCCTGTGTATCTATTTCTTTTATGTACTTTATTATATTAAAAAATCTTATAAGCTCTATTTTTACTACCTAAAATCAAACAAATAGTCAATGTATGAGTCTGCCCACTGCAGCATATGCAGACAGACTCTGCTTTCAGTGACCATCTTTCAACAACATTCTGCAACATGCTGCTGAGACATGGTCCCTGATAGGCTAGCACTCTACACTGCACATTCAGGCCTACAGAGTCTGTGTCTGCATACACTGTGGTTGGCGAGTTATGTTATATACCTAGTAACATCTTAAGACATACACCCTCTCCTTGATAGATTCTGACAAATTATAATTGTACTGGAACCAAACATTTCAGCTTTTTCTTCCTATTCTAATCTGTCTTTTAGGTGAATTAGCATTTATGCTTGATTTATGGTCCTGCCATGACCTGCAAAGTTTGAGGAAGAGAGCTTACGTTCATGGTCTCTGTTCATGTGTCTCTTTGTGAGTGTCTGTATCTGTGTGTGTCTGTATCTGTGTGTGAGTGTCTGTATCTGTGCATGTGTCTGTGTGAGTGCATGTGTCTGTGTGAGGGTATGTATCTCTATGTGAGTGTCTGTATCTGTGCATGAGTCTCTGTGTTAGTGCATGTATCCGTGTGTGAGTGTCTGTATCTGTGCATGTGTCTGTGTGAGTGCATGTGTCTGTGTGAGTGTATGTGTCTCTATGTGAGTGTCTGTATCTGTGCATGAGTCTCTGTATTAGTGCATGTATCTGTGTGTGAGTGTCTGTATCTGTGCATGTGTCTGTGTGAGTGCATGTGTCTGTGTGAGGGTATGTGTCTCTATGTGAGTGTCTGTATCTGTGCATGAGTCTCTGTGTTAGTGCATGCATATGTGTGTGAGTGTCGATATCTGTGCATGTGTCTGTGTGAGTGCATGTGTCTGTGTGAGTGCACATGTCTCTGTGTGCCTGTCTCTCGAAGTGTGAGTGTCTGTGTGTGTCTGTGAGTGTATCTGTGTGAGTGTCTCTATGTGTGTGTCTCACAATAAATGAAAGAAGGGACACAGACCTTGTTCTGGGTATTACAGATATCTAAAGGAAAGCTGCAGCTCAATCTTCAGGCCAAAAATATACAATGTATTATGTATGCTAATTTTCACTGGGATTTTCAGAGGTTGTCAACATTGATAGAAAACAGTTTGCAAATGTAAGAAATTCAGCAAACTTTAGGGTTTAAATGTTTACTTTGGTATTTTTTCATGCAAACATTTTTTTTCTCATACACTACTAATTCCCCTCTAATAGATGCATTCATAACCGAGCTAACTTGCATATACCTTTAAACTAGAAAAAGTCAAGTTTGTAAGACCTACAAAGAGAGAAATCACATTTTAAGTGAATATCCAGAATTGTTTTATTAATTACACAAAAATTGGACATTTTACAATATCATGTCGAGTCCCTTTAATGATACAACGCTCCGAATGAGTTACCAGGGAAATAAACTAAGCCAAAGGATACAGGTCGTCACATTATTCCCAACATGTGCATCGCTACAATGTATCATATATCAGTCATCACCTCCTTTAAGATAAGAGAAATATCTTTGTTTTAATTTTATTTAAATAATGTGCCCTATTTTGGGATACAGAAGAGCTTGACTGGTCCACCATTGTCCTTCTGGATATTACCCAAGCAAGACTGAAGAAAATAAAAACTTGTATAAAAAGCAAACAAAAACAAACAACATATAAAGTAACAACAATATTAACATCTCTGCAATGCAAAGTGCTTCTAATACAAGGGGGGACAAATCCTTAGAGCTTTGATGCCTGGTTATTATACATCACTTCTTACCTTGTGCTTGCCCGCTCTCTAGTTATACTGGTCAGCTCAGTATTGTTTATTCCATCTTAAAGGACCAGTGTAATCCTACATTTAAACTGTTTTTAGAATTTGAAGATAACATCTTCTAATTTATTATCTTTATATTCAGTTATAATGCAGTGGAATCTACCATTTTGTTTTCTGCTGACCTGCTTCTACAGATATTAGGATATTTTTGATGTAGAGGAAACTTTCCTCTGCAATGATTAAAATGTGATAGCCTTTAATAGGACTAATTGGAAGCAGTTCAGTAAAGGTAATTGATCCACACAATCAAGAATATTTGCATATAAGAGTTTAAGTATTTAAAATATGTTGCTTTCTTAAAACATTGTGGCCATTATCAAATTCAGTTATTAAAAAGTTCTTATAGAAAAATGGGACTATAGGGTCCTCTAATATTTCCAAAATGTTCGCTGTGCTCCGATTATCCAGTTTTCTTAGATCTGACTTACACACGAAGCCTTGTTTTCAGGGGCAATATTTAATTCTGTAAACATAAAATTTATTTTTGCAGTATTTTTATGGGATGAAAGACATGATTTAATGTAGGGTAAATACACGTAGATGTCCATGTCTAAGAAATGAACTACTTCTGGTCAGGCAAATTTTGCTTAATAACAGCACTAACAAAATCAGTAACTCTTCTATATACCACGAAGTGCACTCAAAAGGTGCAATGTGTCTGGAATTAATCTAAATTATAGAATTTAGTAAGGCTGAGAAGATTGTCAGCTCTAGAGATCCACCTGGTTGCAGATCACACTCTACATTTCTTTCTCCAGGTTGGTTAGACTAAGTACCAATGAGAATTGCCACCTAGGACCATGAAAATATAGACATAAAAGCCTACATTTGGCCAGGTCATCTTTACTGGACCCTGATCTTATTAATTTTGAAATATATATGGTTGGTATTTTTTTTATAGGGCAAGGATTTGGTATATTTTCTTTCTTTCCCTTGTGTTTTGTTTTTCATTTTCTTTTTTCTCTTGTTCCAACAATCTCCTGGTCTACACTTTATTTGCAGTTTGTTCTAGAAAATCTACTTATTTTTTGTTAATTTTAGACTATACTATATTTTTATGCCAGATGACCTTAGTAATTAAGTCTATATAATGTCCAATCACTTCTATAGCAGTCAGCAATCTCAAAAGTATTCTTTGTAGAGCATAAAGCTCAAAATCAAAGTTGCTCATCAAAACACACCCATTGGATTTTGAAACAACTTCAACCATAATCCCATGGTGCCACTAAATGGCAAAAAACATAAGGGAGTATTAAAAAATGGCCTGGTGAGACAGCTAGCACTGGTTTCTGGGTGTTGTTTTAAGCTGCCATCTTTGTTGTGGAAGAGCTACAATGGAAATATGAACAAGGAAAAGGGAGCAATCTAGAAAAGCCTGGTTGAGACCATTTCAAGTTCACTGGTTCTTGCTGTTCACAAATATATTCAGAGCTCTGTTAGTTTAATAACCATTGGGAGTGGGGCTGAGGGGAGATGTCCTCAATGCTGATGTTCTTCTAGGAATTCTCTCCTCCTTCCTCAGGGCTGCAGTTCTTCGTTTTCTCACACTTTGCCAGGCGATTTCCTTCCCAATATCCAACATCCTGTCCATCATGACACCGACACTTGGTGCAGGAATCCACCCATACATACTGACCTCCAGGAATGACCCGGGTCTGAGAGGCATCTGAGTAACAATTTGGACCTGCAGAGGAGAACGGATTAGTGGTCAACAAGGAATTCAATTTTAAATGTAAATCAGTTCATTTGGTCACAAAACAACTCGACTAATGTTGGCTGCTAAAATGTGTTGATATATGTGCATTGATTTTGCTAATACAGCAATTTAGTCTGTGCTCAAATTAGACCAAAACTAGATCTTGTCAATAGAAATCTAATAGAGATTACAGGTTACAGGCGATATTTCTAATTTTAAGAACAATGAATAAAAGTTATTTTTTATGGACTAATAAATATGCTCTTTGATAAATAATACGGGTATACTATTTTGACTGTTCTCTCTTTCCAGTCATATTTGAATACACAAAAAGATACATATTATATGCAAATTATATTTGAAAATAGAGCTATTCATTTTTAACATCACTGATCCCTATTTTCCATGACACTGAGATACTATATTAAACCGTTGGTATGTCGGTGGGACTATTTACTATAGTACGGGTTAAGTTTCGGAAAAATATAATAATTGCTTTGCATACGGTGATATGGATCCAGTCGCCATAAGGACCACCTGATATTAAATGAGCTGTGAAAGCTAGTCATATACTAAGGTAAGATCATGAGGCTAAAGCTCAAATATTTTGGCCATATCATGAGAAGACTCTGATGTTGGGAACAATTGAAACATGAAGAAGGGGGCGGCGGAGCTGAATAGATGCGGTCAATGATAATGAACATGAGCTTGAGGGACAGTGGATGACAGATGTACCTGGGGTGCTGTGGTCCATTGAGTCACGGAGAGTGACCACCACCAAATGACTAAACCATCACAAGGTATTGCATCAATACCAAACTCTTTTTATTGTGACCAAGGTTCTTCTAGCTACTTGCAGTCAAGGGTGCTAACAAAACAGCAACAGGGCAGGATTTGTCCATAATCGGTGGAATTTATTGTAGTCACTAGCGAATTTCCCGTCAAAAAATGACGGCAATAAAATTGTAAGGTAGCTAATGCTGTTTGGTGTGTAATAATGAAATATATAATATATTAATAAATGAATATACTTTACCTATTTTGAAGCATTGTGTTGAAGAGCTGGCAATCTTTTGATGTTGCTGGAGCATTAGTGGTGGGGAGCTGCTGTGTTTCCTTTCCCTCCCTTGTGTCTCCTTTTCTCCTCCTTTCCCTCCCATGTGTCTCATTTACCACCCTTTCCCTCCCTTGTGTCTCATTTCGCCCCTCCTCTCTCTTTCCTTTGTGTCTCATTTCTTTCCTCCTCTCTCTCCCTTGTGTTTCCTTTCCCCCCTCCTCTCCCTCCCTTGTGTCTCCTTTTCCCCCTATTCTCCCTCCCTTGTATCTCCTTTCCCCCCTCCTCTCCCTTATGTCTCCTTTTCCCCCTCCCCTCCCTCCCTTGTGTCTCCTTCCCCCCCTCCTCTCCCTCCTTTGTGTCTCATTTCTCCCTCCTCTCCCTCCCTTGTGTGTCATTTTCCCCTCCTCTCGCTCTCAGGTGTCTCTTTCCCCACTCTCTTCCTCCCCTGTGTCTCTTTCCTCCCTCCCCTGTGTCTCTTTTTGCCCTCTCCCTCCGCTATGTATTTTCCCCTCTATCCCCTGTTTCTCTTTCCTCCCCCTCTTCCTCCCCTGTGTCTCTTCCACCCCCTCTCCCTCCCCTGTCTTCCCCCCCTCCTATGTCTCTTCCCCCTCTACTCCCTCTCCTGTGTCTCTTTCCCCCCTCTCTAACCCCCTGTGTCCCTTCCCCCCACTCCCTCCCTCTCTTTCCACCCTTTCCCCCCTCTCCCTCTCCTGTGTTCCTCATGACCCTCACCGTGTCCTGGGGGCCCTGGATGTCTGGCTCGGCCCTGTCCCTGGGGGCGGGGTTCCCAGCCTCCTCCGTGGGTGTCGGAGGCCTGTCCAGGTGGCTGGTGGACTCCTGTGTGGTGGGTTGTGGGCCTGGCGCGGGTCCCCGGGTCTAGATCACATCTCTGTGGAACTGAGGCCCTCGCCCGCAGCCCTCGCTACGCGAGCCTGCAAGCGTGAGCAACGGCCCGTACGCTCACAACTATATATGTGACTAGCGAATTGCCCGTCAAAAAATGACGG
The DNA here is from genome assembly GCA_027410445.1 of Discoglossus pictus. Classification (NCBI taxonomy): domain Eukaryota; kingdom Metazoa; phylum Chordata; class Amphibia; order Anura; family Alytidae; genus Discoglossus; species Discoglossus pictus. The sequence goes on along the minus strand of CM050170.1, from coordinate 187,863,957 downwards.
CAATGAAATTGTAAGGTAGCTAAATTAGTAAATGAATATAGTGTACCTATTTTGAAGCATTGTGATGAAGAGCTGGCAATCTGTGTTGATGTTGCTGCAGCATTAGTGGTGTGTAGCTGCTGTATAAGCATGCTGAATGTGTGCACTGTAACACTGTGCGTGCGCGAGACCAAACCGTTAGCGTAGTCGTGTACTTCCGCATTGGCATAAAATGGCGAGTAATGTGTGGTATAGGTCTGTATCGGAATATCCGTAGGTGTTTTGTGGTGTTTTGCGAGTTTAGAGTGCTGTAGCCTCGTTTTCGTTTTGTTCGGCGGCCATTTTTTCTCTCGCTTAGATTTTTTTTTAGTCTCTAAACTGTTTTATTTCGAGTAAAATCGAGGTGTAAGTTGCATTTTTGAGGTCCTGGGTGCTCCCTCTTGGTGTAGGTAAGGTTTTTATGTATGTGCTGTGTGTATGTATTGTGTTTAAAATGTTTGTATGTCGGCGTGTTGCGTCCGATGTTTGCGAGGTCGTAATGTGTGGTAACGTGTTTCGTACGTTGTTTGCGTTCCTCGTAAAATTTTGCGAGTGTCGTAATTTGTGTGTCGTGTTTTTTGAGTAGCGACGTGAAGTTTGCGAGGGTTTGAGGCCCTTGCCCAGTGACCTCGCCAGCAACTGAGGCCCTCGCTTCGCGAGGGGCCTCAGTTGCTGACATGGAGCGCCTTCGGCGCTCCATGCCAGCAACTGAGGCCCGTGCCCAGTGACCTCGCCAGCAACTGAGGCCCTCGCTTTGCGAGGGGCCTCAGTTGCTGGCATGGAGCGCCTTCGGCGCTCCATGCCAGCAACTGAGGCCCTTGCCCAGTGACCTCGCTACGCGAGCCCGCAAGCGTGAGCAACGACCCGTACGCTCACAACTATATATGTGATTGTCAATTATGAGGACCAGGTCTAGCTTTCATCTTTAATAGGCCAGGAAACTAGCAGGAGCCAACAATTCCCTCTGCATCATTTGGGTGTCTCTCTAATCCTTACGCTGGCAGAGGGACCAACAAGTCATGGCAAAGCCTAGGTGTCTATCCTGCAGATCTGTCCAACAAAGCTTCCTTTTTATGATATAAGGTTCTTGTGTGTGTGTCTCAGGTATCTGCACCGTCCATCTTACCATCTTTGCAGCGGGGGCAGCATTCTCCTTTCTCATACACAGGGTTCACACAGGGTGGAGGGGCACAGTCCGCCACCAAACAGCGAGCAATACCATCGACGTCACAGGTGCACTGCTCACACTCGGAGGGCTGGAGGAGACAAGAAGACGTCATGAGTCCAGCAGGATGGGAAATGGCCACATACTAAGGACTGAGAAGAGACCTCTATGAAATGGTTGTGAACCCACAATTTTGTATCTGACGTGTTTCTCACATAAACCACATTTCCCATTCCAAATCTCTTTATCTAACCCATAACACACATTGCCCCCCATTCAGTTCCAAGCCCGTAATTACTTTCATACAGGCCGCATGTCTGCGGGTTAGAAATGTATTACAATTCCAGCTGTATTTAATTGATTCAAGCCCGCAATTACAGGGCTAAAGTCTAAAACCGTAAACCATGAACCCGTACGTAGCAATTCAGGGCATGATCATGATCAATTAAGCAAGCCCGTAAGTTACAATTTAGACAGAGCCAAAAGTAAATGAGACCATCATCATGACGTCAGTAAAACATGGAGTTTAAACTACAATCAGTTAGTGTTTAGATGTCTGATCAGACTCGCAATACAGAAATGTAGAAATCCATAAAAATCCATAAATAAACTCTTCTAGTCCATGTGGGTTCCATGACATGTATTAACTCCTTGTTTCCTGGGATCAATATAACACGGAAATAAAACATAAAAAAATATATTTTTTAATGCAGATTTGGGAGCTTAAGACTGTTGTGCAATTAATTATAATGCCTTTCATCGCTTTTCCATTATTTTTAAGTACAGTATTGAGTGTTTATTTGCTTTTACAGTGTTACGAACTTGCGAGTCCTATCCAGTACTCAGACACTTTTGATACATTTGTCATTTACGGGTTTGAAGGAAATAGCGGGCTTGTTGAATTGTTGTAATTGGATATTGATCAGCACCGGTAACATTTACAGAAATTAAACATCAAAGGAGTAGATAGGACGGAGTTACGCTTTTTACAACCGCAGGGGTTTTGAGCCTGTAACTCGCAAATGCAATGCGGGTAGCAAAATGTAGCCAAATAAATATCAGTAACTTTTACAAGCTCCAATAATTACAATTTGGCCAGTTGAATGGGGCCATTGTTTCACAAACTACCCTTATAACCCCCCCCCCCCCCCCATACACACTTAGACATTTCATGATATTTCTTCCAGTAGACTAACAAACCTGTGTTGTTACTGGGTTGACATTGAAGATGGGACCTATATGGAGACCCTGAAGTGGTTGGCTCTCCACCCCATTGCACTCTGGGATGGATTGAAGTTCATCACCACCACTAATATTTAGTATATTTCTATTCTACAATATTGTAGATATTTTTTTCTACAATTGCAATAGCCAGAACAAATGGACTATGATATTGTTACAATAATATAATTATTAATTGCTTTACTTACATGAAGAAATAAAGACGCTAACAATAAATTTACATTAAGCCACCAGATGGATTGTCATCATATAAAGATTAAAAATGTGGTGTTTGGTGAATTGCAGTTATCAGATGATTGAGTAGAAATAAAATGTCTCTAGAATGACCTCGTATATGTATTAATACCTAAGTTACTAGCAGAGACAAGCTAGAAAGTGGGGTGCCAGTTCATCTCTGAACCTTCCATTTTAGTAGGAACCCTATTGGGGGTTATCATATCAAATAAAGGGGTGAATTTGACAATTTTTACAGTTTTTAGAGGAAATTTCTGCCATTGTCCAGAATGAAGTAATAAAGTTGTGTTATTATTTACATTTCCTGTACAGTATATGGGTATTATATTAGTGTCATGCACTTTTGGGAAATACATTATTTTCTATAAGATAAAAATCTTATTGTACATTTCTATTCTGTAATTCTTGGTTGATGGCCATTGACCACGGACAGTAGACCTTTGACTTGTATTGAGATTCTCATTGGCAGTTTTTCATATGTTTATGAAACTGAAACCATTTTGTGCTCTCCCCAGTGCCACAAAAAGGCTGAACTGGGTCCGAAACCATTCTCTTTGAGTACATGTACTCAATAACCCCACATGCCAAGGTCACACAAAATGGAAGCCCTCGAGCCCCATGAAAAACAGTTTGGGCATAAATGTTCTATGGTATATATCCCTAACACACAGTAAATGTAGTGGTCAAGTCCATATTGGCCACTAGATGGTGCCACGTCCACAACTAAATATATCTGACAAAGACATTCAATTGGATTTTGTCTTCTTAAAAAAAAAGAATATACAAAATCTGAAAACTCAAACACAATGAGCGGCCGTGAATGATTTCCATGTTATCCAGTAATTCCATAAATGGCAGCTTTTATGACAAAATACATGTTGAGTTACTTTATGGGATACAGAAATGTTTTCTATGTATATAATATCCCAGTGTATCTATTTAGTTTTATGTACTTTATTTTATTAAGTGTTTATATGTTTTTTGTTTGTACTGCTTTAAATCAAAAAATAGTCCCTGTATGGGCCTGGACTCTCTCTGCAGCATATGCAGTCACAGACTCTATATGGCTGGATGTGTAGTGTAGTGTCCTAGCCTATAATTGACCACGTCTCAGCAGCATATTACTGATAGATGGTCACTGATTGGTTAGTATGAGACCCAGCACAGCAAGTACAGCAGAGTCTGTGTCTTCATGAGCCACAGAGATTTGACCCATATAGGTAATATTTGATTTTTGGTGGTAAAAACAGAGCTGACTAATAAAATAAAGTACATAAAAGTAAACGGATACAAAGGGATATTATACACCTAGTAAAAAATGGGAACCGTCCATGTTACATTAAACACAGGTATGCTATATACAGTGGGCCTCATGCAATTGTGATTTGGCCAATTGAATAGGGCTCTATATAAGCACAGAGAATATTTATTTTTACAGAAATTTTTAGTTAGTGAACGTCTATCCAAAAGCAAGGTCTTCACTAACTAAAAACTTGCTCTGTGCTTATATAGTGCCCTATTCAATTGTCCAAATCGCAATTGAATGAGGCTCAGTGTATTTAATATTATTTAATACTGTAATAGAGACTATTATATTCTACTTTACAATAAAAGTACTTGTTAACTGTGCCAGCAGCACTGAGAGGCGAGTCCGTGGCTTTCCTTACTTCATTCCCAAAGATACTACATTTTCAGACACTTCAGACGTCTTAGTATGTGTATTCTGTTTCCCAGTAATAAAACTTACTTTGAGATTAGCACTTTTGTTGTATTTTCCAACATATTATATGAAAAATATAATAAAGCTTTCCGCTAGAGAAACATGGAGAGGGTCGGCTTATTAATGACTTTTCATGTGTTTCTATATGATATGGTTTTACTAAACTTTGCAAACTGAACTGTTCAGTTGATTTATGAACATGGCCGGATTTTCCATTAAGCTGACTAGGCAGTCGCCTAGTGGCGCTTCCCTGTAAAGGGGGCTGATTTTCTACTTACAATTTTTCCTTAAGAAAAAAAACAGAAATACTACAGTTCACAGACTCACTGCTAGGAAGGTGAACGTCTGGAACTAGAGAGTTATAAGAGAGAGGAAGGAGCTGTCACTGCGTCTGGAGGATCCTCACCAGTGTGGATACACAAGGCAGCCAAGAAAGTTGTACCTAGGGGTGCCAGAGACATAAAACCGGACCTGTTTATGGAGCTAAATACTTTTATCAAAGGAAATTGACAACTACTTAAAATCATTTTTGAATAATTAAAATTTAAGATGACCCATACCATTATATAAGCTTTTATTAAAACTTGGGGTCCCTTTTAAATCACTAAGTTTACATAATTTTTTTTAATTTTAGCACACATAGATTATGTGGGGGCCTGTGTCTCCTTAAAAAAATCTAAAAAAAATAAGGGTGATATCTCTTTAAGGCTCAGATTGCCATCACAGGAGCACTGGCCAACAGCTGGTTATCATATTGCGTTTCCGGGATCACGTGCTGAGCCCCACTCTCTTTTCACGCAATAGATACCTCTATAATGAGACGTTATTGTTTGCACCTGTGGGGCAGGTATGAAAAGGGGCAAGAAGAGGGCGGCTAATATTCCTTCAGATTGATCCCCTTTTAGTCAGAGTTATGGATGAGGGATAGAGATAAAAGGGAGTGGAGAGGGAGAGGAGAGAGAAAGAGAGAGTAGAGAGAGAGAGATAAAAGGGAGAGGGAGGGAGAGAGAGAAAGAAAGAGAGAGTGGGAGAGAGAGGAGAGAGAGAGGGAGGAGAGAAAGAGGGAGAGAGATAAAAGGGAGAGGAGAGAGAGAGAGAAAAGGGAGAGAGGGGGGAGAAAGAGAGAGTTAGAGAGAGAGGGAGAAGAGAAAGAAGGAGAGAGATAAAAGAAGAGAGGAGAGAGGTAGAGAGAGAAGTGAGAGAGGAGAGAGAGAGAAAGAGAGAGAGAGGAGAGAGAAAGAGAGAGAGAGGAGAGAGAGAGGGGGAGAAAGAGAGAGAGAGGGGGAGAGAGAGAAAGAGATAGAGGAGAGGGAGAGAGAGAGGGAGAGGGGGTGAGAGAAAGAGATAGAGGAGAGAGAGAGGGGGGAAGAGAGAGTGGGAGAGAGAGGAGAGAGAGATAAAAGGGAGAGGGGGGGAAGAGAGAGAGAAGGGAGAGAGAGAGCGAGGGGGAGAAAGAGATAGTGGGAAAGAGAGGTGAGAAAGAGGGGGGAGAAAGATAAAAGAGAGAAGAAGAGAGAGAGGGGGAGAGGGAGTGAGAGAGGGAGAAAGAGAGGGAGAAAGAGAGAGGGAGAGAGAGAGAAGGGAGAGATAGAGGGGGAAAGAGAGAGAGAGATAGCAAGGGGAAGAAAGAGGGGAGAGGGAAGAGGAGAGAGAGAGAGAGAGAGAGAGGAACATGACACAGAGGGTGAGAGAGAGTTGAAGAAAGAGGGGGGAGAAAGATAGAGGAGAGAAAGAGAGATAGAGAGAAGGGGAGAGAGAAATAGAGAGAGATTGAGAGAGAGAGAGGGGGGGTGAGAGAGAGAAGGAGAGAGAGAGAGAGAGAGGGAGGTAGTTTCTGATTTTCCTAAAAGGTGCAGCTTCTCAGTTAATACTCTCTGATTGCCCATTCTAGAATTGGATTTCTACACCACAGGTCATGGGCAGATGTAGGTTTATGGTGCCCTGGGCCTATACGATGTTTGCGCCCCACGACCCTCCTGCAGCTCCTCCTTTCCCCTCTCTATATCTCACATGATATCTATGTGTGTTTATGTTTGTTACCAGTATATCAGAAAGTGCCAAATACTTACAGACAGAAATATCACTGTACATAGTCATTTCTTATCTAGAGAAATCGGAGTGATCTGAACTCATTAATGAGAAATAATCCCCTTTATGATCTCTTTGAGATCAGCCTAGATATATCTCTTCACACTATAATAAGACGGCTCCATAGAATCACATAGGAAGTGGTGTCTCATGCTGTCACCTCAGTGACTGTAGCCAGTTGTGCACCCACTCTATATAACATTCATGTGTAAGAGGTGGGGGGCCAGCTGTGTGCGGGTGGGGAGCTGATCCCCCGAGAGCTGATCTTGGACAGGATGCTAGATCTGCTTTTCTGATCTATTTCTTTTCTGGATCTTCTGCAGCTTCAGCAGCTGGAAACATTTAACCTTGTAAAGCAGCGGAGTTTCCCCACCAAGCAGGAAATCTCATTAAGGGGCTTATTTAAACACTGCACCAACCGCCACAGCTCCGGAAAGAGGCCTATTCATTAACCCCTTCAGTGCTAGCGGCCCACTCATCAGATAGTAGTGTTTAAGATAGGAAACATCTGTCCTCAAGGGATATTACTAGGTCAAGATTTCAGGATTTTCCTGCTTTCGCACAGGTGGGTCAATCAAGTGAGCGAGGCAGCGATAACAGGGGATTTTATTGTATAGCGCTCAGACAGTGTTATGGCAAATCAGACAGAGATGAGCGGGGATTTAAAGGGCTAAGTTTGATTTGGCGCTCAAAAAATCGCAAGGTGCTAAGTGAGGTATTACAGGGAAAAATAGTGCTGGAGCACGCAAAGGGGCAGCGTTAAGTAAGATATACCTGCGCAATCTCTTTATATTACATTTAAATACAATTATGCAGCTGTAAAACCTACAAAACTAAATTGGGAGCAGTGTCAGAGATTCCTATGGGAGCAGTGTCTTTTATGTAGCGTAGTCCCTCTATTTTATATATATATATATATATATATATATATATATATATACATATATATATATATATATATATATACACACACACATATATATATATATATATATATACACACACACACATACATACATATATATATATATATATATATATATATATATATATATATATATATATAGCACAGGAGGGTAACAGCTGGGAGTCAGCACAATAAATATATTTTTCGCACCGGATCCCTTCATTCACTAGCCCCGCCATGGAGTGGAAGGTGTCTTTGAATGCATTGGAAGTTTTTATGGGAATGTAGCAGTCACAGCAGTCAGTGCTTTCTGATCATTAGCAAGAACACATCCTCCTGAGATAAAAGAGGGCAGAACCAACACAGAAGAGAAAATGGAACCTTGCAGTAAATAATTATAAATAAATAAATAAAATGCTTATAATATTTAATAGTGTAAATGTTATAGTTTTATTTTTGGTTTTCAAAATTATTTTGACAATTAATTTTAGTTTTTCAAAGGCCACATAGAAAAAATAAACCACTGTGGTCTTTAAAGTAAATTGATACAATTGATGTAAAGGTTTTATGGAGACCCCATATTTTATTCCATGTTTTTACCTGGTACCTAAAGGCTCATTCTCCCCCTTCCCTGGGAAAATCCTCCTCCCCCATCACTAGGTTACAAATTGGTTCCTGATGAGTAGAGAGGTACCATAAATACTGAGATTCCTCTAACAAATAACTACACCGGACCGTGCCAAGAATCCCGTGACCTGGACTTTACTGTACTTGCTGACAGAGAGGGTTTAGATAATGTGATACATTGTAACATTCCCTGCACATTAGTTTAAAAACAGACTTTTTTTATATAAACTCTGGAAAAAAAAAGGTAACAAAAAGCTGTATTATTGGCAAACACCAGAAGAACATTCCTGGGAAGTTTCCAACTTAGAGTCAGGCGGACATTTTTCTTGTCGTACTTGTCATGTAAAATATTACCTGTTATTAATAGTTTTGAAGGGATTCTTTAAAAGGTTAAAAGGACTTCTTAATAAAATCAAGTACATAAAAGTAAAATGATACAAAGGGTTATTATATACCGAGAAAAAACCCTTCCCCCCTCTGGATCGCTGCCTTGTCTTGGTGAAGGGGTTTGTGTATCTCAGTGAAGCTGTGAGCTAGACCAGGAGCCAAAGAAGATCTGGTATAAAGATGGCACACAACTGCTTCTCTACGCGTAAACACACACATTGAAAAATATGTGGGGGAACTGGCCCCCCATCCCACCCAGTTCCTACACCCATGCATGTAGGGTCACCCAAGATGGGTAGATCATAGCAGAGAGATCAGACAAATTGCCGTCCACTTTAGAAGGAACTGGCAATTCACTCCAGTTTCTTTGCCTAGAAAACCGCATTGATAAGGACCACGACAAACAAAGACAAACGTGCCTGGGTGCTGACGTCCATATGGTCACTGAGAGTCAGACACAACTTGATGGACTGAACAAATAAACTAAAAATCCCTTTAATGAGACAGCATCTGAAGTGACTGGCTAAGAAAGAAAGGGAGATGAGAGAAGGAGAGATGAGAGGAGAAATGAGAGGAGGAGTGATGAGAGAAGGAGAAATGAGAGTAGAAATGAGGAGACATGAGAGAAGGAGAAATGAGAGAAGGAGAAATGAGGGGAGATGAGAGAAGGCGAGATAAGAGAAGGAAAGATGAGGAGAGATGAGAGGAGAGATGAGAGAAGGAGAAATGAGGAGAGATGAGAGAAGGAGATAAGCGAATGAGAGATGAGGAGAGATGAGAGAAGGAAAGATGAGGAGAGATGAGAGGAGAGATGAGAGAATGAGAAATGAGGAGAGATGAGAGAAGGAGAGATAAGAGAATGAGAAATGAGGAGAGATGAGCGAAGGCGAGATAAGAGAAGGAAAGATGAGGAGAGATGAGAGGAGAGATGAGAGAATGAGAAATGAGGAGAGATTAGAGAAGGCGAGATAAGAGAAGGAAAGATGAGGAGAGATGAGAGAATGAGAAATGAGGGGAGATGAGAGAAGGAGAGATAAGAGAAGGAAAGATGAGGAGAGATGAGAGGAGAGATGAGAGAAGGAGAAATGAGGAGAGATGAGAGAAGGAGATAAGCGAATGAGAGATGAGGAGAGATGAGAGAAGGAAAGATGAGGAGAGATGAGAGGAGAGATGAGAGAATGAGAAATGAGGAGAGATGAGAGAAGGAGAGATAAGAGAATGAGAAATGAGGAGAGATGAGCGAAGGCGAGATAAGAGAAGGAAAGATGAGGAGAGATGAGAGGAGAGATGAGAGAATGAGAAATGAGGAGAGATTAGAGAAGGCGAGATAAGAGAAGGAAAGATGAGGAGAGATGAGAGGAGAGATGAGAGAAGGAGAAATGAGGAGAGATGAGAGAAGGAGAGATAAGAGATAAGGAGAGATGAGATGAGGAGAGATGAGAGGAGAGATGAGAGAATGAGAAATGAGGAGAGATGAGAGAAGGAGAGATAAGAGAATGAGAGATGAGGAGAGATGAGAGGAGAGATGAGAGAAGGAGAAATGAGGAGAGACGAGAGAAGGAGAGATGAGGAGAGATTAGTGAAGTAGAGATGAGATAAGAGGAGAGATGAGAGAAGGAGAGATGAGGAGAGATGAGTGAAGTAGAGATGAGATAAGAGGAGAGATGAGAAGAGATGAGAGAAGGAGAGATAAGAGAAGGAGAGATGAGGAGAGATGAGTGAAGTAGAGATGAGATAAGAGGAGAGATGAGAGAAGGAGAGATGAGGAGAGATGAGTGAAGTAGAGATGAGATAAGAGGAGAGATGAGAAGAGATGAGAGAAGGAGAGATGAGAGAAGGAGAAATGAGGAGAGATGAGGGAAGGGAACTAAGAGAAGGAAAGATGAGGAGAGATGAGAGAAAGATAAATGAGTAGAGATGAGAGAAGGAGAGATGAAAAGGAGAGATGAGAGAAGAAGAAATTAGGAGAGATGAGAGAAGGAGAGATGGGAAGGAGAGATGAGAGGAGGAGAGATGAGAGGAGAAGAGATGAGAGAAGGAGAGATGAGAGGAGAAATGAGAAGGAAAGATGAGAAGAGAAATGAGAAGGGGAGATGAGAGGAGAAATGAGAAGGAAAGATGAGAGAAGGATAGAGGAGGAGAGATGAGAGAAGGAGAAATGAGGAGAGATGAGAGCAGGAGAGATGAGAAGGAGTGATGAGGGGAGAGATGAGAGAAGGAGTGATGAGAAGAGAAATGAGAAGGAAATATGAGAGAAGGATAGAGGAGAGATGAGAGAAGGAGAAATGAGGAGAGATGAGAGAAGGAAAGGTGAGCAGGAGAAATGAGGAGAGATGAGAGAAGGAGTGATGAGAGGAGAAATGAGAAGGAAATATGAGAGAGGATAGAGGAGGAGAGATGAGAGAAGGAGAGATGAGGAGAAATGAAAGAAGGAGAGATAAGAGAAGGAGAGATGAGAAGAGATGAGTGAAGTAGAGATGAGATAAGAGGAGAGATGAGGAGAGATGAGAGAAGGAGAGATAAGAGATGGAGAGATGAGGAGAGATGAGAGAAGGAGAAATGAGGAGAGATGAGGGAAGGGAACTAAGAGAAGGAGAGATGAGGAGAGATGAGAGAAACAGAAATGAGTAGAAATGAGAGAAGGAGAGATGAAAAGGAGAGATGGAAAGGAGAGATGAGAGGAGAGATGAGAGAAGGAGAAATGAGGAGAGATGAGAGAAGGAGAAATGAGGAGAGATGAGAGAAGGAGAGATAAGGAGAGATGAGAGGAGGAGAGATGAGAGGAGGAGAGATGAGAGGAGAAATGAGAAGGAAAGATGGGAGGAGAAATGAGAAGGGAAGATGAGAGGAGAAATGAGAAGGAAATATGAGAGAAGGATAGAGGAGGAGAGATGAGAGAAGGAGAAATGAGGAGAGATGAGAGAAGGAAAGATGAGAAGGAGAGATGAGAGGAGAGATGAGAGAAGGAGTGATGAGAGGAGAAATGAGAAGGAAATATGAGAGAAGGATAGAGGAGGAGAGTGAGGAAAAGGTAGAAACCAGGGACAGCCAAGAGGACTTTGAGACAGCAAGAGACTGATGAGACGTGTCATATAGAGAGAACGTAGGATAAACAATGTATAAAGTGGCAGTTAAATTGTAATAAAAAAAAAAATATATATATATATACTGTATATGTTTGAACAACCAACAGCCTAAGCGAATAACTAGACCGAAAAAATATATTAAAGTTACGGTAGCTTTCATTTAGTAAAAATATAATGTGACCCATCTGATGATCTCTGGAGGTATTATGATAATTTGGTCAAAGTTGCATGTGTGAGAGGGGCATTTGAATTTAGCAGGAGCACCGCTTGCAGTTATACTTGCAAGCTGCTTGCTTCAGGGCATGCGGTAAGAAAGGGAAAGATTCAAATTCCAAAACCTGCACACCTCTCCACAAGAACCCCAGACAGGACATGATTTCGGTTTAACACTGTTTGAATATAGATGAGGAAATTAGAGTCTGTGTAGTGCTAACTGCTCCCCTGTGTTCAAAAAGTGTTAAACTTAAATCATGGTCTATCTCTGGGGTCTTGAGGAGAGGTTTGGTACTGCTACTCTAACTATGATTAACGGTTTGAGTGAGACAAGATGTAGAACAGAATCTTTAAAAATGAAGTTTTCCTCTGAACATGGCACCATATTCATAACGCTTTTCTTTGTTAGTTTCTTAGATATATCACAAATGTGAGGATTACTTGGAAAGATAAACTGATACAAATAAGTAATAAGTAGCAGATCATTCTGAGTAGCTACAAGTCTCACACAGCCCAAATGACCTGCAGAATTTTGCAGTAAACAGTATTTCCCCTGTAGCTAAGGATTCTGGGCAGTGACATGCAAATGAGGTTCAAAACATAGCACCTTTTTGCTCCAGATGCACTAACATGGGGATCCATTTATGACTATTGGCCCTGCTCTCATTTGCATATCACTAACCAGAATCCTTAGCTACAGTGGAAATAGTGTTTACTGAGAATTTCTGTGGGGGGGAAAAACAAACTATCAGAGTTAACCCAATTATTTAATCTATAGCACCCGACTGGGCTGAGAAAGTATTGATAGAACCTCAGGATTTCCAAGGGCTGTGTATGTATAACCATGCACTATATTTAAAAGGACATGGAAGTGTGTGTTTGCATCTAAACTTCATTTAATTAACAAGTGCGTAAAAGCTCTGTTTTTACTCAATGAAACCCTTCTAAACAGTCCCTGCAAAGGTCTGCCCCTGCAGCTCATACACACAGGCCTCCATTCAGTTGAGCAAATTGTAGTTACAAGAGCCCGTAATGGAGCCGTTAAATAATTTGCTATTCAATTCAAGCTCATAAATGTTACAATCGCAAATCACTAGTCAATTGCTAAAAATCCTTAAGCCCGCAAATGTTCTCACACCTATAAATGGCAAATGTAGAAGAAAATCCTACGAGTACCAGATAGGACTTGCAAGGGGGTTAAACACCTGATCGTAGAACTGTAAATGCAAATAAAAAATCACTACTGCACTGTAAATGACAGGGAAAGCGATGACAGACATTAGAATTAATTACAGTCTCAAGTTTGCAAATCTGCAATAAAAAAAAAACATTTTTAACGTTTTATTTCTGTTATATATCACTCTCGGGAATCAAGGAGTTAATACAGATCAGGCCACCCACATGGACTAGAACAGTATCACCATTCATTTTTATTATTTTGTAAATTGGCGGATTGCGAGTCTGATCACATATCGGACTTCTGAACACTAATTGATTGACGTTTAGCCTCCATGTTTTACTGACGTCACGATAAAGGACTCATTTACTATTGGCTGTTTCTAAATCGGTAGTTACGGCCTTGCTTAATTGAGCATGATCACGCTCTGAAATGCTACTTACAGGTTCATGGTTTACGCTTTAGGCTTTCGTCCAGGTAGCTGCGGGCTTGATCATTTGAATTGATCTGTAATTGTTGGAACTGAATGGAGGCCACGTTGTCTCTATTGGTACTAGATGTACTAGCCAATTGCAGATTGTCTCTCAGCAGCATTTTAAAACATGCTATTAAGAAACAGTCTGTGATTATTGGTACTAGAAGTACTAGCCAGAGACACTGCATATGAACTGCAGGGGCAGACCTTTGCAGGGACTGGAAGGTTTCTAATTTTAATAAAATTATGTTTAGAAGCAAACACTCACATTCGTTTATTTTAATATAAAAACAGAGAACGTTCCATATCCCTTTAAGTTTCCATTAATGTTCAGCCCTGACTCATCTGTGTTATTCTGTAGTATCAGCGCCCCCCGCCATCCTCCCCAGGTGTGCCCAGGGGCAGCACTAGATCCATATCCGTGTCACACAGCCATTTATTTCTGGCTCTGAGAGTCTGGATAACAAGCCTTTAAATTGCCCACAAGTAGAGAAAATGACTAGCGGCTGGGTACTAATGGGATCCAGAAGCCTGGGCTGCGTGCACTTCCTGGGAGGGGTGGGGGGGATTTTTCTGCTGTGTAGATTTTTAGACCTCAAGGAATTGTGGTAAAAAAAAAAACAAGCAGAAAAAAACATAATAAAATTGGCTGGAATTCTAGTTTATGAAGAATATTATTATTATTTCCATCTACTGGGACTGAGCCAGGAGGCTCCGAGTCTGAGCAGAGATCTCATCTTCACTGGCCGAGAAACAAAGGTTAGAAATATTACAAAAAAGATTTTTGTTCATTTAAATCCCCAAATGAAGCTATTGAGAATCTCTGCATTCCCTTCCAGGGTTGTATTTCTGCCTAATCCCACGAGGCCCAGGCCTAGGGCAACACATTTAAAGGGATAGCAGCTGCCTGAAGATGTAGTGTTGTATATTGAGATCTTTTTGTATATGCACAGACATATCTATATGCAGCAGTGTGTCTGTAAGTGTATAAATAGTACATTGGTATTCACATTTGAATGTCTAAAACAAATTAAAAAAAACTTGTTTCCTGCTCAGAATTCCCATTATTCCACTTTATTATGGGAACCTGGGCAGGGACATGCAAATATACCCACAAAGGCTTCGCTCTTGTATTCCATAACCATTTTAAAAATAGCTTCCTTTATTCATACATCTGCTGTTTTACACAGCTTTGAGCAAAGCTAAGGTTTGATTATACACAAGCTAGGAATCCTACCCACCTACAGCTGTTTCAAGGTTACTGCCTATCAAGAGTGTGGGGCTGGATCCTAGCTTGTGTAGTGGATTTTATGAGGAGGTAGTTTACCACAACAGTCATGTAATTTATGGTGGGCAATATATATATATAGACATATATTGTGGTAGTTTAGTCTCCAGTCATGTCCAACTACTTGTGACTTTATGGACCGCAGCTTGTCAGGCACATCTTGTGTTTGGTTGTGCTAATCTATAGGATTTTCATATGTCAGTTCCTTCTCCAGTGGACCATGTCATTTTCATTGTCAGTTCCTTCTCCAGTGGACCATGATTTGTCTGACCTCTCTGCTGTGACCTGCCCATCTTGGGTGACCCTACATGGTATACCACACAGCTTCATTGAGGTACCCAAGTGACAAGGTAGCAGTCCAGAAGGGGATATGCATTTAAATATATATATATATATATATATACATATATATATATATATATATATATATATATATATATATATATATATATATATATACACCACAACATCATTTAGCTTTTGGTGTAATAGCCCTCGCCATACAGAGAATAAATAGTACATTTGTCTAAATATAAGTAAAAAAAAAACTGTTTCCTATGCAGAATCCCCCAAAACACAGTTACTGCACTCTGAGAAACTGGGCAGGGGCATGCATGTGTTATATTTTACAATATGGTATTTCAGTGTCCCTTTAATATCTATATTGGGTATACAGCCCAGTGTCCAGCTCACTGATGTGTGTCTACCCGTTTCTGGGTTCAGAGCTAGAGTTGCATTTATGGACATACAGCCCTATTAAATTCCGCAAATGTGTAAAACTATAGCCCGTAACGTAGCCCGCAAGACTTACTGCTATTAAATTGGCCTCTTAAAGCAACCCGCAAATGACCTGCGGGTTACATGCGGAAAACCCTACGGGATGTCAAAATCTGAACTCTGTTGCCGCAAATCCTTTGATTTGTCAAGTCCGTAACTGTTACATTCGAAAATCAATATTAAATTGCTACGAATCCACAGGTGTTCAAACCCGTAACCTGCAAATGGAGCCAAAAAGCCAACGGGTACTAGAGAGGACCCGCAAAGGGGTTAAAGTCCTATCCGTATCGCTGTAAATGCAAATATCAACACAATACTGTACTTATAATTAAATGGAAAGTGACGTTAGGTATTACAACTAATAGCACAACATTCTCAAACTCGCAAATCTGCAATATAAAATACTTTTTTTAATTTTTAATTTCCGTGTTATATCGATCCCGGCAATCAATGTGTTAATACATATAATGGTCGCATGGACTTGAATATCATATTTACTGATTTATTAATATTGCATTATATCTGGAATGCGGGTCCGATCGTAACCCGTAATTGAAACCCGTAGGACTTTGAAATCTAAGCTCCATTTTTCAGTGACGTAATGATGACGATCTCTTTTGCCATGGGCTTCGTCTCAACCCGTAACTACAGGTCTGACTAATTGATCATGTTCACAGCCGCACATGCAACTTGCGCAAGAATGGATTACGGGTTTGCGTCCCTGGCTCGTTGGTCGTGGCATGGTTAATTGTAATAGCTCTGTAAGGTAGCAGAATTTCAAGCCCGCAAGTAGAAATAGGAAACATGTAGGTTAAGAAACGGTCTATTCTTAGAACTTGTATTGTTATATTTGCGCATAATTATATCAGGGGAACAGTTCGCAATGATTATCCAGGCAGGTGCTTCTGCGACTGGTGCCCCCTAGGCAGCTGCCTATTTTGCCAGTTGGTACATTCATCGCTGGCTGCACTTCCTTAAACATAACCACCAAGGAAATGCCAGAGAAGTAAGACCAGTCCCTCATAGTATACAGAGTTTACATGCCACTAACACTCAGGAGGATTAGTACTTATTTAGTTTTAAGATAGACAGATTTTAACTGGCAGAAGATGACACAAATGCGGAGAGCGCTCCAAGGCTCCCACTTCAAAGCTAAATCACCACTGAGCCTGCGCTTAAAAATATTTCAGGCCTCGGGAGCTGCCCTCAGTACTGTGAGCCAGGACATGGAGCGGCTGGGCGTCTGGCTCCAAAATCTTCACAGGCTAATTATAGGAGCACTTGGATTTTCATTGGACAACACTGTAGCTATAATTATTACTTGTGCTCCACATGCTCAGAGAGGGGGTAATAACCCAAATCTGCTAGAGAAAAAGTAAAAAGGGACAATCACCATAATGGCCCACTGTGGTCACATCATATATATATATATATATATATATATATATATATATATATATATATATATTTATTTATACAGGATCGAGTCACATTATTATGATCACTGATTATTTTTGACATTAGCAGCGTGTAGCCAATGATATACATTACGTGTCGTGAGCGGGCTTAAGTGACATGAAGGCATTCTGCAAACATATCAACCATCGCTGTCATGGGTAAAACAACAATCCCACTTTATGCAACTTTGAAAAGGGGATGATCATTGGCTTTCAGGCCAAGGGTGGCAGTATTTCTCAAACAGCGCAGCTTATGAACTGTTCATGTGCTGTCAAGTGTACCGTGACTGGACAAATGGCACCATTGTGAATAAACGGCTTGGAAACTGTGGAGCACCACATGTCATTGATGTCAGCGGTGAACGTCGCCTGCTAAGGTGTGTGAGGGCCAACCGACACGCTACCAGACGTGTGTCTTAAATGACAGTACAGCCAACACTGCTGTGTATCGGGATCCGAAGCAAATTGCAAATATGCTAATGAGGGTTCATCATTGGACCTTTTCTGATTGGCAAATGGTTGCCTTCTCTGATGAGCCTTGTTTTCTTCTCCACCGACTGGACGGACGTTGGCGTGTCAGGCGCGAAACCTCCAAGAACAAAAACACTCTGCAAACATTCTTGGAACAACACAAGTTGGTGGCGGCAGCGTTATGGTCTGGGGAATGTTTTCTTGGCATTGTCTGGGGCCACTTATACCTCTGGAAAGCACTCTCAGCTGACTGTGTTATCTATCCATCCTTGCAGATCACGTACACCCGCATGTCTTCCCTGGGGCGGATGGGATCTTCCAGCAGGACAATGCAACATGTCATATGGCCAGAATTGTCCGGGAGTGGCTGGAGGAGCACAACAATTTCCCTGGCCTCCAAATTCCCCAGACTTGAACCCCATCATGCACTCCATGGGACCACTGCGATCACCATGTTCACTGTATGGATTCTCCACGCACTCTTCAGCAGCTGTCGGATGCCCAGCAGTCTGCATGGCTCCAGTTACCCGCGCCAAACTTCCAGAATCCTATTGATTTACTACAACGCCGTTTAGCTGCTGTCTGTGCTGCAGTTATTCAGGATATCATGGTCATAATAATGTGACTTAACTGTATATATATAATACACCTTTACATTTTTCACTTTGGTACATGATTACTTTATATTGTAGGAATCCATTTTCTTTACTGCGCCACTTGTTGCTTCTGTCTCAAGAATTGGCAATTTTAGCTGCCACATCTTCATTGTTATGGTAGAATCTGCCAGTCATTTAAAGTCTCCTCTCACATCAAGAAGTAGATCAGTGGAAAAGTAAAATGATAGATTAGACTGCAACATTATGACATATAGGTCCGACATTAGAATCTTTGGGCCCATTATTTTGGCCCCCCAACCCGACGCACACCCACTTTCCCCATGTTCCATAGCCAGCCCTTTGAAATGAATATATTTCTTAGATTATACTTCACAACTAATGGACATTTTTCACAAGTTACAGTGGTCCTCTTATTTTCTTCTCGACTTTAATCTTTCAAATATACTATTTTCTTTTAATGCATTATAGAACATTTTCTATTTTCTAACTAATTTAGATGATTGTGTATTTTTAGGTTTTTCAACCAACCAGTTTAAGACCGGTAATGGAGCAGATCATGGTAGGTATGTGCCCATGTTCTTTGTGTATGAGCCTATATGGTAATTTCTTGCGTGTGTGTAATTAAAATAATTGACTCATATGAGACCAGATACTTGTGTGAGGTAATATTCTGATTTATACCATATGGTTTTGTCCATTTAGGAAAATGCTCTGCAATAAAAACATAAAATATCCTGTGATGTATTCAGAATCTGAAGTTGCCCATCTGTGGTTAGCATCTAGCTGGCGTGAGCCTTGTGCTTATCTCAGACATGCTTAACTTCCTTAATTGTGTTTGACCCCACCACTTCCACTGGAAGGCTGTTATAGTAGTAATTCTAGTAGCGATTCCCGGATGTCTGCTCACTGACTTAAACTCAACAAAGACTGAGCCCGCCATATGCCCAACCTCGACAACTGCTTCCACTCCTCACGTATCTCTCACTGTTGACATGGCAATCATCCCTCCCACCTCCCAGGCCCGTTATCTTGGGGTTCTACTGGATCCTGTACTCTCTTTCATTCCTCACATACAATCTTGTCTTTTTCACCTAAAAAACATCTCCAAAATATGTCACTATTTTACACAAGACTCAACCAAAATTCTAATCCATTCTCTCATCATATCTCACCTTGACTACTGCAACTCGCTCCTTGCCGGCCATCCCATCTCTCGTCTGTCTCCACTCCAATGCATAATGAAAGCCTCTGCTTGACTCATCTTTCATACTAAGCGCTCAGTGTCTGCAGCACCTCAGTCGCTCCACTGGCTTCCCGTAGCAGAATAAAATTAAAAATCATGACCCTAACATATAAAGTCATCAACAATAGTGCACCCCTTTAAATCTCTGCTCTTGTCTCAAAATACTCCCCGAACTGTCCGCTTCACTCTGCTAATGACATTCTTCTGTTGCCCCTATTCATTGGAACTCCTTGCCTCGCTCCCTTAGACTCCTTCAGCCTCAAAACCTTTAAAAACTCACTAAAACTCATCTATATAGAGAAACTCATCACCTTCAGCCTTAATATGCCCAACTGCACACCCTACACATATTATCACTCACACCCACACTCTACACACAGACACCTCCACTTGCTTGCGCCTATTGCCTCGCACACCGCCATCTTGTGTCATCCTCCTGTATCCCCCAAATCCTTTAGATATTTCCAAATCTTGTGTCGGTGCTCTGGGAATAAGCTCTATGTGAGTTAGATTATAAGCTCAAAAACAGGACCCTCCATTCTGTACATTGTGTTATTGTTTTTTCTTCTTTTTAACCTTGTACTTGCGAGTTACAAAAGAAGAAGAATAAGAAGAATTCTATAAAGTTGTTATATCTATTGGTCACAATTACAATGTATCCACTAAAGCAGACTTCTGTATCTTTTTATGTTAGTGTTACATTGCTATGTTTTATTACAGTTACAATGTATCGAGTACAACAGACTCCTATAACCTTTTTTAGTGTTGCGGTGCCATATTATCTGTTATTATGTATCCGGTACAAGACTCCTGAATCCTTTTGTTCCAATGATACAATGTAACTGTGACTTTTCATGGCGGGCGCTGTTGTGTCTGTTCTGTTACTTTGTCGCTGTGTAATTCCGAGGACAAAGCCAAAGGACCAATTGTGTTTACTGAGTGACATCACAAACAGGACATGGGGATTAACTGTGCACCTGGCATTAATTACATCATGTGGCCATCAATTAAACAGTAATTAGTTGTATGCTGTGGCCTATTGGAGAAGGAACTGGTAACTTACTCCGGTACATCTGCCATAAAGACCAAGTGGATCAGCGGGACCATGGACATAAAGATGTTATGGTCCATGAGGTCACAGAGAGTCGTAAACGACTGGACAAAAAAAAAAAAAAGCTAATAATTAATTTCTCTACAGACCAGACCATTTAGTAATGAATTTATTCCATATTAAATGTATCTCCCATTATAGAAGTAATTCAAGAAATGGAAGCTTTATCATAAAGAACAAGTTAAGTTTATTTCACATAAATTTCTAAAGTGTGGTATATAACTTGTATAGACTTCTTACAGCAGATGTGAAAATACAGTAAACAAACACAGTACAAATACAGTAAAAAATACGATTTCCCTTTGTATGAATAATACTCTTAAGGATTAATTAATACGGGTTCTCTCAATGAAATAGGAATAGCATCTACAAAATAGACAAATCTAGGTAATTAAGAAAAAACATTTTAACCTGTTGTAAAATCACTCTGCAGCTGTCCCATAAAGAAGTTTGGGATCTTTCCTTTCAAAGCCGCACCAACAGTGGTGGCGAGGGGCCGCTAGATGTTGATATTTTACAGCGCTGACGATATTTTAGACAAGTTCTAACCTTAGAATGTTACCCTAACCCTTTAACTAACCCAAACCCTCACCCTAACAGTTACCTTAACCCTAATGCTATGATATCAGCACTGATTTATCGACAGCGCCATCTAGTGGTTGCTCGTCGTCACTGCTGCTGCCACTGCTAACGGACTGGTGGTGCAGGTTTAATAGTTTGGTCCAAATGCTGCCTCTACTACCTGCCAGTTCTCATTTACATTGAGAAACCCATGTTGTCAGCTTTTTGTTTACAGTGAGAAAACCATGCTGCTAATTCTCCTTTAGAAATGTTGATAGTTCTCATTTATGGAGACACCCCCATGTTGCCAGTTCTCAGCCAGTTAAAGGGCTTCAGGAAAAAAGGACTTTCAGGTTTTGTGTGTGATTTTCATTTTAAAGGAGAACTAACAGTAGGATGTGTGGATTTCCACGTGGCTTATAATTGGGCAGTGTTTACAAAATCTTACTTGTATATTTGCTATTTATTCATTTGTTTGTTTAGATGCTTTTGCTGACTACATGGAGAGTAAAAAGTGTCAGCTTAATGTTACATAAGGAAGGTGTAGTATAAACATGGAGCCTCCTTCTGGTAGATGTGATAGGGTAAATACAGTAATTTAATTGAACACAGTTGTGTTAACCCTTTCACTGCTGTGCATTGTAGACCCCTTGGCATGGAAAAGGTTAAGGGATGCACAATGCTCAATATTTTATTGTGCCTTTAAATGAGCAAGTGCTGAATGTAACTTTTTTTTTAATGAAAACCAAGTGCTGTAAAGGTTTAATGGCTTAGTAGCCAAAAGGTAAAGAAAGTGTTTGAAAATGTCAGTACCCCCCTCTGACAAACATAAATGGGGGCTTGTGTAGGCGCTCATTTTAACCATTTACATTAGTTTATAATTCAAAAATCACAAAAGTTTTTATTTGCATGGGAAATGAGTGATCTGAAGTTTATAAAACGTAGAAAGTACTTCTTGATGGGGGTTTTTTGCATGTGGGAAGTCAGCAAAGCTTCCAAAAATGGGAGAAGCGGCTTACGTGATCAAACACAAAAATGGCGGTCCTTTCCCTCTTCACCATTACAAAATCTGACAGATGCAGTTCCGCCTCCAGCTGCCGATTTTAGCATATAAGGCACGCCAACAGAAGAGGCCTTGAGCTATGAGAGGTGTGCCCGAGGCCTTGGGGGCCGAATGCCCGCGCCGAACACAACGATGGCCTCGCTGTCAATTCAGTGCGCCACGTCGGAGGGGGAAAATAGTTCTTTGCCTTCCCTGGAACTCCCAGCACCCTCTGGCGGATGGCAAATGTAACTGCAGCTGTCAGTGCTGAAGAAGAAATGCGCAGGCAAAGAGGGATAGATCCAAAATGGTTTCTAACACGTTATAAATGCTCCATAAATGTGATTCTTAATTCCATGGAGGGAAACGAATGACAATGTCTCCTTAACTGAACCCTTAGAAGTGCGTCTTCCTCCTCCCATGATTGCACTTTTTATTACTATCTTTATGTGCGTAACGGCCGCAGCTAATTGATTTTAAGATCAAGACTGGACTTTCAGGCAGCATTCGGGTAAAGAAACCTCAAGTAGTCATTTATTTATTCCAATATTTTCTTTATTATTATTATTATTATTATTATTATTATTATTATTATTATTATTGTATTTATAAAGCACATTATTAGCCATAATGCTATTTAAAATGTGCAGAGAACACAAAAGACAAGGGTAAACAAATCATAATGTTTACACAAATAGAGGATATAAACATCTAACATAATCAGTCCTACATTTTGCACTGCATCAGGGATGCACAAGTTAGAGGGCCACACACAGGCCTGGATTTGAGGATATCCCTGCTGCACACATGTGAGTCAGTCACTTCTCCAGTCATCCTGATTGACTCACCTGTGCACAGAAAGGATACCTTCAGGTTTCGAGGACCGCACTACATACAGGGCTCCTGTCTAGGTGTAACTGTGAGAGACCCACCCTGGAAGGGGGCCCCATGCAGGCATTTGTATTATGTGCTGAGATGACTATCTTTAGGGGAGGAAGGAACAAAGCTCCAGCCGGTCTGGCTTCTGAGTGTTAGTTATTTTATATTTAATATCTACAGAAAGGAGAAGGATGATATGACAGAAGCCTTCAGATATATCAAAGGTTTACTGGAGTGTGCTTGGGGTACGAGTGCGATCTGGGCCGCGTTACGATATCATTTTAGGTTAGGGCACGACAGCCCTCCTGTTTTTTTTATTTCTGAATATGTGTATGGGCTATTATTATTATTATTATCGTTTATTTGTAACGCGCCAACATATTCCGTAGCGCTATACATAAGTTAAGTTACAGGCAATGAGAAGTTAAAGATACATGCATTGCAAAGAGTGTATGGCCCTGTCTTTGAGCTTAGAATCCAGTGTCCATAGCGCTTTCCCTAAAGCACTGCGCAGGATTGAAACTCGCAGACTTACAATCTAAAGGGCTATCTTCACTTTTTTTTATTATTCCATATAAATCTAGTTATATATTTTTTTTAATTCTCTAACTCTTTGGGAATAATTGGTATTAGTAAGGATCTGAAAATATTTAATATTCTTGGTAATATATAAATCTCTATGGTCCTGTCCATTATAATGGACATGTGCTCCATTTGTTCTAAGGGACTTAAATAATGAGATATAGTTTGCCTTGTACAGTCCAGACAGGTCAGGGGTTATGTTCAATCCCAGTTATTTTATGTGGTGTTGAGGCCAAGAGAATGGATATTGTCTTTTAAGATGGTCTATGTCTTGTTGGGGATGCAATGATCCTATCACTTCCATTCTATCTCCTGAGATCACTCCAAAGGAATCCAAGACACCCATCAGGGCTGGTGTGGAGTTTACCAGATCTACCAATGTGAACAAGATATCATCGGCAAATATGCAGGACTTAAATTGTTGCAGTCCAACCGTGACTGCCTTTACTCATTGCGTGGACCTAATAGCTTGGGCCAGGTGCTCAATCGCAAATAAAAGTGGGCACCCCTGTCTAGTGCTTCTTTGTATGGAGATATGGTCTCTATTTGCGCCTTGTAGTTTTAGGTGCGCCTTTGGATTTCTATAATAAGACCTTGTGCAACATGTCCATTCCAGCGAATCAAAGGCCTTCTCTAAGTCTATGGCTATTGTGCATAAGAGGCTGCATGATATATGTTGAGAAACATTGTCCCCCACCTGTCTGGATGGCACAAATCCTACCCGGTCCTCGTGAACCAGTTTAGGTAAGAACCTGGAGAATCTAGTTGCTAGTATTTTAATATCTCCTTTAAGCAATGAGATTGGATGACATTTTTTGACTTCCAATGGATCTCGTCCAGGTTTAGGGAAGAACACCATGTCAGCCTGGTTGAATTCAGATGGTATTGTTCCCCTTGTAGGATTTCATTATATAATCTATTAGGTATGGAGCAAGTTTATTGTTGTGAGTTTTATAATAAATGTTGGGGTAGTCATCTGGCCCAGGGGATTTGCCTAGTTTTAAAGATTTTATGGTTTCTAAAATTTCTTCTGCAGTTGTGTTGGCATTTAGGTTGTCCAGGTCTTGATTTGAGATGGACGGGATATTGTATTTGTTTAAAATTATTTTATTGTGAAGTTACTAGTTTTTGATTGGGATGAATATATTTTTTGATAATAATTAAGAAACGTTTCTTTTATTTTGTTTGGCTCGGGGCTATCTGTCCTCCCGGGGTTCTGATCTGGTAAATCTGATTTTGCTTGGACCTCAGTTTCCGAGCTAGTATACGGGATAATTTATTGGCATGTAGGAAATATTTATGGCGTGTCTTTCTGATGGCTTTTTCTGTTCTTTCTGACATGATGATATCCAGCTCTAGCAAGTTTTTTTTTCATTTTTGGCTTAAGTGAGTTTGAGAAGCTATTTTGATTTCGTCTCTTTAGTATGTAATTATTTTAAGAGTTTAGTCTCTTTGAGGTGATATTTTTTTATATGTAGATGCTATTCTCAGTAGAGTCCCTCTTATTTATGCTTTGGGAGTCAGCCAGAGCCACCCTATTTTTGTTTCTGGTTGGTCATTACATGTGACATATAAATCTAGGTCTGCTTCTATTTGCATTCGAAATTCAGGATTTGTTATTAACGAATCATTTAATCTCCAGCTATTTGAGGCTCAGATCTATGTTTACGAGCACTGCTACGTGATCAGACCGCGGCAGGGCAACATACAGCCCTGAGTCAAGTAGTATGGCATCTATTGTAGAGTTGGGATTGGGTGAAAAATACGTATATTCCCTTTCTGTGAGGTGATGTCCTCTCCATGCATCCACCAAACAATTTTTCTCCAATAGGTTATTTATTTTTAGAATTTTTGGGGAATATCTGTTTCTTAAGGTGTCCCTGTGAACAACAACCAGCCTGGGTATTTATGGAAAATTACCAAATGGTACCCCAAACATGGGAATCTGTTATATGGATTTCATCAATCCCTCCACATATACTGAAACATAACAACCCTATGATAAAGATTTCGATAACTAACTGGAGATAACAGAACTAACCCCTACACTTACCTCTCAGCCTATCTGGGACAGCTTGAGAGAGGATTAAAAAAAATGGTGGACAGAAGCTAAACTTGACAAATTAATTGGTTATCAGATGGACAATTCCTTACTTTTGACCACTTGAGGATTAACTATAACATACATTTCTGGTCTCATCTCCAAATACTCCTCCACCCACCCTCTTCGCTCTGCTAATGACCTTCTTCTTTGCACAACTCTTGTCACCTCCTCTCACTCTCGCCTTCAGGACTTTTTTTGTGCTGCCCCTATTCTCTGGAACTCCTTGCCTTGCTCCACCAGATTATCCTCCAGCCTCAAAACATTCAAAACCTCTCTAAAAACACATCTCTTTAAAGAAGCGTATCACCTTCCACCCTAACACACTCTCACCTCTCTCTCCCTTCTTTTCCTCACACAATACCTTTAGGTTGTAAGTCTGCGAGTTTCAATCCCACAAGGTGCTTTAGGGAAAGCACTATGGATTTGGAGCTCAAAGACAGGGCCCTTCTTGCCTTGCTATTTGTTAATTTTTATGTATCCTTGTCTTGAACGTATCTTATATACAGCGCTAAGGAATATGTTGGCGCGTTATAAATAAACGATAATAATAATAGTAATAATAACACCTCACTCAAGGAGCAGTACAATTATTTTAAAATAAAACATTTAGTGACCACACTAATAAAAAAAATGGGGTAAACGACCAACCAGTTGGTTATTCCTTATTGCATCTATTTACTCTATACTAAAAGCACCAACAACAAATTTCAAAACTAACTTTATGAAACAATGGGAATCAGACATGGGAACTCAACGGGATCCACATAAGTGGGAAAAAATCTGCACAAATAAAAGGAAAGGCTCACAAAATGACAGTCTACGTGAAACTTCTATAAAGGTGCCGCACAGAGCTTATCTCACACCTTATAGATTACATAAAATGAACACACAAACATCTTCACGTTGCTATAGACTTTATCAAACTTCAGGTACATTTCTCCACACTTGGTTTGAATGCCCGACAGTTGAGAACATTTGGACTAAAGTCATGGAATTGGCATCTACCATTGTGACAACAACAATACACCGTTCGATAGACATTGGGAGACTATTCTCCTTTACTACAAAAGCGACATAATAAATGGCTACAATTCCTGCTAATGGCCACGAAAAGCCACGTTGCAAATAAATGAAAGACGCCACAACTTCACCTCCAAGAAATAGTACGTAAACTAAATATCATAATGATTAATGAAAAAATGACTCATGTCATATCCAATGCATATCCAATATTTACAGAAATATGGGATGTATGGATCAACTCCCCATACTCAATCACAATCATATAAACATTACAAATATCACAAAACAAACACTAAACAAATATAATAAATCTGGCTGAATTGATACCCTCTCGGAGTGGAAAGTGGAAGCTGGACAGGTACGGATTCAATGACAACTTTATTGACAACATTGTTATCTGGCGTTCAAACCCATTAGGAATAAAATAAAGAAACTAAATGAATTATAACTCACTCAAGTGCATCCCCCACACACACACGCACACGCACACGCACACGCACACCCCACCTGAATGTTAGGGTTAGTTCAGTTTAAATGTTTTAAGTTCATTTAGTTCAAACGAAGAAAGGAAAAACCTGGAGGAAGGTCACAGTTCAACAAAAAAACGACAGCAATTTTTTTTTATACAAAGACTTTCATATTTCATTAAATGCAGTTTATGACGTGTGTTTAAATTTACAAGTATGAAAAATGTTATGACATATGACTGTGAAAAATAAAGATTAATGATCAAATATACCAAAATATTTCATAAAGTGTAGAAGAGAGATATCTTCCAGAAAAGGAGGAATGTAAGAACAAGAGGTCCTTATGTTGTTTGGATTTAGGGGTTAGGTATGAAAGTGCTACTTTACAGAACGAGTAGTAGATAAGAGAAAGAGCCTTCAAGTGGAAGAGAGAGGGTTAAACCTCATCAAGGAACTTAAAGGGATATGGAAGATACATAATATCCCTGTGTATCTATTTACTTTGGGATTTTAGCTTAATATTTTCATTATATTTTCATTCTAGTTGTATCGTGCTGTGCGTTCTTTCCCCATTTGGACCCGCAAACCGCTAACTACTACACTACAGCATCGATTTGTATTCGCTCTACGATAAGCAGGAGGGAGTCCATGGATATAAAGCAGTATTTATTACATTGGAAGAGTATTGCAGTCCTGCTCTTATTAGATTGTGACATCTTAGTGTCTGTTTATTTCTTGGGGATCACACTATTAGGGTTGTATATCCCTTTAAGTGTAAGTGTACAATAGAGAGGGCTATTTTGCAAACCCTACTGAGGTTATCTGTGGACAATAGAGCAACCAAGACCGACAAGCCCTACATTACCTTACAAAGATACGGGCAACAGACTGCAAAAATATCCTGCCAGGAAAGATACCATTTGAGGAGATTTCTCCATTGCGGCGCATCCTGATCTGCGCAGGCGGACTCCCCCCATACACCATTAATATACCTCATTCTGATTGAGGGTGATACATGTTAGTGAAATACCTTCCTGTATAATTTGTTTATTTTATTGCATGGAAATCAAAGTTTTATATGGACTGCACTATTAGGATTGTTTTGCACCTTTTTTTCCCCTACCCATCTAATCTGCAGCGTATGCAGACACAGACTCTGCAGGGCTGGATGTGCAATGTAGTCCTAGGCTATCAGCAGAATGTTTTTTTGAGATGCGGTCCCTGATAGGCTAGGACCTACAATGCACATCCAGTCTGTGTCTGCATACACTGCAGAGGGCAGACCCATATAGGGACTATTTGTTTGATTTTAAACAGTAAATACTTATAAGCACTTCTTAATGTAATAAAGTATATAAACATAAATAAATACTCAGGTATTTAACATTCCTAGTAAATATCCTTTTAAGCCTGGCTGAGATAAGTAATGCCATCTGAAGTATTAATAAAGACAGGGTTTTCAGTAGTAACAAAGGGCAGACAAGATTATTGGTCATTATCTACAGTCAAATCTATGTTATATTAAAGTTACTCCAAGTCTGCTCATACGTCTGTGACCTTTATGGAGACGTACGTCTGGGGTTTGCTGTTTCTCCTGTTCAGGGTAGAATTGCCTGGTATTTAAGGGCTGGATCATCCTGTTGAGTGGGACCAGACTTAAATACTACAGGATATTTCTCCCTGTGAAGAGCACAAGTGAGATAAAAGATGTTGCTCTCCGAGTGGGTACAAGACCTATAGAGCAAACCCACTTAGGTGTTCTCAGATCGAGCGTCTCTGGCTCTGTTTATCTTTACAGAGATGGCAGAAGTACCCAGTGACTTGTAACATCCTTATTATGAACATTTCAAGGTATATTCATTCAGAAATAAGACAAAAGATATTACCTGGAACTGTTCTCCCAGCTCGTACACCTCCCCTCTGTACTCGCAGCCGATCTTCTCGCACCGCGGGCAGCAGTCGGTGGGGTAGTGGCTGACGTGCATGCAGGCGGGTGGCAGAGCTGTGCACTCTGTCCTGGCACACGTCGGGCCCTCTGCCGTGCACTCACACTGGGTGCAGTGATCTGAGTCCAGGAAGTACCACTCCCCAACATAATAAATACTTCCATTGGCCTCGCAGGTGCTCACCTGGGCAGCCTTCAGCTTGGCCATCATAAGCAGACATAGCAAGGAGACGGGTACCCACATCTGCAGCTTAGGGCATCCTCCACTAAAGAAAGCCATGGGTGTGGGAACAACTGCACAAATGGCAGATAAAAAAAAAAATACTATAAATTGTTTTGTATATATTTGTCCTTGAAAAGCTTCCAAAATGTTGATTTCCCCTTTTTTTGGGGTGCACACTTTGTAACAACCCTTCTATGACAGGTACAGGTATGCAAATAAATAATGGCAGTCATAAGAAGTCATTCACATTTTAGTTATGCTGGTCCTGGTCCTGGCAGGGATTTGCTTGCAGTTTATTTAGTGCTGTCCCAGACTGGAGTGTCTGACTGGCTCTCTGTCTGCTGCACTTTATACATTGCAGGCAGCTCTGGTGGAGGGGAGGGGGCTTGTATAGAGCTGGGGTGGGAGCAGCTCTCATTACAACCTCATTCTTTTCCCTGCACTCTCTCTCTGGGCTGGGTTTTTAGCATGTGATCTGATATCCCCCCCAGCTCCCTCCTACTATTCAGGATAGGATCAGTCCTCCTCCCTTCTCATACACTAGTTCACAGACATGGAGCAGATACAACCTGCTGTCTGGAGGGGTCCTACACACCATTAGAGGTGAGGGGGTCCTACACACCATTAGAGGTCAGGGGGTTCTACACACCATTAGTTGTCAGGGGGTCCTACACACCATTAGAGATCAGGGGTCCTACACACCATTAGTGGTCAGGGGGTCCTACACACCATTAGAGGTCAGGGGGTCCTACACACTATAAGAGGTCAGGGGGTCCTACACACCATTAGAGGTCAGGGGGTCCTACACACCATTAGAGGTCAGGGGGTCCTACACACCGTTAGTGGTCAGGGGGTCCTACACACCATTAGAGATCAGGGGTCCTACACACCATTAGTGGTCAGGGGTCCTACACACCATTAGAGGTCAGGGGGTCCTACACACTATAAGAGGTCAGGGGGTCCTACACACCATTAGAGGTCAGGGGGTCCTACACACCGTTAGTGGTCAGGGGGTCCTACACACCATTAGAGATCAGGGGTCCTACACACCATTAGTGGTCAGGGGTCCTACACACCATTAGAGGTCAGGGGGTCCTACACACCATTAGAGGTCAGGGGGTCCTACACACCATTAGAGGTCAGGGGTCCTACACAACATTAGAGGTCAGGGGGTCCTACACACCATTAGAGGTCAGGGGTCATACACACCATTAGAGGTCAGGGGTCCTACACAACATTAGAGGTCAGGGGGTCCTACACACCATTAGTGGTCAGGGGGTCCTACACACCATTAGATGTCAGGGGGTCCTACCCACCATTAGGGGTCAGGGGGTCCTACACACCATTAGTGGTCAGGGGGTCCTACCCACCATTAGGGGTCAGGGGGTCCTACACACCATTAGTGGTCAGGGGGTCCTACCCACCATTAGGGGTCAGGGGGTCCTACACACCATTAGTGGTCAGGGGGTCCTACCCACCATTAGGGGTCAGGGAGTCCTACACACCATTAGAGGTCAGGGGGTCCTACACACTATTAGAGGTCAGGGGTCGTACACACCATTAGAGGTCAGGGGTCCTACACAACATTAGAGGTCCGGGGATCCTACACAACATTAGTGGTCCAGTGGTCCCCACATCAGGTTAATTTATATCAATGTAATATATTGGCTGATGAAACTCAAATAATTAACCGTTTTCCGATCTAATCAAAGCAAAAAGTCAAAATCTTAAACCTTACTTAAAAAAGCCAACTCCCTATATCTTAAAGGTATATGCAAGTTAGCTGGGTTATGAATGCATACGATAGAGGAGAATTAGTAGTGTATGAAAACATGTGTTATAT
Organism: Discoglossus pictus; assembly: GCA_027410445.1. Classification (NCBI taxonomy): domain Eukaryota; kingdom Metazoa; phylum Chordata; class Amphibia; order Anura; family Alytidae; genus Discoglossus; species Discoglossus pictus. Next base: position 187,832,985 of record CM050170.1, on the reverse strand, counting down.
AGAAAAGTTCGGTTTACTTACAACGTTATTTGCATAAAAGTCAAACCCAGTGGTTCACATCCGCAGGATGCTTATATAAGCCGGTTACACACAGGAAATACAGTAGGGTACATATTTTGACCTTTCTGGTACAGAGCACAGGAAGTAACAGTTGCAGATCTTGTACTGAGCACATGCCAGAAGCCACTGAGGTGAAGAATGATGCAATGTATTAGCCTGATTCTGAATTTGAATGTTATGCTAATTGAGATGGAGTTTTCTAGGGGTGTACGCGATAAAATGCAAATGCCAAAAAACATAGGACATTTTGCTAACTTCAAGGTAAGCTAATTCATGTTTATTTTTGGGATATTTTCATGCGAAACAATGTTTTCATACACTATTAATTTTCCTCTATCAGATACATTAATAACCCCAGCTCACTTACATGTCCCTTTAACTATTGTCTCCAAATACACCCTACTAGCCCTCTCCACTCAGCCTATGTCTTGAGCTCCCACTCCCCCACTCACTGCATTAGACCCTGCCTAAATCTTCATATATTCAAACATTCTCAGATAGCCCACCTGTTCAGAGGAGCGGACCACCTACCTCTTTATTTACACTGTTATCTTCACACAAGGCTATTTACTGTGATTCGTGCACCTCTTTCTCCATATTGCTATAACATCTATCCATGATGCTCACCTTATGTGTCCGGGTGATATTGCTGGTGCAGCAGGTACAAAGCACCAGGGACCATGAAAAAGTAGAGGCCTGCAGCTACCAGTAACTGCCTGAGGCAAATGGGAACTCCCAATATATTAAGGGAGAAAGGTAAATTATTCTATGGGAAGGTGATCTCATGTGACCACCTACAAGTATTTCTTGAGGTTTCTATACTGACCTCTGCGCCCTGCGCCACCATCATACCATGTATAGAGAAGTTGCAAGGGTGCTAACAATTTATTTTGTATTGGGGCCCTCCATCTCCTCCGGTACCAACAAGGGCAGAGCTACCAGTGGTGCAGATGGTGCAAAGCTCCAGGGCCCTGTGTATTTCTTTATTTTTTGTTTTGTAGTTTAGTGTAGGGTCCCCGACTCCGACACAACCGGCCACAGGTCTGCACTGGGGCCCTTCATTCTAAAACTCCACCACTGGATACCGACATATGTCTACATGCACATATGTTCCCACTAGTAATGTCTTCAAATCTTTCCCACATGTTTATTGCACCCTGCGCAGGATCTGCTGAGGCTCTACAAATAAAACATAATCATTGTAGTACCTTAAAGTACCTAAAGTGACATGGTAGATTTCCCAGTAATTCTAGAAATGAAAAGTACATACATAAATAATTATAATTGGTTATTATTAAACAAATGAGTGGAAGTGTTAGATAATTATGCATAAAACCTAGGTACTTTAGTCATAAATTACATGAAAAAATTCCCCTTCTTTCCAAAGGAGTTTAGCGCACATGATTAATTACCTCTGAGTTCAGGTTGATGAGTATGAAGAGCATGCCCAGATGGTATAGGTGAGAATAAGTATAATAATGTAACACATAAAAGTCTATTATTTGTACCACTGGGCATGCTCCTTTGGATCATCACCATAACCTGTTAGGAGTAATAAATCACGTCTTATGAAGTCCTTATGAGAGAGGAAGGATTTATTCATGTAATTTATCCTTAAAATACACAACTTTAATCGCAATCATCCAATAGTTCTGACCCAAAAAAATTAAATCACAAAGTATTTCTTTAAAATCATTAGTAAAAATAAAGCTTAAATACTGTGGCCACATAATGAGAAGACTACTGATAGGAAACATGGAAGGTAAAGGAAGATAAGTATCACTGAAACAACAAACATCAACTTGCAAGAGCTCAAAGAAGTAGTTGCTACCAGAGTGAACACAAGGTCACAAAGAGTCGGACCAGACTGAACAACAACAATTTGTTTTAAGGCATGTGCAAGGATTTTATCCTGGATTCTTCTATGTATATAATATCCCTGTGTGTCTATTTACTTTTATGTACTTATGTAGTTCTTATAAGCTCTGTTATTACTGCCTAAAATCAAACAAATAGTCCCTGTATGGGTCTGCCAATTGCATTGTATGTAGATACAGACTCTGTAGGGCTGGATGTGCAGTGTAGTGTCCTAGCCTATCAGGGATCATGTCTCAGCAGAATGCAGCTGAAAGATGGTCACTGATTGGTTAGCATGAGACTGCATATGCTTCAGTGGGCAGACCCATACAGGGACTATGGGCCTCATTCTATTATCGGCCGCAGCCGTTGCGGGGCCGCAAGGACCGGCCGCAAGCTATTCTGCTATTCTATTCCCTTACGGCCGGGGATTCCGGCAGGCTTGCGGCCGGTGCCTTGCTATCTCTTGCGGCCGCTCGCGCCGGAGGAAATCCTTTGATCTTAAACGGCCGCAAGGAAATCGGCCGTAAGAAATTCCTATTTGCAATTCAATTGCTCCGGGAACCCTGTCTGCAAGGCTAAAAGCGAGCCGCAGTTACTTGCAGGAAAAAGGTCTCGCTAGCACCAATTAAGCACATAAAATAGCTCAAATAAAGCCATCCTGCACTTTGAGAAGACTATAAAGGGATTTTAGGTGTTAGAAAAAATAGCACATAATTATCCTATACTCAAATCCGTAAAATATTTTATTTTTAATATCCGTAAAATATCCATGTAAAAAGTCCAGAGTGCTTGGAGCACCTCAGACACGCCCACGCCGCAGCCGGAAAATAAACAGTTAATTTGAACTCGGGTTTGGGCAGATGTGCAAGCTTGAGAGTGGGTTTCTTTTAATCCTCATGTCCCCCAATATGATCCCTAGCATTTACAGAGCTGTACAGTGCGGGCTTGAATTTATTTTTCAGTTTTTATATTTCACAGATTACGGCCGGTTCCAAGATATGCGGCCGGCCGTAAGAGGAGATCCTTGCGGGGCCGTATAATAGAATCGCGAGTTAACTGAACCCTCGCAAGGAATCGCAGCCTTACGGCCGATTTACGGCCGATAATAGAATGAGGCCCTATGTGTTTGATTTTAGGCAGTCTATCCTTAAATTGTGCAACAGACCCGTCCATTTGTCTGCAGTGGACACTTCATGGAAAAAGGCAGGTAGAGCCTCCCGGGGAAATCCTCTCTCACCCCCTGGAAACCTAATAGAGTGGAGAAGCAAATGTGCTCGAGGCTGCAATGCTAAAGTTCAAATGTAAGATCTAAAGGCTATGTTTACTTTTCTTTAAGTATTAATGTTATCAATCATCTGTTATTAAATAAATGAATGAAACTATTGTGTGACAGCCGCTGTTTGCCAGAGGGGGGTCCTGACATTTGTAAAAGCTGCCTTTGCAGCAGGATGACCATGTACATTTTCAAACTTTTTTATAACTTGTTCTATTAAGTGTGTGATCGAAAATGGGAATTAATGGTGTTCTAGGGATAAAATCAGCAGTTTTCTTCTCCAATGAGTGACACGGACCTGAGGCTGAAGCAGAAAAAATCATACAGACCTGTCATAGAAAAATGCGCAGAAAAAGAGTGATGGCTAAAAAAATAAAAATAAATGCCCGGCTCATCTTTCACATATTTGCTAAACCACAGAGTGGGTGTGAGAGCGGTTAACCCCTTCATTGCAGAGTCTCCCATAATAAAATGAATTAGGCACATTATGAATAAAAAACACAATTTTTATTCCATTTATGAAGAGAACAAAACCGCTCAGGAAATCATATAAGCTAAAAAAATGAGTATGTCCATGAGATGAAAAATGGCATTTCATGATATTAAACTGACAACACAGCAATTAGTGCAGAAAGAAAATAAATACATATAATTGCAGTTAGTTGTTATATAAATGGTTTGAAGTGTTAGATAACTGAGCCTGAATCATAAATTAACTGAAAAGATCATCTCTGTCTGTAATTCTCTTTATCTAAGGCAACAATTAATTATCATAATCGGGTAATAAGGAAGAAAAGCATGCCTGGTTTGTAATAATAATAATAATAGATATGCTAATAAAAATATTAATAATAAAAATAATAATAATCCTCTATCAGTCTCTGGGACTATTATGATTTAACCAACTGGGCATGCTCTTCTGTCTTATTACCCTTCTGCTGTGACAGATCATCTATCACTTTAACTATACATACAGAAATGGAGGATCTTAAAAGGTAATTTATGCTTAAAATACCTAACTTTCAAGCTCAATTATCTAACACATTCCATCAAAACTTTAATAACAATCAGTTTTAATTATATGTACATGTGCACTTTGTATTTCTGGGAATAGTTTTTTCACTGTAACTATTAAAAGGACATTGTCATTGTCGGCAGGAGAGTGGTAGGGCAGGTCATAGAAGAGAGGTCAGACCATTAGGGGTCCACTGGATAAGCACAACCAGAGACAAGATGTGCCTGGTGTACTGCAATCCATAGGGTCATGGAGAGTTGGACACAACTGAATGACTAAACAACAATTTAAATTTAAATCTATCTCTCTCTCTCTCTCTCTCTCTCTCTCTCTATATATATATATATTTGGGTATATATATATTTGTCTCATTTGTTTGTGTTTTATATATTTTTAAACAATATCTGCAAAAATATACTCTTGATTTTATAACTTTAATACATAATATACATGAATAATGAATACTTAGTATGAATATTTCCAACATATAGACACTAATGCCTCTTCTAGATCAGACATTCTCGGCTCCCCTTGAGATACTATAAGATTTTCTTTCACTTCTGTGTAAGTATCTCTTTAAGAGCCAGCCCACGTTTGCAGAGTGGATTCCAATGGTTGGTTGTGTCTGTATATTCCGGATGTGAGGTGTCTGCACCTTCTGATGGAGCCGATATAGACATAACATAATTATTCTGAGCTGATCCAGGACTTGGGATAATATCTGCATCTTCCAGGCTCCAGGCTGGGACACTTGGCGAGAACCTGTACATTAAAGGGGCAGCGTCTCACTAAAAATCATGTTCTCATACAGTAGCTTTTAAGCATACACTTGTACTTAGTGTTAAAAGAATAAGGAAAGTCCCCTGATTGTGTGCATATAAACATCAATTTTTACTATATTTACTCACTGAAACCTTACAAACAGTCCCTACGAAGGTCTGCCCCCTGCAGCTCATGCACAGTGTTTCTATTTGTACTAGGTGTACTAGCTTATCACATGCTGTTGAGTGACAATCTGTGACTGGTTAGTACATCAAGTACTACAGAGACTCTGTGTGGATGAGCTGCAGGGGGCAGACCTTTGTAGGGACTGTTTGGAAGTTTTCAATGAGTAAAAACAGTGGTTGTAAACAGCTGCTAATAAAATGATGTTTAGATGCACACAATCACTTAGGTAATTTATATTATTATTAAAAATAGGGAACTGTCCATTTCTATTTAAATAATTTAGCACATTAAAAATAACCTTTTGGAGAAGACATTGTAACAGTGACAGCAAAATACATTGTAACCAGATATACCCCATATTGTATTTCTGTGCTGAAATGAATGTCATTGAAATTGGAGGTTATTATCCTGATTGGAAGTGTTTGGTAAGCGAGCTCATGGGTGTATTCCAGCCTTGACCCATGAGGCTGAGGCCTAGGGCAGCACATTTTAGGAGGCAGCAGGTAGGCTGATGTCTCTAATAGGGGCGTAGGAACTAGGGGGATGAGGGGGACAAATCCACCCCAGATTATATGAACATTAGACACAAAAAATAGCAAAATTAAACTTATTCATGCATATATCTATATGTTAGCGCATATATATATTTTTTTTATTATTTACTATTATTATTTTTTCATTTTGGGCATTGAGGGGGTAGATCCCCCCTCAGATTTTTTGGGGCTCCTACACTTTACTGATGAAATGGCTACTACTGTTACTGATGAAATGCTATGTAATATGTACAGACATGTCTATATGCAAAGTCTATTCTGTCTGTGAGTCCACCTGGCACTAAATGACTGTATACTGATATAGACACATTTTCTATATAGGTGTGTGGTAAAATTATATTTTAAATATAACAAGAGGAGAGGAGGAGGAGGAGAAACTTTGTCATTGGGTTGGGTGAATGGGCACCTCGTCCTTTGCACGCAGGACAATCACGAGACATCAATCGAGCACTGTTCAAAAGCGACCGTCAAATAAGCATTGTTAAAAGCTTACAAGACCCCTAAGCATAACCCTAAAACCCCTTAGCCTAACCCTAACACCATTAAGCCTAATGCTAACCCTAAGACCCCTAAGCCTAACCTTTACCCTAAAACCCCTAAGCCTAACCTTAACCCTAAGAATAACCCTAACACCCCTAAGCCCTCCTTACCTCAGTCCGGCGTTCAGTTGTTGGGGCGCACATTTGTCTGTGCACTTTTCTCCTACGCACATAGGACGGGTCATGGGGTGAATTAATTTGAATAGGCCTAGGGCAGTATAAAATCTCAATACGCCCATGATTGAGCTTGAAAGTTTGGTATTTTAAGCAGAAATTAGGATTTTACATCTGGAATTCTTTATTTAAAGTGATAAAGTATCTCTCAATGAGGATGATAGGGGGGTGACATTCTGATTCATACTGCTCTTCTTTATCAACTCCATTATTATAATTAAATACTGGCCGTTGGTAAAAATAGATAAAAAGACAGAGAATCTTTTTCAGTTAATTTATACTTAAAATACCTAACTTTCGTGCTTAATTAGCTAGCATATCTACCCATTTTTAATGTTACATTACAATCACATATTATAATTGTCTAACTACGATTCGTCGTCACGCTGTGTTGCGTAGTGCGTACGACTTAGCGATGAGCGCCGCAGGCGCTCATCGCCCGGCGAGCCTCGCGCAGCGAGGAGAGCCGTTAAATCGTACCACTTTGCCAATCGTACGACTTTGCAATGAGCGTCGTACGACTTTGCGATGAGCACTTTGGCAATGAGCACCGCAGGCGCTCATTGCAGGCGAGCCTCGCGCAGCAAGGCAAGCCGTTATATCGTAGCACTTTGGCAATGAGCACCGCAGGTGCTCATTGCAGGCGAGCCTCGCGCAGCGAGGCGAGCTGTTAAATTGTAGCACTTTGGCAATGAGCGCCGCAGGCGCTCATTGCAGGCGAGCCTCGCGTAGCGAGGCGAGCCGTTAAACCGTAGCACTTAGAAAAAAAATACGAGCTTAAAAAAATTACGAGATAAGCGGCGGAACCAAAACAATAATAAAAACACTAAATACACAATAAAAAATAAAAAAGGTCACTTACAGCATGGGGAACTAGGCAGGACGTCTGGGAGTGAGTTGGAACTCCAATTTATATCGATTTAGACGAGTTACAAAGATCGAAAATCGGCTAAGCGAGAAAAAAATGGTCGCCCAAAAAAATGAAAACGAGGCTATACTACTACGAACTGCGTAAAACACAGCAACAGACATATGTGTTTGAAAAACAACGAGACAAAGGATGCGGATTAACCGCACAATGAGTAAAAAGACAGTAGCGAGTACATTTTACGAAACGCAATTACAGATTTACGCATTAACACAGATTTAACGCCTTTGTCTCGCGCAACTTCGGATTTCCCGCCTAAACCAACGCATTTGATGAAATATAAGTTGAAAGTTACAAAAAAAAAAAAATGTAAAAAAAAAAAGTGTATTTATTTTAAGAAAAAAAAAAGGGACAAATGTAGCGTCATGTTGTGTGGCAAACAAATTTCACAACATTTCATTTTTATTGACCGTCATTTTACCGTTTTACTATATTTACTGTTAAACCGTAGTACTTTAGCGGGCTTAGCGATGAGCGCCGCAGGCGATCATTGCCCGGCGAGCCTCGCACAGCGAGGCGAGACGTCAAACCGTAGTACATTGGCAATGAGCGCCGCAGAAAAAATGGCGGACCAACAAAACGAAAACGAGGCTACAGCACTATAACCACGGAAAACCTGTACCGATAATCCGCTAAAACGCATACCACACATTACCCACCATTAAACGACGGACGGATCATCTGCTAAGACGCATACCACACATTATCCGCCATTTTACCATAATGCGGAAGTACACAGCTACGCTAACGGTTTCGGCTCGCGCACGCACACTATTACACTGCACACGTTCATCACTCTTACACAGCACCTCCACACCACTAATGCTGCAGCAACATCAACACAGATTGCCAGCTCTTCAACACAATGCAGAAAAATAGGTAAAGTATATTCATTTATTAATTTGAATTCTATATTTCAGTAGTACACACAAAACAACATTAGCTACCTTACAATTCCATATGTATATTAATAACTAAACAACTTTAAAAACATACACATCTCATTGCCGTCATTTTTTGACGGGCAATACGCTAGTCACATATAATAGTTGTCATACTGCGAATCGTCTTCACGCTTGCGAGCCTCGCGTAGCGAGGCGAGCAGTTTAAGCACAGAAGTATTCAGAGCTCAGAGCACTTAGCCAATGAGCGCCAAAGTTGAGGCATTGAAACTTGGAGCACTTAGGCAATGAGCACCAAAGGCATGCTTCGTGCAGCGAGGCGAGCAGTTGAGGCATTGAAACACCTGGGACTTAGTCAGAAAGGAGTGCCAAAGGCACTCCTGCAAGCCTCGTAAAGCGAGGCGAGCCGTTGAGTCACTTAAGAAAACGGCACTTAAGAACGCGGGACTTAGAAAAAAAAATACGAGACGCAGGACTTAGAAAAAAAAAATACGAGGTCGGAAAAATATGAATTTAACGGCCGTACCGTGCAAATCGCAAAACACAAAAAACACAAAAACTTAAAATAAAATACAAAAAAAAATCACACCCAGAACGGGGGGACAGCCAAGATGTCTGGGGGTGAGGTTGCATGCAAATTTAAGTCGAATTTGCAGAGTATCGGATCTCGAAAATCGCCCTAGCAAGAAAAAAAATGACGGGCGAAAAAAATGAAAACGAGGCTACACGACCCCGATCAGCGCAAAACACCGCCAGCCGCGTACAACTTTTACCCAGGGACGTACGAGGTACAAAAAACACTATTACAAAGGACGGAAAATGCTTGCGAGCCGCGTAACACATACGCAAATGACGACATTTTACAACACTAACTTGTAACTAATAACATAAAAGGGGCTTAACACAACTAAACCAACGGTTTGCCCTCGCGCACGCAGTCTGTTTATACTGCACAATTGGGACATGGATGACACTCCTCAGGGCAGCAACAGTCCAACTGTACATTGTATGCTGCAAGAAAATAAAAAGAGATTGTTAGCTCTTCGGGCTATTGATTGCTGGATATATTCATTAGCAATAGGTAAAGTATATTCATTTATTAAGTAACTAATTTATTAATTTTGATTTAAAAAAATTAAGATATATATATGTCATTGTGATGAGCGCCGAAGGTCCTCAGAGTAGAAAAAGGTTTACATTGTGTGGCAAACAGCATTGCCATGGCTTCACATTTTATTGCCCCGTCAATTCTGACGGGCAAGTCGCTAGTCATATATATATAGCTGTCAGCATCCGGAACGCTTATGATGTTGGTCATGCTTGCGGCCCTCGCGCAGCAAGGGCCGCAACTGCGAGCCTCGTGAAGTGAGGCGAACCGTTACGGGCCTCAACCACGAGGCCTGCGGGACTTAAGCTGCAATGAGCGCCAATGGTGCCCATTGCAGGCCTTGCAATGAGCGATACAGTACTTAGGCTGCAATGATCGCCAAAGGCGCTCATTTCAGGGCTGCGATGAGCGCTGCAGGACTTAGGCTGCAATACGTGCTAAAGATGCTCAATGCAGGGCTCGCAAAGAGCGTCGCAGGAGCTCATTGCCAACGCCGCATGCGGCACTTATGACCCGTACGACTTAGGACCGAAACCCGTACATGCACTGTGCGCCTTGCAAACATCCGACTATAACTGGCCGAACCACGGAACTCGAAACACCAGAAAATGACAACAAGTATGCCTCAAATTCACTTCCACACACAGCACAGGGGAGGCAGGGACCCTGTGAGTGAGATTGCAACTTAATTTGAGCCATATTTGCAACATTTTTTCACAATCAAAAATCACCTAAGCGAGAAAAAAATTACTGCCGAAAAATCGCACCACGACGAAAACAAGGACGAAGGATGTAAAACTAGCCATAAGCAGTAACACTTAACACAAGCCAATAACACTTAACCCAAGACAGTAACACTCAAGCACGACGCCTATAAAGTACACAGGGTGAGAGGCTTCCAATGAGCGCTGAAGACGCTCATTGCAAGCCACGAGATGAGTGGCGAAAGAGCTCATCGTGGGGCTTGCAAGGAGTGCCGAAGGTGCTCAGAGGGCCCATAGCCTCGCATTGTGTGGCAACCATCATTGCCAGGCTTACAATTTTACTCCCGTCATTTTTTCAGTTTCCTAGTATATATATATATTGTACTGTGGTCCTTTAAAAAATTGTGTGTCCTTCTATCCCTTTGTTTTTGGACTATAATCTGTTATTCTGCCAGTTTTAGAGCTCATCTGGGGAGCGTGCCCAGTGTGTATATGAGAGGTTTGGCACTGAGTGTCCTAATTCCTTATTTCTAGACAGGAATATTTTAGGATGCCGACTCACTAAATCCAAGCTTAGAAGGAGATCTCCTGAGTAACTTTACTAATAATAAATACTACATCCTAAACTCAACGTTCCTACAGAGTGAAAAAAGGGGCAGCAAATACACAGCAGACGGGTCAGCAAACAGTACTTGTACCCTATAGGGCCCAGGCCTAAGGAAGCACATTTTCAAGAGGGAAGCAGGTGGCCTCAAATGACAGGATTATGGAGAAGTTGGTTCATATGCATAGTAATGTCTTCTATCTATAAACCCACATACACTTGTGTAAATATATATATATACAGTAGACTCTCAGTTAACCAGAACTCAAGCAACCAGAAAGAAATGTAATACTGTACTTTAAATAAAAAGATAATTTTACAAGGCTCAACAAATGCCAGGAGCCAGGTTGTGATACCACAAATATATACAGGCACCTAGATATCATCCACTGTATGTCTCTACAATTCAGTGTTACCTGGAAGCAGACGGGCATGAGTGACTAAGCCAGTGCAGTGTTGGGGTTACATTCCCCCTGGCATTAGTGACTAAGCCAGGGCAGTGTTGGCGTTACATTCCCCGGGCATGAGTGACTGAGCCCGGGCAGTGTTGGGGTTACATTCCCCGGGCATGAGTGACTGAGCCAGTGCAGAGTTGGCGTTACATTCCCCCTGGCATTAGTGACTAAGCCAGGGCAGTGTTGGCGTTACATTCCCCGGGCATGAGTGACTGAGCCCAGGCAGTGTTGGGGTTACATTCCCGGGCATGAGTGACTGAGCCAGGGCAGTTTTGGGGTCACATTCCCCGGGCATGAGTGACTGAGCCCAGGCAGTGTTGGGGTTACATTCCCGGGCATGAGTGACTGAGCCAGGGCAGTTTTGGGGTCACATTCCCCGGGCATGAGTGACTGAGCCAGGGCAGTGTTGGGGTTACATTCCACAGGCAGGAGTGACTGAGCCAGGGCAGTGTTGGCGATACATTCCCCGGGCATGAGTGACTGAGCCAGGGCAGTGTTGAGGTTACATTCCCTGGGCATGAGTGACTGAGCCAGGGCAGTGTTGGCATTACATTCCCCGGGCATGAGTGACTGAGCCAGGGCAGTGTTGAGGTTACATTCCCCCGGCATGATTGACTGAGCCAGGGCAGTGTTGGCGTTACATTCCCCGAGCATGAGTGACTGAGCCAGGGCAGTGTTGAGGTTACATTCCCCCGGCATGATTGACTGAGCCAGGGCAGTGATGGCATTACATTCCCGGGCATGAGTGACTGAGCCAAGGCAGTGTTGACGTTACATTCCCCGGGCATGAGTGACTGAGCCAGGGCAGTGTTGGCGTTACATTCCCGGGCATAAGTGACTGAGCCAGGGCAGTGTTGGCGCTACATTCCCCGGGCATGAGTGACTGAGCCAGGGCAGTGTTGAGGTTACATTCCCCCGGCATGATTGACTGAGCCAGGGCAGTGATGGCATTACATTCCCGGGCATGAGTGACTGAGCCAGGGCAGTGTTGACGTTACATTCCCCGGGCATGAGTGACTAAGCCAGGGCAGTGTTGGCGTTACATTCCCCGGGCCAGAGTGACTGAGCCCGTGCAGTCCTGGCGTTACATTTCCTGGGCATAAGTGACTGAGCTAGTGCAGTGTTGAGGTTACATTCCCCCTGGCATTAGTGACTAAGCCAGGGCAGTGTTGGCGTTACATTTCCCGGGCATGAGTGACTGAGCCAGTGCAGTGTTGGGGTTACATTCCCTGGGCATGAGTGACTGAGCCTGGGCAGTGTTGGCGTTACATTTCCCGGGCATGAGTGACTGAGCCAGTGCAGTGTTGGGGTTACATTCCCTGGGCATGAGTGACTGAGCCAGTGCAGTGTTGGGGTTACATTTCCCGGGCATGAGTGACTGAGCCAGGGCAGTGTTGGGGTTACATTCCCCTGCGCATGAGTGACTGAGCCAGTGCAGTGTTGGGGTTACATTCCCCGGGCATGAGTGACTGAGCCAGTGCAGTGTTGGCGTTACATTTCCGGGCATGAGTGACTGAGCCAGTTCAGTGTTGGGGTTACATTCCCTGGGCATGAGTGACTGAGCCAGGGCAGTGTTGGCGCTACATTCCCCGAGCATGAGTGACTGAGCCAGGGCAGTGTTGAGGTTACATTCCCTGGGCATAAGTGACTGAGCGAGAGCAGTGTTGGGGTTACATTCCCCAGGCATGAGTGACTGAGCCAGAGCAGTGTTGGGGTTACATTCCCTGGGCATGAGTGACTGAGCCAGTGCAGTGTTGGCGTTACATTTCCCGGGCATGAGTGACTGAGCCAGTTCAGTGTTGGGGTTACATTCCCTGGGCATGAGTGACTGAGCCAGGGCAGTGTTGGCGCTACATTCCCCGAGCATGAGTGACTGAGCCAGGGCAGTGTTGAGGTTACATTCCCTGGGCATAAGTGACTGAGCGAGAGCAGTGTTGGGGTTACATTCCCCAGGCATGAGTGACTGAGCCAGAGCAGTGTTGGGGTTACATTCCCCAGACATGAGTGACTGAGCCAGGGCAGTGATGGCGTTACATTCCCCGGGCATGAGTGACTGAGCCAGGGCAGTGTTGGCGTTACATTCCCCGGGCATGAGTGACTGAGCCAGGGCAGTGTTGGCGTTACATTCCCCGGGCATGAGTGACTGAGTCAGTGCAGTGTTGGCGTTACATTACTCGGGCATGAGTGACTGAGCCAGGGCTGTGTTGGCGCTACATTCCCCGGGCATGAGTGACTGAGCCAGGGCAGTGTTGCGGTTACATTCCCTGGGCATGAGTGACTGAGCCAGGGCAGTGTTGGCGTTACATTCACCGGGCATGATTGACTGAGCCAGAGCAGTGTTGAGGTTACATTCCCTGGGCATGAGTGACTGAGCCATGGCAGTGTTGGCGTTACATTCCCCGGGCATGAGTGACTGAGCCAGGGCAGTGTTGAGGTTACATTCCCTGGGCTTGAGTGACTGAGCGAGAGCAGTGTTGGGGTTACATTCCCCCGGCATGATTGACTGAGCCAGGGCAGTGATGGCGTTACATTCCCGGGCATGAGTGACTGAGCCAGGGCAGTGTTGACGTTACATTTCCCGGGCATGAGTGACTGAGCCAGGGCAGTGTTGGCGTTACATTCCCGGGCATGAGTGAATGAGCCAGGGCAGTGTTGGCGTTACATTCCCCGGGCATGAGAGACTGAGCCAGGGCAGTGTTGGCGCTACATTCCCCGGGCATGAGTGACTGAGCCAGGGCAGTGTTGAGGTTACATTCCCTGGGCATGAGTGACTGAGCCAGAGCAGTGTTGGGGTTACATTCCCCAGGCATGAGTGACTGAGCCAGGGCAGTGATGGCGTTAAATTCCCCGGGCATGAGTGACTGAGCCAGGGCAGTGATGGCGTTACATTCCCCGGGCATGAGTGACTGAGCCAGGGCAGTGTTGGCGTTACATTCCCCGGGCATGAGTGACTGAGCCAGGGCAGTGTTGGCGTTACATTCCTTGGGCATGAGTGACTGAGCCAGGGCAGTGTTGGCGCTACATTCCCGGGCATGAGTGACTGAGCCAGGGCAGTGTTGGCGTTACATTCCCCAGGCATGAGTGACTGATCCAGTGTAGTGTTGGCGTTACATTCCCGGGCATGAGTGACTGAGCCAGGGCAGTGTTGAGGTTACATTCCCTGGGCATGAGTGACTGAGCCAGAGCAGTGTTGGGGTTACATTCCCCAGACATGAGTGACTGAGCCAGGGCAGTGATGGCGTTACATTCCCCGGGCATGAGTGACTGAGCCAGTGCAGTGTTGGCGTTACATTACCCGGGCATGAGTGACTGAGCCAGGGCTGTGTTGGCGCTACATTCAGCGGGCATGAGTGACTGAGCCAGGGCAGTGTTGCGGTTACATTCCCTGGGCATGAGTGACTGAGCCAGGGCAGTGTTGGCGTTACATTCCCCGGGCATGAGTGACTGAGCCAGGGCAGTGTTGAGGTTACATTTCCTGGGCATGAGTGACTGAGCCAGGGCAGTGTTGGCGTTACATTCCCCGGGCATGAGTGACTGAGCCAGGGCAGTGTTGAGGTTACATTCCCTGGGCTTGAGTGACTGAGCGAGAGCAGTGTTGGGGTTACATTCCCCCGGCATGAGTGACTGAGCCAGGGCAGTGATGGCGTTACATTCCCGGGCATGAGTGACTGAGCCAGGGCAGTGTTGACGTTACATTTCCCGGGCATGAGTGACTGAGCCAGGGCAGTGTTGGCGTTACATTCCCGGGCATGAGTGAATGAGCCAGGGCAGTGTTGGCGTTACATTCCCCGGGCATGAGAGACTGAGCCAGGGCAGTGTTGGCGCTACATTCCCCGGGCATGAGTGACTGAGCCAGGGCAGTGTTGAGGTTACATTCCCTGGGCATGAGTGACTGAGCCAGAGCAGTGTTGGGGTTACATTCCCCAGGCATGAGTGACTGAGCCAGGGCAGTGATGGCGTTAAATTCCCCGGGCATGAGTGACTGAGCCAGGGCAGTGTTGGCGTTACATTCCCCGGGCATGAGTGACTGAGCCAGGGCAGTGTTGGCGTTACATTCCTTGGGCATGAGTGACTGAGCCAGGGCAGTGTTGGCGCTACATTCCCGGGCATGAGTGACTGAGCCAGGGCAGTGTTGGCGTTACATTCCCCAGGCATGAGTGACTGATCCAGTGTAGTGTTGGCGTTACATTCCCCAGACATGAGTGACTGTGCCAGGGCAGTGATGGCGTTACATTCCCCGGGCATGAGTGACTGAGCCAGTGCAGTGTTGGCGTTACATTACCCGGGCATGAGTGACTGAGCCAGGGCAGTGTTGACGTTACATTCCCCGGGCATGAGTGACTGAGCCAGGGCAGTGTTGCGGTTACATTCCCTGGGCATGAGTGACTGAGCCAGGGCAGTGTTGGCGTTACATTCCCCGGGCATGAGTGACTGAGCCAGGGCAGTGTTGAGGTTACATTTCCTGGGCATGAGTGACTGAGCCAGGGCAGTGTTGGCGTTACATTCCCCGGGCATGAGTGACTGAGCCAGGGCAGTGTTGGGGTTACATCCCCCCGGCATGATTGACTGAGCCAGGGCAGTGATGGCGTTACATTCCCGGGCATGAGTGACTGAGCCAGGGCAGTGTTGACGTTACATTCCCCGGGCATGAGTGACTGAGCCAGGGCGGTGTTGGCGTTACATTCCCGGGCATGAGTGACTGAGCCAGGGCAGTGTTGGCATTACATTCCCCGGGCATGAGTGACTGAGCCAGGGCAGTGTTGAGGTTATATTCCCTGGGCATGAGTGACTGAGCCAGAGCAGTGTTGGGGTTACATTCCCCAGGCATGAGTGACTGAGCCAGGGCAGTGATGGCGTTGCATTCCCCGGGCATGAGTGACTGAGCCAGTGCAGTGTTGGCGTTACATTCCCCGGGCATGAGTGACTGTTCCAGTGCAGTGTTGGCGTTACATTCCCTGGGCATAAGTGACTGAGCCCATGCAGTGTTGGCGTTACATTCCCTGGGCATGAGTGACTGAGCCCATGCAGTGTTGGCGTTACATTCCTTGGGCATGAGTGACTGAGCCAGGGCAGTGTTGGCGCTACATTCCCGGGCATGAGTGACTGAGCCAGGGCAGTGTTGGCGTTACATTCCCCAGGCATGAGTGACTGATCCAGTGTAGTGTTGGCGTTACATTCCCGGGCATGAGTGACTGAGCCAGGGCAGTGTTAACGTTACATTCCCCGGGCATGATTGACTGAGCCAGTGCAGTGTTGGCTTTACATTCCCTGCGTATGAATAACTGAGCCAGGGCAAAGTTGGCATTACATTCCCCGGGCATGAGAGACTGAGCCAGGGCAGTGGTGGCGTTACATTCCCTGGGCATGAGTGACTGAGCCAGGGCAGTGTTGGCGTTACATTCTCTGGGCATGAGTGACTGAGCCAGGGCAGTGTTGGCGTTACATTCCCCGGGCATGAGTGACTGAGCCAGTGCAGTGTTGGCGTTACATTCCCTGCGCATGAGTAACTGAGCCAGGGCAATGTTGGCATTACATTCCCCGGGCATGAGTGACTGAGCCAGGGCAGTGTTGGCATTACATTCCCTGGGTATGAGTGACTGAGCCAGGGCAATGTTGGCATTACATTCCCTGGGCATGAGTGACTGAGACAGGGCAATGTTGGCATTACATTCTCTGGGCATGAGTGAATGAGCCAGGGCAGTGTTGGTTTTACATTCCCCGTGCATGAGTGACTGAGCTAGGGCCATAGTTGGCGTAACACATAGAATATCGCCGCAATTTTGCCCTTTAAGCACACAGCACAAGCAGTTAAGAAATGCGAAACGTAGAAAAATATTTTATGACCTTGCAAACTCTTAGCCAAAGAAACACGAGCTCACAAAAATACCATGTTAATGGCCAAACCGCGCAAGTAGGAAAAGACACAAAAAAAAAAAAAAAAAAAATACAAAAAATATACAAATTTTTTTAAAAAAGACCTATTCACAGCACGGGGGGACAGCAAGCATGTCGGGGAGTGAGGTTGCATGCAAATTTAATCCGAATTTGCAGAGTTTCGGTATCGAAAAGCGACTAAGCGAGAGAAAAAAATGGCGACCGAAAAAAATTAAAACGAGGCTACACGAACCTGAACCGCGCAAAACACTGCCAGCCGCATACGACTTACAAAAATACACTATTAGGAAGGATGGAAAATGCTTGCGAACCGCGTAAGACATAGACTATTGCCGTCATTTCACAACACTAACTTGCACATTACCACATTACGCTTTTGAAATGGCGGTTCTCCCACCTAAACAAACGATTTGCCCTTGCGCACGCAGCCTATATACACTGCACACTTAGCATATTGTCTGACACTTTCTCCTCAGATGATCCACAGTCTCCCTGCACATTTAAAAAAAAAAAGCTAAACAGATTGTTAGCTCTTCAGGATATTGATTGCTGGATATTAATTACAAATAGGTAACGTATATTAATCTATTAATTAATTATAGTCACGTATATTAATGTATTAATTAATTAATTTACACTGCCCTTACTTTATGAATATGCTCATTGGCTGACAGGGATAGGACACTCAAAGCAATTAAATATTTAAATCACTTTATAATGCTCCGACACCTGATACATTTTCGCGAGGCGACACGCAGGACTAAGGCGTTCTAAGCAACATACGAAGGTGCTCTATGGACTGCGAGCCTCGCAAGGCGAGCAGTTGAGGCATGCACTGATCGCCCTTAGCGGCCCATAAAGCCGCAACTGCGAGCCTCGCAGGACGAGGCGACACGCAGGACTTAGGTTGCAATAAGCGCCGAAGGTGCTCATTGCACTGCAAACTTCGCAAAGCGAGGCGAGCAGTTAAGGCACACAGTAGACTCCCATTGTGTGACAAACAGCATTTCCACATTTTTTTATTGCCCCATCATTTTTGACGGGCAAGTCGCTAGTAATACATATAATACATATACAGAGTAATCCTAAAGGGATATGGGTGTTACTAAGTATGTAATATCCTGTGTATCTATTTACTTTTATGTACTTTATTTTATTAAGAAGTGCTTATAAGCTTTGTATTTACCACCTAAAATCAAACAAATAGTCTCTGTATGGATCTGCCCTCTGCAGCTCATGAAGACACAGACTCTGCTGTTCTTGCTGTGCTTTATCTCACACTAACCAATCACTGACCATCCCTCAGTAACATTCTGGCACATGCCACAGGAGAGGTGGTTTCTGATAGGCTAGGTAATTACACTGCTTGACCAGCCCTACAGAGTCTGTCTCTGCATACGCTGCACAGCAACTGGTTTGATTTTCTATTTTGTAAAACCTAATTTAATTTAATTGATAGCTGTCACATATATAGTTGCCAGTGTGTGTAACGTGTGCAATGTTGGTCACGCATTGCGAGCCCGATTACGAGCCGTCTACTACGCGGGACTCATTGCACTGCGAGCAGTGGATGCAAGTGCCCCGACCCGTACGACTCATCACCAGCGGCGCAAGCGGGACTTAGGACCTGTACGACTTGTGACCGAAACCCGTACATACACTGTGCGGCTCGCAAAAATCCCACTTTAACGCCCAAACCGCGGAACTGGAAAGACCTGAAAAAAACAACAAATATGCTTCAAATTAACTTAAACACTCACAAACATCACAGGGGGAGAGACAGGGAGCCTGTGAGTGAGGTTGCAAGTTATTTTGAGGCATATTTGGTGTTTTTTCACGAACGTAAATGGCAAGAAAAAAAATGGCTGCCGGAAAAATGACAAAAAATAGCTCGAAGAACATAAAAAGTGCTTAGAGGGCCCAGAGCCTCACATTGTGTGTCAAACAACATTGCCAGCCTTACTATTTTACTCCCGTCATTTTTGACGGGCAATTCGCTAGTGTATAATAACCAGCTGTTTTACATCCTCGCCCACCTCCTAAAAATACCATTCATTATCATTATAATTTTAACAATCTGCTCAGGTTTCCCCCTGTGCCAGATACACCTTGCCACACACACTTAGACATGTCAGACTTCTTCCTATCCTGTGCCTTTCTTATAGTGATACTCCTTGCTCTACTCTATCAGCATTTTCTGCTTTATCTGGAAGACGTGTCCATGGGCCCAGCACCCTTTCTGTGACACCAGCTTGTGCTAAGGTATTGATTCCCCTAATAGAGTAATTATAATAAATCCCAGTTGGTATAAATAGTAATATACCTGCAGTGTCACTAAGTGCTTTGCAGTGGGTCCCACGAGGACGTTGCTCCTTTAAAGCACCGATGTCTAATCGCCGCTTTAAATCGGGTCCTGATTTCTGATTGGTCTAGTTTTCTTAGCAACCGGGATGTTTGCCTTGGATACCAAGATCCCGGAAACAGCTGTAAGAGAATCCCCAGGTAAAGTTGGAGAGGGATCCATGTGATCGCTAGGGGGGCCTGTGGGAGGGGAGGATGTGTTACCCTAGGGGAGCTGTGTTACAGTAGGGAGAGGTTGTGGTGTTACCGTTAGGAGAACGGCTGTGTCACCCTTGGGGGGGGGGGGGGGGGGGGGTGTTATAGTAGAGAGAGGTTGTGTTATCCTGGGGGGCTGTGTTACCCTGGGACTAGGGAGAGGTTGTTGTGTTAACCTGGGGGGGGGGGGGGGGGCTGTGTTACCCTTGGAGGGGGGGGGGGGTTGAGTTACAGTAGGGACAGGTTGTTGTGTTACCCTTGGGGGGGGGGGTTAAGTTACAGTAGGGACAGGTTGTTGTGTTACCCTTAGGGGGGGGGACTGTGTTACACTAGGGAGAGGTTGTTGTGTTACCCTTAGGAGGGGGGGGGGCTGTGTTACCCTTGGGGGTGGGGGGGTGCTGTGTTACAGTAGGCAGAGGTTGTAGTGTTAACCTGGGGAGGGCTTGTTTTACCCTTTGGGGGGGAGGGCTGAGTTACAGTAGGGAGAGGTTATTGTGTTCCCCTGGGGGGGCTGTGTTACCCTTGGGGGGGGGGAGGCTGAGTTACAGTAGGGAGAGGTTGTTGTGTTCCCCTGGGGGGGCTGTGTTACCCTTGGGGGGGGGGGGCTGAGTTACAGTAGGGAGAGGTTGTTGTGTTCCCCTGGGGGGGCTGTGTTACCCTTGGGGGGGGGGGGGGGGCTGAGTTACAGTAGTGAGAGGTTGTTGTGTTCCCCTGGGGGGGCTGTGTTACCCTTAGGGGGGGGGGGGGGGGGCTCTGTGTTGCACGAGGGAGAGGTTGTCTGTTGCTGTGTTGCCCCATTGAGCAGTTGTTGTGTTACCCCAAGGAGGAGTTACCCTGGCCTGAGTTTATCCGCAAACATCCCACTTCAAAGACTAGCTGTACTGGATCAAGGGGAAGATTCTCTCTAATACCCCAGGGCTCTGTGTAATTGATACTACTTGACATTATCTGATGAGGTTTATTATTAGTGTCATTATTGGGGGTCATGGGGGCTGGAATTGTTTTTTATATGATCTCTTCAAAAATTATTTTTTAATAACTTTAATACATATTGGGGAAATATAAAAGATGTTGGGGAGGGATTCAGAAAATTGGGGAGGGGGTAGAGAGGAAAAGAGGAGAGCAAGACTGAGAGAAAGACAAGAAAGTAAGAAGAGAAGGAAAGAGGGAAATGGGAGCAGACCGAAGCAGAGATAAGAAGAACAATAAAGATAAAAAGATAGAGACAGTAATAAGGAGCAGGATAGAAACCTACACGACTCAGAGAGAGATAAAATACATGGATATAGTGAAAGAAAGAGAGAGTTGGCTTTAAAAGATACAGAAAATATTTAAAGAGTAAAAACTAAAAACAGAAAAAGAGAGGACAAGGAAGATGAGGACACAGAAAGAAAGTGACAGAAAGCAGGAATCAGGAGAGAAATAAAAGGCATGGATAGAGTGGAAGAAAGAAAAAAGAGAGTAGAGCAGGGTGAGAAAAAAACAATAAATATAAAAGAGAATGAAAGAAAGAAAAAGAGAGAGCAAGAATGATAAGAAGTAATGGAAAGGAAGTAGAAATGAGGAGAGAAATATAAGGCATGGATAGAGTTGGTGCCAGAACTGGTGAGTGGAGGGCCCCGGTACAATAACATTTAGAGGCTCACAGTTACAATATAGGTGCCCCTGGAAGGGTTAATGAAAATGCTAAAATATATATGTAGGTCGCCCGATTACCCCAGGGTGATATGATCACTGTAAATATAATTATCTGTTCCTCTCCCCATATAAAAAAAATAAGAATTTCCCTACCCTAAAATAGGTCTTGCACAAGGCTCTGCCATTTATATAGAAGTCACCTAGGCCCCAGATCAATTGAGCAATTGTTGGTTACTGGAGCCCGTAATGTAGCCCGTAAACTAATTTGCTATTCAATTGGCGTCTTTTAGATACCCCCAAACGATTTGCGGGTTACAGGCTGAGAATCTGCGGTTGGCAAAATTGTAACTCCAATCCAGCAAAGCCTTTAATCTTTCAAGCCCGTAAATGTTACAATCGCAAATCACTATTCAATTGCTGCAAAAACTCAAGCCCACAAATGTTTTCACACTCGTAAATGGCAAATGTAGAAGAAAATCCTACGAGTACCAGATAGGACTTGCAAGGGGGTTAAACACCTGATCATAGTGCTGTAAATGCAAATAAAAAATCAATACTGCACTTTAAAAGACGGGGAAAGCGATGAAAGACATTAGAATTAATTGCATAACAGCCTCAAGCCCGCAGATCTGCAATCAAAATGTTTTTTTTTTTAATGTTTTATTTTCATGTTATATTGATCCCAGGAACCAAGGAGTAAATACATATCAGGCCACCCACATGGACAAGAACATTTCCTTCATTCATTTTTATTATTTTGTACATTGCCAGATTGCGAGTCTGATCGCATATCGGACCTCTAAACTCTAATTGAGTGACGTGTAACCTCCATGTTTTACTGACGTCATGATAACGGTCTCATTTACTATTGGCTGTCTCTAAATGGGTAGCTAAGGCTTTGCTTAACTGATCATGATCACACTCTCAAATGCTACTTATGGGTGCATGGTTTACGGTTTAGTCTTTCGGCCCTGTACTTGCGGGCTTAACCATTGAATCGCGCTGTAACTGTTGCAGGTTTCAAGCCTGCAGATTTACGGCTGGTATAAAGGCAACTGCGGGCTGCAATTAAATAGGGGCCCTAGTGTGACAAATGCTCTTGTATGGGGATGCATGCAGGACTGCGCACAGAGCTGGTGGCACTAACACCTCCCCTATAATTTACATGGAAGCTTCCTAGTGTGGCAGTCACAAAGGAGGACATGTAGCGCTTGACCAGAGCTGCAAATGGGGTCATATGGAATGAAAATTAAAAGTTTTAAAAATAAGTTTAATTTTTTTCAAATAATATGCTCTATTCCTGTACTCTGCATACTATTTACATAGGCAGTATATAAATATAAATATAAAAAACTTCCATGCAGCAGTCCTTTAAATTATTATTAATATTATCTTTATTTATGTCGCGCCAACATATTCCGTAGCGCTGGACAGGGGTTTAGTACATGACAAACAAACTTAACACTTTATAAAGAATGGAGGGCCCTGTTTTTGAGATAATACCTTTACTTCAGAAGGAGTACAATAGGGAGCCTGGGAAGGAGAGAGAGACTGTCCGTCCAAAAGAGGAACTATTGACCTTCATGACCTACATTGTGGTCAGTTTTTGTTTATTACAACCTGACTGACCTATGAAACAAAACTGACCCAAGGCCTGTTTTATAGCATTGAGACCACCAAGACGGGATGCTGTCATTTTCCTCTTTGTGCTCATTTTTTTCTGGATTCAACATTTTAAACAATTTATAATAAACATATTTTATAGTTATTTATTGGCCAAGCCTTGCAAACTATTCTATACCTGGTGAGATTCCTGTCAATCATTCAGGACCTTTTATTTTCATACATTTAAATGATCAGCTTTAAACATAATTAAAGTTGTGTTTTGCATGAAAAAATATCAAGCAAAACTAAAAGAAATTTCACAAGGCATATTTATATCTGTAGTTCTCAATGGAAGATAAGTATGACTCCTACATCTATATTACAGCTTATTAACTGACATTTTAATTATTATTATTTTTTTTACATTATCACATAACCTCTTTTAGATGCAACAAAGAAAAAAAAAGAAATGAGAGCTCATAGAACCGAGCATAGTGTACATAGTTACATAGGGCCTCATTCTATTATCGGCCGTAGGAGATGCGGGGCCGCAAGGACCGGCCGCAAGCTATTCTGCTATTCTATTCCCTTCCGGCGGGGGATTCCGGCAGGCTTGCGGCCGGCGCCTTGTTATCCCTTGCGGCCGCACGCGCCGGAGGAAAGCCTTTGATCTTAAACGGCCGCAAGAGTTTCGGCCGCAAGAAAATCCTGGTTGCTATTCAATTGCTCCGGGAACCCTCTCTGCAAGGCTAAAACCGAGCCGCAGCTTACTTGCAGCAAAAAGGTCCCGCAGGCACACATTTAAGCACATAACAAAGCCATAATAAAGCCATCCTGCACTCTGAGGAGACTATAAAGTGATTGTAGGTGTTAGCAAAAATAGCACAACATTCCCGCACACTCAAATCCGTAAATATTTTTTTTTAAAATTTATGTCACATATCCATGTAAAAAGTCCAGAGTGCTTGGAGCACCTCAGACCCGGCCACGCTGCAGCCGGAAAATAAACAGTTAATGTAATCTCGGATTTGGGCTGATGTGCAAGCTTGAGAGGGGGTTGCTATTAATCCTCATGTCTCCCCATTATGATCCCTAGCATTTACAGAGCTTTACAGTGCCGTCTTGAATTTATTTTTGCATTTAAAGATTTCTGAGCTTACGGCCGGTTGCAAGATATAGGGCCGGCCGTAAGGGGATATCCTTGCGGCGCCGTCTATTTGAATTGCAAGGTAACGGGACCCCCGCAAGGAATCGCAGCTTTACGGCCGATAATAGAATGAGGGCCATAGTATTTAAGGTTGAAAAAAGACCTTCAGTCCATCAAGTTCAACCTTTCAAGATCTCCTCCAATCTGCAATATGCGGATTAACTATTAATTAATTAGTTGTATTAAAAAAAAAAAAAAAAAATCCCTCCTGATCCCAGACACCGGCAACCGGACTTCTCCCTGGATCAATACTGCCTCTCTAATTATCCATGATAACCCTGAATTCCCTTTTTAATTAGAAATAAATCCATATAGTATTATTATTATTATTACTTTTATTTGTAACGCGCCAACATATTCCGTAGCGCTATACAGAGGAAATGAACAAGGAAAAATATACATTTTAACAAACTGCAAAAAGTGGAGGGCCCTGTTTTGAGCTTAGAATCTTTGTAGAAAGTGCTTTTTCCCAAAGCACTCTACAAGATTGAAAACTCTCTACTTACAATCTAAAGGGGATGGAAGAGGCAGATAACAAATAGCAAGGGTCAGGAAGAAAGTTAAGTTTCATTAGGTAGGAGGGTATGCAAAGTTAGAAGGAAAAGGAAAGCAACTGAGAAAGTAATTTGGTAAGTGATCCTAGTATGTAATATGTTATCTGCCCCTAGTGGTCAGATAGTATAATCTGCGAGTGGGAGGTGAGGGGCCTGTGTTAGGAGGTATGTCCCAAGAAGCCAGCAGAATAAAGAGAGAGAGGGAGAGGAAGTCAGTTTTGGACTTGCAGGAGTGTTAAAAACAATATACAATACTCACAAAGGATTAAAACAACAACTCCATATGGATATTCATGTACCTTCCTAAGATATACAAAAAAAACTAATATAAAAAAGACATTGAAAAAATGTATATAATCTTAGCAATCAACGCAACAAAAGTAAAAGATATCTTATCACCTCTAGTGAGGGTACTATGTTTACCAAAATAGAAAAAAATGGGTTAAAATACTTAAAATATATACGGTTACTATTGTATCATAAAATGGACTGCAAAGATAGAAAATTATTTTGCTTCACTTTATCCAAATACAAAAATATGATAATAAAATATATACGGTATATAATATAATCTGCAGGGCCCTTAGGAGACGCTTTCTTTGTCCCTAATATATATATGTATCTGCTTTATGTCTGTAGGGTCGTCCTGTGCGGGGCTGATGCACTCCGAGCATTGCTATGCAGCAGCCAGTGAATGACCAGGACAGCGGTTATGGAGAAATTATTGAGCCGCCTCCTTCACTATGGAGACTTGTGGAGGACCAGGTGCCAGTGAGCGAGAGAGCCGAGATCAAGAGGATTCTGGGAGATGCAGCTGTTGACCTCAGCTTAGACCTTCATGCAGAGGTTAGTCTAGGGCTGGGCCTAGGGCAGCAGATACCCTAAAGACACCACTGAGTGAAAATAAAGGTGCAACATTTTAAATATTGCTCATTCACTTTTAGACGTCACTGTCAAAACAGCAATGAAAGTGTTAATCGTGCGCAGCTTCTCTCTGCCTTCCACACACACAATAATACCCTGTATGTCTCAGACCCGCTCACCCATCAAATGATACCTGCAGGATTTCCGTTCTCTCTCCCCATCACACCCAAATGTAGTCACAGTGAGGCTCTGTCTTTGCTGTTGAGGAGTGTTTAAGTACATAATTATTTGGGACAGCGCCTATTTTATTCATTGATAAAAATAACATATTTGTCAGTGATTTTAAATATTGCATCATGGTTAAAATAAGAACAAAAACAAAGGCGTTCAATCTGAGAACAAACAATAATGAAATAGGCTTGTTCTATGGCCATGATAACCCACCTTCATAGGGCAAAATATCCTGTAGTATATCAGTCTGGTCTCACGCAATAGAGTTATCCAGCCCTTAAATACCAGGCAATTCTACCCTGAACAGGAGAAACAGCAAACCCCAGACGTAAGTTTCGGCCTTCATTGGGCCTCGTCAGTGAGGTGCAGCTGAACTCCTTAAGGCACAGTGAGCAAGGAGTCTAACAGCCCCATTAAATTCCAAGCACGTAGCAGCAACGGCACACCCGCAAAGCCTGCGAGTTTGAAATGCTGCTACGTTACAGAGCAATGCTGCGACCAACAGACCGGAGACGCAAACTCATAAACCATTCTTGCGCATGTTGCATGTGCGGCCGTGAACATGATCAATTAGTCAAACTTGTAGTTACGGGTTTAGACGGAGGCAATGGCAAAAGAGATCGTTATCATTACGTCACTGAAAAATGGAGGTTAGATTTCAAAGTCTTTCAGGTTTCAATTACGAGTTTCGATTGGACCCGCATTTCAGATATAATGAAATATTAATAAAGCAATAAATAATATATTCAAGTCCATGCGAGTTCCATTATATATATTAACACATTGATTGCCAGGATCGATATAACACGGAAATTAAACAGAAATAAAACAGATTTGCGAGCTAGAAAATGTTGTGTTATTAATATTAATACCTTACATCACTTTCCCTTTAATTATAAGTATAGTATTGTGTTGATATTTGCATTTACGGTGCTACGGATAGGACATTAACCCCCTTGCGAGTCCTCTCTAGTACCTGTTGGCTTTTTGGCTCCATTTGCAGGTTAAGGGTTTGTACACCAGTAGATTCGTAGCAATTTAATAGCGATTTTCGAATGTAGCAGTTATGGGCTTGTCAGATCAAAGGATTTGCATCAATGGACTTCAGATTTTGACATCCCATAGCGTTTTGCAGCATGTAACACGCAGGTTGTTGGCGGGTAGCCTTGAGAGGCCAATTTAATAGCCGTAAGTCTTGCGGGCTCCTTTACGGGCTACGGTTTTCAATGTTGAGGGAATTTAATAGGGCTGTAAGTCTGTAGTATATCAGTCTGGTTTCACTCCATAGAGTGATCCAGCCCCAAAATATCACACAAAAATGCAACCCTTTCTAAGACTACTATAATACCCCAACAATAGGATCTGAATGTTATAATTATGCATCAATCTTTAATAAAACTTTGCTATAAAATTGCAACGAATCAACTGGCGTTCAACCCCGTAACTCGCAAATGGAGCCAAGAAGCCAACAGGTATTAGAGAGGACACGCAAGGGGGTAAAAGTCCTATCCATAGCACTGTAAATGCAAATATACACACACTACTGTACTCATAAGTAAAGGGAAAGTGATGTTAGGTATTAAAATTAATAGCACAACATTCTCAAACTCGCAAATCTGCAATATAGAATACTTTTATTTCTGTTTATTTTCCATGTTATATCGATCCCGGCAATCAATGTGTTCATACATATAATGGAATTCGTATGGACTTGAATATTATATTTACGATTTTATAAATATTGCATTATTTCTGGAATGCGGGTCCGATCGTAACCTGTAATTGAAACCCGTGAGGCTTTGAAATCCAACCTCCATTTTTCAGTGACGTAATGATGACGATCTTATTTGCCATCGGGTTTGAACAATTGATCATGTTCACAGCCGCACATCCAACGGCGCAAGAATGGCTTACAGGCTTGCGTCTCCGGCCCGTAACTCGCGGCATGGTCTAATTTAATAGCTCTGTAACTCAGCCGAATTTCAAGCCCGCAGCCTTTGCGGTTGTGCCGATGCTGCTACGGGGTTCGAATTTAATAGGGTTGTCTGTCTGGTTCTTCTCTTTGCGTTACTAACATAAAGTCTCTAGAATGCAGCAAAAACTGTAGAAGTATAAAGGAGAGCACATAGAGCCGAACATAATGTAGTATGTGTAACCAATGGTTTATTAATAAAGTAATAATATACTCACAAATAAAATTCTTGTGTACAGCATTACTGTTTGGTATCTTCATATTAACAGGAAAATACAATAAGAACCTTCCCTTTCTTTAAAAAACAATGATCGTAATCCCAACAATCACAGGAAAAGGAGGACAATAATAGTGAAAAAACAACACATAGCCAACTTAGCTTATTGTCCCCTTTGAGGCTATATGGAAAAAGAAAAAAAAGTGAATAAAATAAACATAAAAATATATCTTTTTTAAAATTGACCTCAGGCTATAAACACATATTTGTTAATTCACAATTGTTATAAAACATAAACTTTTAGATAAAAAAAAATTCTATAATGACAACGCCGCTGGGCAATTTATTTTTGCTAACAACCGTCTCCTCACTTACCGTATTGGTCTGAATATAAGCCGCATCTTTTTTCCGATTTTTGAGCTTGCGAGTTACGGGTGCGGCTTATATTCGCGACCGTCAAAAAATCATTGCCGATTTGCAAACTTTGCTTGTAACGGGTGCGACTTCTATTCGCGAATGCAAAATTACTGCCGATTTGCGCGATTGCGAGTTAAGGGTGCCGATTTTCGTGCTTTAGACTGCCGTATTGAATAGCGATTTACGGTTTTAGTGATTCTAACATCCTGTAAAGCCTGTAACCTGCAAAAAAAAAGCTACAGTGCTAATTAAAAAGACTATTTCTTGCAATGGCTGATCACTTTGAGAGTCTTTTTCTCCAATTTTACAGGAGCGGCTTATATTTGAGTACTATCTTTTTTCTATTTTTTCCCCTTGAACTTTACGGGTGCAGCTTATATTCGGACCAATACAGTATTTGTTTTGTAATTAAACTTCCTCCCGTCTTATTTTTCATTATTTTTATTTTATTGTTGGGATTATCATCATTTTTTATAAAGAAATATGAGATTCTTATTGTATAGTCTTGGTAATATGAAGATACCTAAACAGTATTGCTGTATACAAGGACTGTATTTGTGAGTATATTTTTTATTTTTTTTAATAGACAATTAGTTTTAAATACTACATTATTTTTGGCTGTGTGCGCTGCCCTTTTTGCTACTACAGTAATTAAAACATTTAACTCCTTTTTAGAGCATTGCAGTGGCCATTTTAGATGTATGGGGCCTCATTCAATTGCGATTTGGCCAATTGAATAGGGCTCTATATAAGAACAGAGCAATTTTTTTTTACAGAAGTTTTTAGTTAGTGAACTTCTATCCAAAAGCAAGGTCTTCACTAACTAAAAACTTTTGCAATAAAAGTATGCCCTGTGCTTATATAGAGCCCTATTCAATTGGCCAAATTTCAAATGAATGAGGCCCATGATGTCCCCATAGCGCTTGCAATGCTCTCCTCTTCATCCTTTTATGTCTTTATCCCTCTTCCTCTCTCACCCCTCCATATTCTTACTGTACTTCTTATTCCACTCTCTCCTATCACCCCTTGTATCATTATATTTGTTTTTCTCTGTCTTCACACTCTCTTTTTTGTCTTCTCCTTCTCTCCATTTCTCCTTCCTTCTCCTCCCTGTCCTCTTTATTGTTCCTTTACTTCCAGCCCAAGCTCCTTCCAACCCCCCAGACAGTCGCTAAATCTTTTGTTCAGATGGCTGCACTGTGTATGTTAGACTTTAGTTTTCTTGAGAAATGTTCTCATTTCCTAAGAAATAAAAATGTCAGTGGTTAGTGGCAGAGCGCCACGGCGGACTTAGGATTTTGGGACACATTACGGCATTCGATATCCGAGAACTCTGTGCCCAGAACCAAATTGGGTAAAATAACCTTAAAGGATTATGGAAGATTCCTTATTTGTAATATTAAAACGAACATCATTTTATTAACAAGTGCTTAAAAGCTATTTTTTTCTCTGTAGTACTTGAAGTCTTTGATTGCGGTGCTAATTCTGCCATTTAGGTTCTCATGAGGATGTGCTCTTGTAAACTAATAAGCTTTCCATTAGTTCTGCTGAAAGTACTGGCAGTTGTAGCAGCCACATTATAGCTCTGCATTTTAAAGTTTTCTCCCACCTAATGAAGCTGAGCAGCAGGAAGCAGTTTAAATTGCAACATATTTCTATGTAAAATGTAATAAACCACACAATGTTTTTTATATTCTAAACATTTCACTGTTTTCTAATGTATTTTAAGACAATTGTAAAGCAGCCACAAGGAGTGTAAGTGTAACACATCCCATGAGCTGGACAGGATTCTGTCTTATTATAACTGATTTCAGCCGGGCTGGTTAAGAGTTAAGGTTGTCTTCTGCCTCCCACCTGTTACTCTGCTGTGATACTCCTGAAAACTCACTGCAAATTCTAGGAATAGATTTAGGAAGGTTTCCTAGAACTGGCATCTGAAACCTGAGCCTTGTCAGACTTGTGCAGAGATGGAAGAGCCGGGCACAGCCACCCTGAATACACCGGATCCGATGTCCTTGTGTTGTGGTGACAGTGGGTACACATGTGTCTGTGTCATGTTATGTGGCACTTATGTATGGATTAACGTAACATACCGATTAACAGTATAGTGACATACATGACTCCTGGGCTTTGTCTTATCAAGTCCAGATTGCTGTTTCATCTAAAAAATGTGACACAGGCTGTTACATTGGAGAAACCGGTCAAAAAATGCATTTAAGGATGCGTTTACACAGACCTTCAATAAGAAAGCACAATTAAGTTATTGTTGCCCAGTAGGACACCATTTTAGCCAGAATGACCACTCCATCCAAAACTTAAAAGTCAAAATACTCAGAGGAAAATGTAAAAACCTCCAAGAGAGAAAAACATTTGAAATAAAGATGATCACATTCTTCAACACTAAAAATATAGGACTTAATATAGACTTGGGTTTTCTAAAACATTATCAGAATTTCATGTGATTTTTTCCTCTTATACCATAACAGACTTAGCACTCTTAGTGAGGTTTTTGTCCAACAGGAAAGATGTCATCCAAGAGAGAAAAAACATTTGAAATAAAGATGATCACATTCTTCAACACTAAAAATATAGGACTTAATATAGACTTGGGTTTTCTAAAACATTATCAGAATTTCATGTGATTTTTTCCTCTTATACCATAACAGACTTAGCACTCTTAGTGAGGTTTTTGTCCAACAGGAAATATGTCACTGTGGACAACAGTGCTCTGCTTTTTCATGTATATATTGATGTATATGTGTATATAGTATGTGTATATATGTTTCCTTTGCTATGTTGTGTTTATTCCCCATATATGTATTTACCTGATCAGGTCAGATGCTGTCTCCACTCTCTCTGCATCTGCTGTTTTTATTCAAACTGAGGGTTCCATCTCATGTCAGTATTGCTTGAGACTTGATAAAGAGAGGTTAAACCTCTCGAAAGCTCTTCATTATAAATAAGACGTTTGTCCAATACAAAAGGTATCAAATTATATTGCAATACTCATTATTGATCTCTATATTTATATATAGATTAATAATTACTAAATCTCAAAAATGTAACTATAGCAAAATATTCTACTACCACCCCGATATCTGTGGAATAAAAACAGACACTAAAAAAATAGTAATCAATATACCGTATATACTCGAGTATAAGCCGACCCGAGTATAAACCGAGGCACCTATTTTACCACAAAATACTGGGTAAAATTAGTGACTCGAGTATAAGCCGAGGGTGGGAAATGTGTTCCCCCTGTGTCCCTCTTGTGCCCTCTGTGTCCCCCCTCTCTCTCCCATGTCTCTTCTCCCCTCTCCCTTCCCTGTGTCTCTTCTCCTCTCCCTTCCCTGTGTCTCTTCCCCCTCCCTTATCACCCTCCTCAACCCCCCTCCTCATTCTCAACCTCCCTCCTCAACACCACTCCTCATCCTCAATCTCCCTCCTCATCCTCAACCTCCCTCCTCGACCCCCTCATCCTCAACCCCCTCCTCAACTCCCCATCCTCATCCCCCTCCTCAACCTCAACCCTGCTCCATAACCTCATCCCCCCTCCATAACCCCTCCATAACCTCAACCTCCCTCCTCATCCACAACCTCCCTCCTCAACCCCACTCCTCATCCTCAACCTCCCTCCTCAACCCCACTCCTCATCCTCAACCTCCCTCCTAAACCCCACTCCTCATCCTCAACCTCCCTCCTCATCCTCAACCCCTTCCTCAACACCCCTCCATAACCTCAACCTCCCTCCTCATCCTCAACCTCCCTCCTCATCCTCAACCTCCCTCCTCATCCTCAACCCCCTCCTTAACCTCCCTCCTCATCCTCCCTCCTCAACCCCCCATCCTCAACCCCCCTCAACCTCAATCCTCAACCCCCCCATCCTCATCTTCCCCCCTCAACCGCCCATCCTCATCCTCAACCTCCCTCCTCATCCTCAACCCCCCATTCTCAACCCACTCCTCAACCTCCCTCCTCCTCATCAACCCCCTCCTCAATCCCCCCATCCTCAACCCCCCCTCAACCTCACTCCTCAACCCCCCATCCTCATCCTCCCCCCTCAACCCCCCATCCTCCCCCCTCAACCCCCATCCTCCCCCCTCAACCCTCATCCTCATCCTCCCCCCTCAACCCCCCATCCTCCCCCCTCAACCCCCATCCTCCCCCCTCAACCCTCATCCTCAACCCCCCATCCTCATCCTCAACCCCCCATCCTCATCCTCAACCCCCCATCCTCATCCTCAACCCCCCATCCTCATCCTCAACCCCCCCATCCTCATCCTCAACACCCCCATCCTCATCCTCAACCCCCTCCTCACCCCCCCTCAACCTCAACCCCCCTCTTCAACCTCCCTCCTCCTCATCAATCCCCTCCTCACCCCCTCAACCTCAACCCCCCTCCTCAACCTCCCTCCTCATCAACCCCCTCCTCACCCCCCCCCATCCTCAACCCCCCTCCTCATTCTAAACCCCCCTAAATACACAGGGGGGTAGAGAGACACGGGGGGGGGCAGTTAGAGAGACACGGGGGGGTTAGAGAGACACGGGGGGGGGGGGGGGGGGTCGGGTGACTCGAGTATAAGCCGAGGGGGTCCTTTTTAGCCTTAAAGAAAGGGCTAAAAAACTTAGCTTATACTCGAGTATATACGGTAAGTTGAAATAAAATATATTGTGGTGGGTATCACAGGCCATCAGAGATATTAACTGTTCATATTTTAACATATAAGATTTTTAAACCAAATATAAATTGTAAATATATAATAAAAATATAAATATATAATATAAGATTTTATTTTTAGTAGATTTCTTATGGGTATATCTAAAAAGTATTTCTTATTTTGATTAGATTCTTTTCAGTCAAATTTGATTCAAGTTAGAACTTAGATTCAAAGTCCAAAAACAGGCTAACAAATGTCAGATATGTTGGAAATCCTTTATTACATTAAAGGGATATGTAAGATTTCTGGATGTTACTATGTTTATAATATAACTGTGTATTTATTTGATTTATATACTTTATTTTAGACATGCTTATAAACTCTGCATTAACTGCCTAAAAGCAAACAAAAAGTCCCTGTATAGGTCTGCAGTCTGCAGACACAGACTCTGTAGGGATGGACATGCAGTGTAGTGTTCTAGCCTATCAGGGACCATGTCTCAGCAGCATGTTGTAGAATGTTTCTGAGAAATAGTCACTGATTGGTTAGTATGAGACACTGCACTCCAAGTACTACAGTGTCTATGTCTTCATACGCTGCAGAGGGCAGATTCATACAGGGATATTATTTTTTGTTTTATTATTTATTGCAGGCTCCCATTTTTTACTAAGTCTGCTTTTTGCAGCTTTTGGCTCAGCAGGGTATGTCCTTGTAAATGAGTGTGCTTTCAAATAGAGCTAATGAGTTCATTGGCAGTTTTATATGTTACATTCCTTCTGTGCAGATACACACTTGCTATCAAAGCCTCCTTCTAACTCAGGAAGTAGATAATTGGAAACTGATATGGTAGATTCCACAGTAACATTTGTTCATTAATGTTACAGGAAGGCACCCTAGCTTTGCCGGACCCTTACTGACTCCCCTGATAATATACCGGATTAGTGTTGTTACAGATGGGAGATGTGCAGTAGGAGTAAGGTGGCTGTAATGGATACCAGGTCCCTCTTGTAAAACAGTCCTCCTATTGGGCCATGTGGATTTAATCGTAATGTGGTTGTGGGGTTGTGTTTATTAAACCTTTACACAAGACTTTGCTTCTGGTACAGCTGAGCATTTTTTTTAATCTCTGTTAATTAGATTTTTTTTATGCCACTGCAGGACCATGGAGGAATCCATGATACATATGTGGAGGTTGTGTGTATGAGAGGGGCATTTACATTTCTGGTGAGCTGTGGTTGCATCTATTCAAACAATTTCTTATCTCTCTATCTGTGAGGGATCAAGGGGTGTGTTGTAAATTAAATCCAATTATCTAACAAATGATCTGGACTTTTCCATGTTCCCTCCTCCCCAAATTTGCTAATGTTGTTAGTTTGGTACATACTTGACAACCAGTGCATTTATACTTGAACGATACTGGTGATTTAAAGGACCAAAACAGCTCATCTAGCATGCCTATTCTTTCTACCCAAAGCATGACTTAATTAAGACCCAACTATAATGCCCCAACAATGTTTTAATTAGGTGTTGACCTTTAATACCATTCCTGTTCAGTGATTTAAAACAGCAATATTCAATATTAAACTTACTTTCAAACATCAGCATCCACACTTCCAGCTGAGCTGCTTGTCTCCACACCTTATAATATTATTAATGACATATCTAAATTTCCTGGATTATGATGCATCTGATAGAGGAGAATCAGTAGTGTGTGCAAACATTTTTTGCATTAAAAATACCAAAATAAACATTAACAAACTCACCCTGCTATTTGCTCGATCTCTTGAGTTTTCAAGTAGTTACACCCCTGGATATCTCTGATAAAATGAGTATAAAATTCATAATTCGTTTTGGCCAATCACAAGCAGCTAATACATTTTAATACATTGTAACAATCAGTGAGGGCAGTTTATGCAGGAAGGATTCATAACATGTGTAATCCCACTGCAGAAGGAAGCAGGAGGAGCCCAGACACTGATCTGTAGATCTCTGCATTCTGCCGCTGTTGGCTTGAAGGTTGGTAAAGGGTTAAAATCCGTACCCAAATGCAGTGTTTCTATTGGTAGGTACACTGTGCCTGTCTATGCACCTCTGGTGGTGTGGAAAACAAGTTTTATTTAAAAATATATATATATATATATCTGTACGTGTACAGAATGACTCCATGTAATGTGTGTGTCTGATAGAGGCAGCAAGAGAAAAGAGAAAGGGAAAAACACCCAATTAAAAGTATCTGCACCTGTCTAGACATAATCTTATGTGTGACCATTTCCCATTTCAGACTGCCTCACAATTAAAGTTGCTCCACCCCTTGCTGACCTCATTAGGGGTGGAGACAATAGTTTACAAGTTGATATTTGAAAGTAGATTAAATACTGAATATTTTATAAATAGTTGAATAGAAATATTATTAAAGATAATTGCCTAATTATAACAAATAGCTTGTTAGGAGATTACAATGGTCCTTTAATATTGTTTTGTATACATGATCTATAGTATCCCAGCCTGGGTTAACTCAAAGAATGTATCTCATTTGGCGGCATGTTGACTCCTTTGACAACTAAGGGGTTAAAGATATCTTGCAGACTGTGTTATATCCTGTGCGTGTCTGTCTGATTGGGCGTCTCATATCAAATCATTTTATTCAGGAATTCTGTATATTTGTAATTCAAAGTACATTTGAAATTTCTTATTTGAGCTCCGCCCCCGAGGTACCTATGTAGGCAGAGCGTCCCAGCCAGTGAGCTGTGCGGAGCTGTGTTCTAGCCAATCAGTTGTCAGTATCACGGCTGCTGATTTGTCTCAGCCATAGAGAGGGAAACCGTTACATTGTTGTACCTGCCTCTGATTGGCCGCAATGAATTATGAATGTTATGTTAATTTAGCTTAGATTTTCAGGGATGTTCCTTCTCAAAATCAGCTGCCTTGAAACTGAAGCCATTTTGCAAATGTTAATCTATCCTCCAGCAGATGCATTCATAATCCAGGAAACTTTCAAATACCTTTAAAAAAGAAATGACATTGATAGATATAAAAGTAGATGTGAGATAATTGAGCTAGACGACGACCTAAACATGGCCACATGTGGTTTCTAATTGTAATGATTTTCCAGAAGTTGTGTTGATGACCCCTTACAGGAACTCTAAAGGACTATTCACTTCCAAAATGCTATAATGTCATTAAAAATATATATTTTTGGCATTTTTTTATGGAATATTCCTACAAGGGTGTGAAATAGACAGGAATGATATCTTGGTCAACTAAAACATATCCAGATGTTCTTTCCTCCAAAGACTAACCAAAACATTTTGGACCTTACTTTCCACATTCTCATAGAAAATCCCCCAAGTTTTAGATCCAAGTGATCCCCAAAACCAACCATTTCAGAAAATGCTATAATTTAACATATCATTTTTTTTTTTTAAACTTCACATGTTCCTAAAGTGTGTAACAAACATCATTAGAAGCTGTGTAAGCCATGGGGATAAAACCCTTGTTAGAGGAAATATTAATTGTTTGTGTATAGACTGTTCCATCTTGTTTCTAGCATGGAGATGGAGAAGGTTTGTATATCATTTCCATCAGTGGAGGGATGGTGGGGCTACTGTTAGTGCAGCTGGTGCAAAGCACTGGGACCCATTCCAGGGCAGGGACCCTCTACTGTGTATTTTTCTCTTTTTATTGACCCAGTACAGGTACCTACTTTGTATAGACAAGTTGCAAGGGGGCCCCAAAATTAGTTTACACCGGGGCCCTCCATTCACTAGATAGGTGGGGGAGAGGGGAAGAAGAAGAGGGGAAGTTGACACCAAACCCCTTTCCAAGAACATGCTTAGAAGCAGACAGTCATAAGGATAGCTACAAGCTCGACTCCTGCAAACACATCTTTCAAGCATTTAACTTTCACCATAATATCATCAATGAGGCATCAAAATATGTATTTTTTTGAGTTACAATGTAACTTTATGACATTTTCCTGCCTAATTATTATCCAGACTTCCATTCTTCAAACATATTTTTTTCCATCATACAATGGTTTAGTAAAGTATATACGACCCAGACACCTTGCATCTACAGTCTGCAATATTGGATTATACTCCAACACACACAGCCATTTCCTCGATCCAGATGCCAATTGCACCACAATCCACCAGGCATCTACCTCACACGGCCATCACTCTGACATCTAGACTATAACCTTCTGAAGCAGGGAAAGCTGTGTGATTAAGTCTGATATTGACAGACAGCAGCTAGACGACGTGGTAGTGGAAAGTTGGCAAGAGTATCTGGAGCCATGCAGACTGCAGTGCATCCAACAGCTGCGGGAGAGTGCATAGTGGAGGATCCATATGGTGAACATGGCGATTGAGGTGGTCCCACAGGTGCTCAATAGGGTTCAAGTCCGGTGAACTTTAGAGGTCAAGGAAGATACCATCTGCTCCAGGGAAGAAAATCAACATGTATGTGTTTACTTGATCTGAAGGGATGGATAGATAACCCAATCAGTTAAAAGTGCGTTCCAGAGCTATGAGTGGACCCAGACAATGCTTAGAAAATATTCTCCAGACCGTAACACTGCCGCCACCAGCTTGTGTTATTCCAATTGTTTGTTCTCTGTGGTTTTGCGCCTTACATGCCATCGTCCATCCAGTGGATGGAGCAGAAAACGTGACTCATCAGAGATGGCAACCCTTTGACAATCGGTAGAGGTCCAATTTCTGAACTGTTGTGCAAATTGAAGCCGTTTCTATCAATGAACCTTTGTCAGCATTGGTGCAGTGACCAGACGTTTGCTTTGGAGCCCCATACTCCACAGCGTTCGCTGTACTGTCATTTTAGACACACGTCTGGTAGCCCCCTAGCTCATTTGGACGTGAGTTGCTCAACTGTAGCATGTCTGTTGACCCTCACACACCTTCGCAGCTGACGTTGACCTCTAACATTTGGACGTGAGTTGCGCAACTGTAGCATGTTGGTTGACCCTCACACACCTTCGCAGCCGACATTGACCTCTCGCTGGCACGTGGTGCTCTGCAGTTTCCACACCGTTTATTTGCAATGGTGCCGCTTGTCCACTCACGTTACGCTTTAATCAAAGCAACATGCGAATAGTTCACAAACTGCGCTGTTTGGCCCGAAAGCCAATGATCATTACTTTTCAAAGTCGAATAAATCACATGTTTACCCATGACAGGGATGTTGATATGTTTGCCGAATGCCTACATGTCATTCTATATAACCATCAAGCTAGCTCGCGACGCGTGCCGTATTTCATTGGTTACGCGCTGCTCACGTCAAAAGTAGGTGGTGGTCATAATAATGTGATTGAACCCTGTAAATAAAGAGTAACAGGAATAATCAGGGTCTGTAAAGGCAAACGCTGAATTCCATTCAACAGGTTTTTATCTGTCCATGCCCTTTTTTCTAGTCTCCCCTTATCCTCCCCAGCCGTATCTTTCAGAGCCAGAGTGATCACATAGACTGACACCGAGCTCCATGATATTAATAAACCTCAATCCCCTCTCAATCCCAGCCAGAGCTACAGGAAATGAGAATACAGAAGTCCTAATCTTCCTTAAAACAGCAGAGCTACTTAACATTGTATACTGTGCTAAAGACGATGGGGATGGGGTCAGGGGGATTGTTACAGGGACCCTGTAGTCTGATACTTTTTATTATCTACATTTTTTTGATGCGTCAGTCCAACTCTTGCAACCCAATGGACTGCAGCACACCAGGAAGATCCGTCAGCCACTGTCCCTCAGAGCTCCCTCAGGTTCATATTCATTGATGCAATGGCCCCACCTATCCATCTTTGCATCTGCTGCACTCTTCTTGTGCCTTCAGTCTTTCCCAGTATCAGAGTCTTCTCTAGGGAATCCTGTCTTCTCATGATATGGACAAAGTATTTGAGCTTTAGACTTATGATCAAACCTTCCAGTGAACAGTTTTATTTGAGTTCCTGTAGTGTTAATTGATTGGATCATCTTACAGTCCAATTTTAAAGAACTCATATTGGGTAAAAAAAATAAAAAGAACATATAAATGTATTACATATTTATATGATTCCTTTAATTTATGTCTGACCACTGATAATATGGGTCTGCAGTGTCCATTTAAAAAAAAACAATTCTAGTGTTTTTATTTTTTATTTTTTCAGGAACACAAAATACTTTGTATTTTATTGCTCAGAGTTGAATGAACTTTGATTCCCAGAGTTGTAAATTATGTACTTTACTGAATTTTCGTAGAAAAATAAAAGCAACTAATTGCAATTATGGAGAATATACGATAATGCCAGCGGAGGCCACCTGCGTGCGTGCGTTCCAGTCTCCTGCTGACTCACATTTCATTCCCAACAGGTGACTGAATACAACAGATAAATCAGCTTTATTTATAAGGATGTTTCCCTCATTACTTTCGCTACCTTGGATAATCTAATTTCTTGTTAAAATCTGTGTCCAGGATACTGTTAGAGGGTTTATGAAGTGGTATTTTGTATTCTCCAATATCTTTTTCTTGATTCACACTAAAGGAAGAGAGTGTCCCTTTAGTATCACTACTTTTATTTTCTAATGATATATATATATATATATATATATATATATATATATATTTATTTATTTATATATTTTTATTTATATATATATATATATATATATATATATATATATATATATATATATATATATATATATATATATATATATATTAGTTGTGAGCATGCGGGTTGTTGCTAACGCGCGAGCCTGCAGCGAGGGCCGCAGTTGCTGGCAAGGAGTGCCATAGGCGCTCATCCCTACCACCCGCTACGACTTTCGGCCCGCAAATGCGGAGGAGGAGGAGGCTCCCACGTCGGCTGCAATGAGCTGCAGGCGGGACTTACACCAGAAAATTTACGGACTTATATCCACAAATACAAGCTACAAAAATAATTACGAGCTCGCAAAAATGCAACCTTAATGCCCGAATCACGCGCACATAAAAACATTAAAAACACAATAAATACACACAACAAATACATAGAAAGCTTACCCACAGCGAGGGGGGCACCCAGGACCTCTGCAAGTGAAGTTACAGATCAATTTAAGTCCAAATTCCAGAGTTTACACACACGAAAATCCCCTAAGCGAGAGAAAAAAGGCCGACAAAAAAATAAAAACGAGGCTACAGGACCCTAAACACACAAAACACCACAAAGCACAAAAAAGCTGTACGAGGTACAAGATACACCATTAGCAATGATGCTACATAATACACAGCCGCCTAGCACATACACATTAGCCACCATTTTACAACATTAACTTACACAATGCGGAAGTACACAGCTACCCTAACGGCTTCCCCTTGCGCACGCAGCCTATTTACACTACACACTGCACACATTGCTGACACTTACACCTCAGCTCCACAACACTGCAAACCGACATTGTATGCTGCTGGATCAGCAAAATTGTCAGCTCTTCAGCACAATGCTTCCTGCATATATGACTTCCAAATAGGTAAAGTATATTAATTTATTAATGTATTCATTATTCCGTTACCATATAAAAAAAATCACAATCAACACAAAACCCATTCACTGCGCTTCTCCACCAAACAGCATTACCTGCCTTACAATTTGATTGCCGTCATTTTTTGACGGGCAAGTCACTAGTATAATATGACTAGCGAGTAGGAGGATGGAAACCACAACTTCGCCTCTGTTTAGTTAGTTTCATAGTATATATGATATGTTATATGTCACTTTAGTCTTATGGGCAACAATATGGTGTCCAGAATAAGTTGAGTTGGATTGACTCTAAAGGTTGTATCTGACAGAGGGTATTTCTGTCCACGTGTTTTCAGAGGACAATAAAGTGACTCAATCGTTTTACTTCTCTGGGTTTTTGCCCTTTTAGCCAGTGAGATGTATAAGTCATACTGGTCTACCAGTGGCATCTACATACTACAATATACTCCAGTTGGCTTCAATGAGGTTTTAAACTGGTTTTATATTTTTTCATGCAAAAATAACTTTTGTAATATTTAAAACATTCTCTTTGTAGTGCATGATACAATATGCATTCCATGTTTGTCTATTCAACAACCTAATGTGCAAATACCAAGTCTCTTGGAGTAGTATTTTTGTTTGTCTATGTCTCTGTCCATAATTATTATTATCTGTAATTATTATTAATCTGTAACGCTACACAGGGGTTAAGTACAATGCAAAACAATACTAACACAATGCGAAATAATGGAGGGCTCTGTTTTTTACTTGAAAAAATCAAACGTACATAGGGCTTGTTTCCAAAGCTCCAACAAGATTGAAAACTCACAAACTGACATTTAAAGGGTTTGTGTGATACAGGAGGGTGATACAAGATACAAGATGGCGGTGTGTAAGGCAATAGGCTCAAGCAAGTGGAGTTGTCTGTGCGTTGCACTGTAGATTGTGGGTGTGAGTGATGTGTGCAGTTGTGCATATTAAGGATGATGGTGATGAGCTTCTTTAAACAGACAAGTTTTTGGACGGTTTTGCAGCAGGAGAAGTCTAGTGGAGCGAGACAAGGAAATCCCTGAGGTGAGAGGAGGGGATATGAGAGGAGGAAAGAAGGTCATTAACAGTGACGAGGACAATAGGGGGAGTATTTTGAGATGAAAGCAGAGATATAAGGGAGTGCACTATTTTTGAGGAATTTATACCTTAGGGTCATGATTTAAAATGTTATTCTGAAGGCTGCGGAAATCCATTGGAATGACTGACAGAGAGCACCATATTTCCCTTATCCATACTGCTATCACTCAATCCTTTATCTGTTGCTTTTGAATGTTTCTCTGTTTTATGCTCTCCCCTAATTCTCTCTACAGATTGAAGTCCTCCTGGATCTTTGGAGGGACCTGAGATCCAGTTGTCCATCTTCAAGTCGCAGTTCGTTCCACAGCACCTGCTCTCTCCTAGCTGATCCCCCTGCCATTAAGGACATGATCACACAAGAGATCGGGATGCTCCTGCTGGCTGTGAGGCGGAAGGCAAGACGAGATGGGTTGTAAGTTTGTGTTAGTGTACAATAGACCCCCAGGCTATAGCTGGACCACCAATTCCCAAATGTTCACTAACCTTCACTGTGAATTACAATTTTCTATATTTTTGTATATTTATTTTTAGAAATAATTGAATAGAAATGTTATTAAATATAAAATTAAAACATATAACTCCTGTTAGGACATTTCAGTGGTCCTTTTGAAGATATGGTCTCCAGATCAATAGTAGGCCAGCTTGGGTTTACTCCCTTCATGTGTCTGATGCGGCCTCATGCCGATTCCTCTGACAAATAAGGGGTTTAAAACGAGGTGCCATTAATAAAAATAGAAAGTAGGCGGCGAAATGAGGGTGAGCCAAAATAAGTGCTAGAAAACTACCTAAAACCTGATTTATATTTGGCCACATGTGGTTTTACTTGTAGTGACTTTCCAGGAGTTGTGTTGATGACCCTTTACAGGAACTCTAAGGGAGAATTCACTTCCGAAACAGCTATAATGTCTTTAAAAATAAACATTCTTGGCATATTTCATGTGAAATCCACTGATATTCATGTAGGGGGTGTGGAATAGACATGGATGATATCTTGGGTAACTAAACATATCAGAGCTTTCTCTCCTCCTCTCTAATTACCTCCCCCTAAGACCTGCAGGTATTCTGTGGAGTTAAATCAGTAGAGAAGCTAGTTAATAGATGTCCCAGTGCAAACAAATATTGGGTCCCTCTCTTCCTGCCCCTAGACTCCCCTCCAGGCCCCCTTATGGCACCTTACACTACAGAAAATGAAAAATAAATGTGGACTGCTCCGGAGCCTCCTTAGAAGAGTACCCCGGTGCATTGCACCTCCTGCACCGGCATTAGCTCCTACTGTGGAGTTACTTCTATTGCTCTGTAAGACAATTATCTGTTTTCATAGTTTTGTGTGTTCCACTAAAAAACAAACTTATCAGTAAAGATTATCATTT
The DNA here is from genome assembly GCA_027410445.1 of Discoglossus pictus. Classification (NCBI taxonomy): domain Eukaryota; kingdom Metazoa; phylum Chordata; class Amphibia; order Anura; family Alytidae; genus Discoglossus; species Discoglossus pictus. Next base: position 187,790,057 of record CM050170.1, on the reverse strand, counting down.
AATATAGCATTAAAGTTTATGAAAAACTTCATATTCAGTAAAATGTTTATTTTTTAAAATAGATATTTACAATTTCCATGGGTGTTTTTTGAATGATGTATATAATGAAGTGTTTTGCATTTTGAAATTTTTAAAAATGTTGAATAATTCATTATTTATAAGAGCTTTTATATAGTATATATTTTGATCTCAAAAGGAGAAAATGTGGATTTTTTTAAATTATTACAGTTAAGACAAATACGAGTACTTAAAGGCATATCTGAGTTTCCTGGATTGTGAATGCATTTGATAGAGGAGGAACCCTATTCTATTTGAGACAATGAAAATACTGACAAACTTTATTTTGGTTTTTGGAGCTTTCTTCAGCAATGTATATTCAATGTTCCACAGAAATAATATTACTGAGCACACCCGCATCTCGTAAACCCAAGCATTGAAGTAAAGTTACAAGGCTCAGGATTACGGGAAAGGCTGTGGGCTCATTAATATTACTGAGCACAAACCTACTGACACTTATGAGAATCCCTGTGAATTTCCTCTATCCTTACATGTGGTGAAGGGAATATCCGGGGATCTCCTTTCCCTATTACCCCATTTCTCGCTCAAATCCCATCCTCGGTAGGCGATCACCACAGCTACATAACCATGGGGTTCCACTGAGATTCCCACGGCATCTAAAATGTTATCCCTTTGCCACAGAGGTCCTTAACGGACCCCAGCAGCACCTATTCTAACCCCTGCCACAGAGGTCCCTAAAGCTCCCCCACAGCATCTAATAAATGAACCCCTGCCATGGGGGTTCCCCTTAACCCCTAACTAAAAGCTAAAATTAAACCCCTAACTACCATGGCAGTCTGCAAAGAACTCCATGGTAAGCTAACATAACCCATAAGGTGCCATGGGGGTCCACAAGGACCCCCATGGCACTCTAAGTAAAAACACTACACTAAATATAACCCTCAATAAATTACTAAAAAACACCTTAATTAACAAAAATAAAAAACCTATAACCTACAGTTATAAAAAATAATAATAAATTATATGAAAATAATAAAATATTACACTGACAGCAAAAAAGCATAACAAATGCAAGAAAGAAAGACTTTAACATGTAAAATTAATAGAAATTAATAATACTTACCTACCCCAAATGGTCATCCAGCAATGATCACCAATGCCTTTGCCCTCGCTCTTCTGCTTTCTTGATTGAAGACAATCTTCTTCTTTTCTGAGCCATGGAAAGGGCCCTCCTAAAAAAATATTGCCTTTTTTTAAAAAAAAAAATGGCTTGTATGCAACATAAATAAAACTTTTGAGCATTCTGATTGGCTGAAATACATGACAACCATATTTCAGCCAATCATAATGGGATTTCAGTTGTCACCCTGCAATATAGAGAATTGAATGAGGCTCTCTATAATGTATGAATAGTGAGTAAATATATAATGTATGATTAGTGAGCAGGATGGAAACCACAACTTAGCTTTGGTTATAGATGGTTTCATAGTATATATGATATGTTACTTCAGTTTTATGAGCAAAAATATGGTGGCCAGAATTAATAGAGATGGATGGACTCTACTTTAATATCTTAACGGTTGTATCTGAAATATTATATTTGTGTCACAGCATGTTTACAGAGCATAATTGTAACCTTGTGAGTCATACTGATCTACCAATTAAATCTACATATACTACAATATGCTCTGTGCATTTCCTCTTGGCTTCAAGTAGGTCTTACACCAGATGTATATTTTTTTGTAATGTATAAAGCGTGCTGTTTGCAATGCATGATAAAATATTTGTTCCAAGTATGTCCTCTAATCACTAATCTCATGTACAAATACTAAAAAAAAAAGTGTTACGGCTACTATCAAGTGTCTCCATTCCTTGGATACATGACTGTATTTCCAAGCACCATAAACCCTTCCCATCACCCCTCCTGTTCCCAACATCTGGCCCCCTCGGGCTGGAATTCTGCCCACACAATGGCTTTGTATTTCCAATACAATAGACATCTAATTAGTTTGACTGCTCATGTCGTAGCAACTGTGCTGCGCTGGGAAGCATGCGAGCTAGGGGGGGACGGGGGATTTGTTGGCTGAAGAGAGTTGGCTCCTAAACAATGCTCTGATCCCTCCACCCTGCACTCCCTGTGCCAGTCCAGCTATTATCTGGCTCTCGTAATTAGTCTTCATCAGAGATCCCCCCAGCAGAGCAAGGTCACAGAAGTACTCACGCATATTATTACTTTTCCATTCTATTGCTTTTTATGAGTCTCCGACTCCTAACGATATCTCCCTCCTAGTTTTTTGTTTGCCCTCCACCCCTTGGTTTCTCACGTTTGGTTTGATTTAGTGGCCTCATTAGTTAACTTTTTCTTCAACTTGAGATATATCACTGCTGCTTTATGTTTCAGCTGGTAAAATAGATATATTCAGGAAAATATAAACTTTGTCAAGAAATATATATTTCAGTGTATTCTCCCATCTTTTTGTTTAGTCGTTCAGTCGTTTCCGACTGCATGACCCTATCAATCTCAGCATGCCAGGCACATGTGTCATCCACTGCCCCTCTGAGTTCCATCATGTTCATTTACCTCATCTATCCATCTTCACCTCTGTCGTCCCCTTTTTTGTGTGCCTTCAATCTTTCCCAGCATCAGAGTCTTCTCTAGGGAACCCTGTCTTCTCATGAAATGGACAAAAATATTTGAGTTTTAGCTTCATGATCTAACCTTCAAGTGAACAGTTTGTCTTCATTTCCTGTGGTATTGATTGAATCATCTTGCAGTCCAAATCACTCTAAGCAGATTTCTCCAACACCACAATTCAAAGTCGTCAATTCTATGGAGTTCGGCCTTCTTCTTTATGGTCCAGCTCTCACATCCGTATGCTACTACTTGGAATGCCATCGTTTTAGCTTTGCAAACACCTTGTCGTGGTGAAGGGGCTTGTGTACTTCAATGAAACAGTGAGCTTTACCATGTAGGGTCACCCAAGATGCGCAGGTCATGGCAGAAAGGTTAGACAAATCGCGGTCTTCTGGAGAGGGAAACTGCAACCCACTCCAGTAACGTTGCTAAGATAACTTTATGGACAGGCACAACCAGAGAGATATTGATATGGCACCAGAAGATGAGACCCTCAGGTCAGAAAGTATCTACCACATTACTGAGGAAGAGCAGAGGGCAAGTACAAGTATTACTGGGTCTAATGAAGTGATTGAGCCAAAGCCAAAAAGACACCCAGCTGCGGATGTGTCTGGAGGCAAAGGAAAGTATGCTGCTAGTCAGGGGCTAAATATATTTTTAATTAAAAAGGGCATTCATAGTTATCCTGGTTAATTAGAGAGAGAGTATTGATCCAGGGAGGAATCCGATCACCAGTATCTTGGGTCAGGAAGGAATTATTTTTTCCCCTTTTGAGACGATTGGCAAAGTTTCACTGTTTTGTTTTTTTTCTGTTTGCTTCCTTTGGATCAATTAACAATTAATCCGCATACTGCAGATAAGAGGAGATCTTAAAAGGTTGAACTTGATGGACTAAAGCTTTTTTTCAACCTCAATTACTGTTTAACTATGTAGCATAGGAACTATGAACCAAGGCAAACTAGGAGCCCGATTCAATTAGAAGCCTACATCTCGCGGAATACAGGCCGATTGTCTGCAGGCTTGCTGTGGCTTGAACTCGGCTACAATTTCAATGCTATTCAATTGAACAAGGCCGCAAGTTACAGGCCGAAAGCCGAAACCGTAAATTATGCAGTCGTGCGTAGCAGTTCAGGGCGGGAACATGATCAATTAAGCAGGGTTGTCACCACCCATTTCCAAACAGCCAATAGAAGATGAGACACCATCATTACGGCAGTAAAACATGGAGGTTACATGTCAATCAATTAGCGTTTGGGTGTCCGATATGTGATGGGACTTGCAAACCCGCAAAATACAAAATAAGAAAAATGAATGCCAATACTGTTCTAGTCCATATGGGTGGCCTGATATGTATTAACTCATTGATTCCCAAGATCGATATAACCCTGAAATTATACATAAAAAAAAAAATAGATTGCCAATTTGTGGACTTGAGACTGTTGTGCAATTAATTCTAATGTCTTTCATCGCTTTCCTCGTCATTTACAGTGCTGTAGGGATTTTTTTATTTGCATTTACAGTGCTACGGACAGGGGTTTAACCCCCTTGCGTGTCCTCTCTAGTACTCGTAGGATTTTCTCCTACATTTGCCGTTTACAGGTGTGAAAACATTTGCGGGCTTGGCGAATTGTATAGCGATTTGCGATTTTAGCGATCGTAACTCTTGCCGACGGGAAAGATCAAAGGCTTCAGAAGGCTGTAAGTTCCTGGTTTAACAACTGCAAGGTTTTCAAGATCGTAACCCGTAAACCATTAGGAGCCCGCAAAAAGACGCCAATTGAATAGCAAATTAACTTTCGGCTTCACTTACAGGCTCCAGTAACTTACGATTCCTCAATTGTATCGAGCTCAAGATGTAATTAAGAATGAGATGACAAGGTTAAACATTGATATCCTGGGAATTAGTGAACCTAAACAGACTGAAATGGGACATTTCACATGAAACAACCACCTGATCTTCTACTGTGGTCAAGAATCCCACAGAAGAAATGGAGTAACCCTCATAAGCAATCAAAGGGTGACCAAAGCCGAGCTCGGTTACACCCCAATAAATTACATAATGATTTAAATTTGAATTCAAGGTAAGCCATTCAATATCACAGTGATCCGAGTCTATGGGTGCTGAAGAGGCTGAAGTTGTCCAGTCCTACAAAGAAATTCAACATGTCATAGATATAACACCAAGGAAAGATGTTACTATCATCACAGGAGACTGGACATGGAAGATAGAATGCCTGAAGAAGTTTGGTCCGAAGTTTGCAACATTATCCAGGAAACGGCAACAAAGAATATCCCCAAAAGAAAAAAATCTTTACAAAAATGTGAGGGGTGTACTCACTTTTGTGTGATACTGTGTATATATATATATATATATATATATATATATATATATATATATATATATATACACACACACACTCCTGGACTGGTATGCGCAGTGAGACTGTGCCAACTCCACATGCAGAATGATGACTATTTTCAGTATTCTTGGTATGAAAACAACCCAACTAATTACAGAACAGTTGGTTTAAAACAGTATTTTTGTTTTACTGTCTCCAAAGCAACCAGTGGGATGTAAGCTGTGTCCGTCATTGTATTACCTTGGCAGTGGTAAGGGCCTTAAATGTGATTAACCTTTTTGATGGTTTCATTAAGGAATCTGTTGTACTGTGGAAATATAAAAGCGAGGCGAGCCATTAACACGTACCACTTGGGCAATGAGCGCCAAAGGCCGCTCATCGCCCGCAAGCCTCACATAGCGAGGCGAGCTGTTAACCCACTACAACGCGTGGGACTAAGCCGAAAAACACTTCATAAACGCGGGATCCCCTTGGCGTGAAAGCGATTCACAACCGCGGGACTTAGAAGAAAAAAAATACGAGATTAGCGGCCGAACGACGAAAAGCAAAAAACAAGAAAAACACACTAAATACACCCAAAAAAATTACAAAAACATCACAGACAGCACGGGCCAACAGCCAGGATGTCTGTGAGTGAGCTGGAACGCGAATTCAACTCGATTTAGAGGATTTTTGCCACTCGAAAATCAAATAAGCAAGGAAAAAATGGCCACCCAAAAAAATGAAAACAAGGCTACACGACCACGGGCCACGCACACACTGCAAACCGCGTAGCACATCACACTACGACCTACAACATACACTATTACAAAAGACGGAAAATGCTCACGAGACGCGTACCACATTAATAACATTGCGACTATACAATGCCGCTTTACACAATAAACCAACATCTTTACCTTGCGCACGCAGCCTAGAATGCACAGGGCACCAAGGCTCAAAATGGATATTCTATGCAGACGCAAAACACAGACAGATTGTTAGCTCTTCAGCCTATTGCTCGCTGCATATATCAATTATAAATAATTAAAGTATATTAATTGATTTAAGAAATCATTCATTATTACTTAACTACATATTCATAGAAATATATATATCTCTCAGTGGACCAAAAGTACGCAACAGAAGGCGCTCAGCGCAAGCCTCGCAATGAGCGCCGAAGGTCCTTACAGTACAATATATAATGAATAGTCCCTATGTGCAGTGGGTCAGGAATGTCTATCCCTACCACCACCTAGGAGACAAATAGGACTCTACTTTATAAATGTGTAGCAACTAATAATAAAAAAATATATATACAAAATAACTTTATTAAGAAAAAATCTGAGTGAGAGCAAAAATAACAAGGTGTAGTTAAAAAAATGGATATACTAACTGTATATCTCTGAACAACTTAAACACACCAGGCGGCGGGGGTAAGCTCTCCCAATGTGGAGTAACATACCTACACACTCGGCGTAGGACTGTATTATCTACACACACAGGGTAATACAATACCATTCATTTGAATGTCACTTACCTTATAATAACACTCATATAATATACTGTTGATAACAATTCCTTACTGGGCTATGAGTAAAATTGTTGGGACTAACCCCTTTTTCTTTGATAGCAGCATTGTGCTGTGTATCAGAAACGCTGAGGTGGACCTGTCTCTTTGGACCCTAACTACATCACTACGAGGTAAAACTCTAAAGTGATTAGGTCAAGTCTCAGTTTGAAACTCAGAGAGACCTCACCTCTTCTCCACCCCCTTTTTTTGAAAGCAACATCAGCAACTTAAAGCTGCCATCTGTCCTATAAACTAGACAGGTGGTGACTCAGTATTTCACTATATCATTTTTAGTAGAGCTCTATATTCACTCCTTAAGAGCTTATTACTGCTAAATCCCCCTCTATTACTAGAGCCAGCCTGTCAGAGATATACAGTTAGTATATCCATTTTTTTAACTACACCTTGTTATTTTTGCTCTCACTCAGATTTTTTCTTAATAAAGTTATTTTGTATATATATTTTATTTTTTTATTATTAGTTGCTACACATTTATAAAGTAGAGTCTTATTTGTCTCCTAGGTGGTGGTAGGGATAGACATTCCTGACCCACTGCACATAGGGACTATTCATTATATATTCTATTTACTCTATTGCATTTAGAGATTAGTTGCTACCTTTTTATTTATCCTTACAGTACAAACAGCATTCCCAAGCCTTGAAATTTTATTGCCCCGTCATTTTTGACGGGCAAGTCGCTAGTGATACTAATAATAATAATAAAACCTAGTGTGGGTAAAGCAGGATCATTTTTCACGTAAATCTTTTGATGGTGATCTGGGAGGGGTCAGCATTGAATCCCATCAGAAGCATTCCAACATCCCCATTGAGAAACATGAAATGGCTCAGTAAGTCTAGACAGCATGTGCAGATAGACCACCAATGTACCCAAAAGTGATATACATGGAGCCCCATTCAATTGAGCTTTCGGGAGATCCGGAGGCCCATAAGTGAGGTTGCAAGCTTTTTTGCTATTCAATTGGTGTTTTTTTGTGGGCTCGAAATAGCTTCAGAGTTACGGGCTTGACAAAATGGCGATGTTAACCTCGCAACTTACAGCCTCTAGAAGCCTTTGATCTTTCACTTTCTCAAGGCTAAAATCGCAAATCACTATTCAACTGCTCAATTCCCCCAAGCCCGCAAATGTTTTCACACCAAAAAAATGGCACATGAAGGAGAAAAAGTGCTTCAGGGGACCCGCAAGGGGGTTAAACACCTGATCGTAGCACTGTAAATGCAAATAAAAAATCACTACTGCTCTGTAAATAACGGGGAAAGCGATGAAAGACATTAGAATTAATTACACAGTCTCAAGCTCGCAAATCAGCAGGAAATAAAATGTAATTTTAAGTGTCATTTCGGTGTTAAATCGACCTTGGGTATCAATGAGTTAATACATATCAGGCCACCCATATGGACTAGAACAGTATTGGCATTTATTTTTATAATTCTTTTTTATTAGGATTTGGGAGTCTGATCGCATATCAGACCTCCGAGCCTCATTGATTGACATGTAACCTACATGTTTTACTGCCGTAATTATGACATGTCTCATTTTCTATTGGCTGATTCAAAATGGGCGGTTACGGGCTTGCTGAATTGATCATGTTCCCGCCCTGAAGTGCTTCGAACCAGTGCATAGTTTGCAGTTTTGGCTTGGGGCCCGCAGCTTGCGGCTTTGATCAATTGAATAGCATCGCAATCGGAGACCAACGGGAGCCCGCAACTCACTTGCAGACATTCGGCTGTATGCGATCGAGTTGCGGGCTTCTAATTTAATCTGGCCCATGGTCTATCTGAATCCAGAACTTGCTGCACTCTCACAAGCGAAGCATTCCAGGAGCTTCTGGGCCAGTAGGACCTGAAACAAACTGCCATTTATGACCTTGTGCATGTCAGTGTAAAATTACAGGCAGACGATGGGATTAAGGGCTGATGGGATGATTAAGACCCCAAGCTGCTTCCCGTAGATTTGACACCTTTGAATTGTGGTGTTGGATAAAAGAGAGTCCCTTCGACTGCAAGAAGATCCAATTAATCAATAGAACAGGAAGTCAAGACAAACTGTTCACTGGCAAGTTTGATCATAAAGTCAAAATAGGGTGAAAATCTGAATATTTCAATTTTGGTTTGAATGAAAAGAGACAACATCGACGTTTATTTTGCTTTATCCTGCTCCTCTATCAGGTGCTAAATGTATCCCCCTTTGGGGTTATTTCACCAGCTTTTGCATAGCATAAGTAATAAGAGACACCGCACATTACCTAAGTCACTGTGTAAAGTTCTGACGGCGCTGAGGGGTCGGCCTGTCTTTGTTGTGTATGAAATGTTTGAGGCTGGGGGAGTATAACAGACTCTGACACTCACTGGCAGAACATGAAAGGAATGACTGGCTGCTCTCATCAGCTGATTGCAAAGCTAACCAAGGAAAGACTGGAGAGGTAAAGCAGACGGAGGAAGTGAAGAGAGGCCGCTGTACAAGTAACTGATCTGGGTGGACCTTAGTGTGGAGGCTCACGGCAAGAAGGGGCTATAGGAAAGGAGAATTGATCTATTCATCCAATGGGAAAAGATAATCAGTGGTAATATCTAAGGACATTATGTGGGTCATGCAGCCGTCAGCTGTGGCAGGGACTTTGTTATTTAGTTGTTCAATCGTATCCGACTCTCCATGACACCAGGCACATCTGTCAGCCACTGCCCTTCTGAGCTTCCTTACCCTCATGTTCATTGCTTCAATGACCTCATCTATCCATCTCCACCTTTTCATGTGCCTTCAAAATTTCCATGCAACTCTTCTATAGGGAGATATCAAGGATAGCGCTTCCCTAATATGTTAATATAATCACTAAGCAGCTTGTCTCCTTTTTTGGTGATTATCTTGTGAGATTGTGTCCGTGATACTGGAGTTGTAACATAATGTCATTAACAGCTAATCTCTTTATATCTTTTCTGGCTGAGATCTAATACATGTAGAGTACACTAAATAGTGCGGCTCCATTGGCTAATTTCTGTAACTACAGAGATTCTGCACTATAGCGCCAGATACATAATGCTTGACCCATAATGTCTTAAAACTGGAGGTGAGTCACCAAGATCTTTTTATGACAAGCTTTAATATTTAAAAATCATTTTGCACCAGGTTTTGTAATTCATTTAAAGGACCACAGCATAATAAAACAAAATGTTTTTATGCCTCGGCGGGACCCTTCTGAAGTGATGTGGTTGCATTGAATGATGTAAGGTGTCTGCTTTTGGGCCAGTGAGGGGGGTGGGGTGTGTTGTCATTTTCAATGTTATCCAGTTATCAAGCAAATACTGCCTGTTCACTCCTCCGTTCTCTAATAACTACAAATACACATCCCCATCATCCAGCTTGAAGGATGTGATGTAACAAACAAAACATTATTTCCTGTACCGTATTTTTCAGACCATAAGGCGCACCGGGTTATAAGGCGCAATATCATTGATCGACTGCTAACGGGTTTATTCTCATACATAAGGCGCACCGGGTTATAAGGCGCACGCATTAAATGAAACAAAACTCTGATAAGTCAAACATTATTCAACTCTTTCACAATAACTCTCAACATTGTTCAGTGTTACACACATAAAATACAAAACAATACATTGTGTTTTTTAAGTTTATTCCTCTACCACAAATCCATCAAATTCTTCATCTTCAGTGTCTGAGTTTAACAGTTGGGCGATTTCGGCATCAAACATGCCCGGATCCCTCTCATCATTATCATCATTATCAGAGTTAGTCTCGTTGCTGTTACTTAGCTTTTCAGTGATGATTCAGGCCTTCCTGAAAGCTTGGATGACACTGGAGACTGATACCTGCATCCAGGCATCCACGATCCACTGGCAGATAGTGGCGTAACTAGCCTGGCGTTGCCTTCCTGTCTTGGTGAATGTGTGTTCACCTTCTGTCATCCAATGCTCCCACGCAGCTCGCAATTTAAATTTAGACAACCTGTTGACATCAATATCTAGCAGCTGGAGTTCTTTGGTTAATCCACCCGGAATGATGGCAAGCACCAAATTAGTTTTCTTCACTTGGGCTTTGACAGTATCAGTCAGATGGGCGCGCATGGAGTCACAGATCAGTAGGGATGGAGATTTGTGGAAAAAGCCATTTGGTCTCCTGACGTAAACCTCTGTCAGCCACTCACTCATCTTCTCCTCGTCCATCCAGCCCTTTGGGTTAGCCTTTAAAATGACTCCAACCGGAAAGTTTTCTTTTGGCAAAGTCTTCCTCTTGAAAATTACCATGGGTGGTAGTTATTGGCCATTCGCCAGGCAACCAAGAACTACAGTAAAGGATGACTTCTCGTTTCCTGTAGTGCGTATAGATACTGTACTGGTCCGTGTTTTCTCAACAAATCAAAGGTGAGGGGGACCTCGTCCATGTTGGTGATGGGTTTTGGCAGGATCTTCTTTTCATTGATCTTGTTCTTGCAGTAGGTGCGGAAAATGGCCAGCTTTTCTTCGTAATCCTTTGGCAGTTGCTGTGACATAGTAGTTCTTGTGCGGATGGAGAGATTACGCCTTTTCATAAAACGGAAGCACAAGAGGGACCACCTCGAAAGTCGTTGATCTCCATGTCGCGTGCTATCGCTGTTGCTTTGAGTCGAATAGAGAACGTAGAGACGCTTCTACCTGCGGTTCTCTGTTCAATAACCCACTGTTCAATTTTGTCCTCCAACTGTGGCCATCTTGCTTTGTTCTCTCGGAAACTCAGTTTGGTCTTCTTTACCTGGCGCAGGGCATCTTCTTGCTTCCTCCACTTCCGTACCATTGATTCATTAATGTTGAATTCTCTCGCAGCTGCTCTATTTCCATGTTGTACTGCTTGATTGATAGCTTTGAGTTTGAAATCCGCTTCATAAGCATGTCTCTTAACAGGAGCCATTTTTGGGGCAGCGGGTATAGAAAATTAATAAATGAATGCACACACCTCTTAACTACGATGGCCGTAATGCTCAATCCAAGCAGTGTAGCTTTGTAGCTTACCAAGGCCATGGTAAAACATCTTGATAGATTTTTGAGCACTGTGTACCGCATAAAATCGGTTCTAGGACAGAAAGTACAACCATACATAAGGCGCACCGCTTTATTAGGCGCACTGTCGATTTTTGGGAAAGTGAAACGATTTTAAGTGCGCCTTATGGTCCGAAAAATACGGTACTTATAAATGGATTTCCATGACTTACACAACTGCTGATATTGTTAGTTTGCTACATGCTTGAGAAACATGTGTCATTTTTCTTGAACTGAAGTGGTGATTTAAGGTGAAATATATCTTGCTGACAGCAACAGCAGAATAAATGGATTGGGAGTTGTTATAATGGAGGATTTCAAGGGAAGCAGCGCAGCAGGAAAAGCCACTAGGAAGTGACGAAACAAACACAAAACACTAAAAGTTTTCCCCCTTTTTGATAAACTGATTATATAGCAGGAGTTTGCTATTGCCCCAAAGTTGCTCTATCTCTTTTATTTTGAGGTTTCTCTTTATAATGTAATATTTAAATGCACCATAATGATCTGTATTGATGCTTTGACATCAGCAAGCATGGTCTGGTTTGTGTCCTGCACGAATGATGACGTTTATTACTTTAAACAAAGCATTAATCAGGACTAGAACAATTCAATAAAACAAAACCACATGTGTGCTGCTTCTCCATCTCATTCCTTCCCATTCTCTCAAGTTTAAAGGGACATGGGAGATTCCTGGTAGTTACTAGTTGTATAATATCCCTCTGTATCTATTTACTTTTCTGTACTTTATTTTATTAAGAAATGCTTATAAGCTCTGTTTTTACTGACTTTAAGCAAACAAATAGTCTCTGTATGGGTCTGCCCACAAGACTAGTACTGTGCTGTGTCTCTAAGCAATCAGTGACCTTCTCTCAGCAATATTCTGCAACATGCTGCTGATAGGCTAGGACACTACACTGCACATCCAGCCCTGCAGAGCCTGTGTCTGCATACACTGCAGAGGGCAGACCCATACAGGAACTATTTCCTTGATTTTAGGCAGTAAAAAAAAATAGATAAACAGGGATATTAAATACATAGTAAAATTCAGGAATCTTCCATATGCCTTTAATTCTTAAATTTTGGAACTTATGAACGTTTTAGAGTCACAATTAGTTAAATACTGAAGGACGCAGCTACAATACAAAGAGGGGACTCTGTTTAAATGAATTATTGTGTCTTTTTAACCTAGATTGTCACTTATATTTTAGGAATGATGACCAGGCTATCTGTAAATACAACCCAAGGATAGTCAGCTTTGTGCTGGGGACAGAACGGCCTGAGAGCAGCGTCCGCCAACCCAGCAGTGCGAGATCCCGGGATTGTGCAGCGAGCGGAGATGAACGGTGGGTACATTACATCTCTAATAGTTACACTATGCTATTAGGAATTTAACACCTTCTCTTTAATAGCAATGTGTAAAAAACAGCCCAGGTTGTTGTCTGTATGACAGGCAGGTGGTGTGTGTGTGTGTGTTTAGCTCCACCCACTGTACTCAGCAGATAAAATATTTTATGGGCGGGACCCGCCGGGATCATACTGGTATTTTGAGCACTTCACTCTGCAATGATTTTCAACACTCTCCTCGGCAGCTTGCTGAGTATAATGGAACGATGAGGATGCTCATCCTAAATGACCTACTACAGGTTTTTGAAATATACGTTTTTTTAAACTTACTATTAAGTTAAAAATTGATAACTGCATGGGGTCCTTGGAGTGACACAGCAGAGGTTCCAAATAGGGTATAAGTCTGAGGCACTCAATCTAAGAACTTATTAACCAAAGTGGGTTAGTTCTATGGACATGATAACCCAGAGAGCAGCCTCTTCTATCCACTTGTGCCCTTCACATGGACAAATATCCTGTAGTATCAATCTGGTCCCATTTACTAGAGTGATCCAGCCCCGAAATACCAGGCAATTTTCAGGAGCAAAGCATACCCCAGATGTACTTTTCGTCCTTAGTTGGGCCTCATCAATGAGTTGTTTCTTTTTTCTATATATATATATATATAGATAGATAGATAGATGGATAGATGGATAGATAGATAGATAGATAGATAGATAGATAGATAGATAGATAGATAGATAAAAATACAGACACTGGGTGTTTGTTTTCTATGGTTAATACACATTATCTGCCACTACCATTTTTTGGGGGAAATCTTCACAAATTTGTGAATTTTTCCCCAAACTACATTGATCCTTTAATGCAAGATACAGTAAAATGACTATATTATGTTGTCAAATATGGCGAGGCTATTAATATGCATTATAGAACTTAATTTGAAACTTTTAACTTTATCATGATAGGAACTACCTCATGTTTGATATCGACTATACTTGTCTTTTCACTGTTTAGTAGATACAGCAAAGACTCTTACAACATGCTCTACAGTTTATGTTACTTTAAAAGCACCAACACAAGTTAAAATAAACTAGCCCTGCTGAGAAGTAAATATGCAGTGAATATTCAGCAACGCTTCCCATGTGTTACTTGTTTAGCACCCTGCAGAGATCTAGTTCCTTATTTATGGGATGTTTTTGACTGGTTTGACTTGAAATATTGAAGTTTTCATTCACTTTGCCAGCACACATTTCTTGCATTGTTATTTTCACATATTTCCTTAAAATGTTTCAAAACGACTTTTTATTATTTAAGTACATTTATATTGCACATCTCTCCAAGATATCTTAACGAGTTTGTTTGTTGTACAACCATAAAGTAGTTATATGGGCTTATAATTTAAATATTTTTTATTATATTTGTAATCATATGTAGCCATGTTATTTACATATAATTCAATAAAATTTATTGATTAAGCTGACAGACTGACTGTCTCATGATTTCAAGCACCACCCCCTAACTTCCTTTTTGTTTGTGAGTTCTGATTTTTTTTTTTACGAAAAGCAAATCTGATTGGTTGACAACTTGCATAAGAAAATAAAGCTAAGTGGGGGCAGTATTGATTAAGTCAAATGATTTGAAGTCTGTCAGCTTCAAACATTGGCCCCACCTACCTTTATTTTCAACCAATCAGTTAGGGATGTGAACAAATAAGTAAAAGCAACATCCCAAAAGGGTTGATTGCTATGTCAATAGTTCAGTCAGTAATGCAGCTGCCTGTGGAGCTAAAGGCCCAGAGTTCGATTCCAGCCACAGCCAGATATTTATTAGTGCTCGCTTCGGCAGCACATATACTAAAAATTGGAACGATACAGAGAAGATTAGCATGGCCCCTGCGCAAGGATGACACGCTATGTCTATAGCGCTCCACAAGTGATATCAAGAGGACGGTGCAAATGAATATATAAAGTTGGCTCGTGCAGTGATGGGTATAGATAGAGAAAAGCAAAGTGGATATTAATCTGAGGTTATTCAATCGTCACACCAAATAAATCCACTTTTCGGGAAAGTGATGGAAATTAAATGCAAATGATCTCTCTTTGGAATGATATAGTACTCCAAATAGTGTCCTTTCTTCTTCCCGGTTGTGTCCAGAATAGTCCCAAGTGTAATTAAAGTGTGTCCGCCAATAAATTCAACCCTGGTTGCGATGCCGCTTCCTTATTATTATTATTATCTTTTATTTGTATCGCGCCAACATATTCCGTAGCGCTGTACAGGGGATAAAAACAGGGGAAATACACGTTTAACAAATTCAAAAGTTGAAGGGCCCTGTTTTGAGCTTAGAATCTTAGCAGAAAGTGCTTTATCCCAAAGCACCCTACAAGACTGGAAACTCGCTACTTACAATCTAATCCTTCAGACAAGTACTGTCCACAAAGTCATCCAAAAGCCAAAAAAACAAGAAGAGGGGTGGGAGGGACAAGCGCAAAGCCAAATCAATCGTGAAATATGTACACCAAGGTTTATTATAGCAAATAATTAAAACCATTACACTCACATTCAATATGATATCAATTCACGTTATATATGAGATGTCACAGATATTGGTGGTTTTAATCCGGACGGCCCGATGTTTAGTGTCTCAATAGTCCAATATCCAATATATCAATTGTTACAGAGATACTTTTACAATTAAAGATAGAAAACAAATAATAGAAACTGTCTTAGTGCTTCAGTGTCCACACACAGATCCAGACCTCACTCCCCAGACTGAGACATCTATTGTTGAGGTTAGCGAGCCTCACTTAAGATGCTTCAATATCAGTGAGTTTAGGGTCAGCATAAATGACAATTCATATAATGTTTGCTCTAATCTTATAATGGTGGATCTAATTGAGACCCATCTATGGAGCCTCTCACATCAGGAAAAAATAGGACCAATATGGTGAAAATAGGTAAAATAACAGCAACATTAAAATAAATAATGAAATTATAATAAAAGATACAAAGATCAAATTGGATCCTTCCAGACGCGCTTCGGACAAGTCTTGGCCTTTCTCAATGGTGATCGTGAATAAGAAAAAAAAAAGATCACCATTGAGAAAGGCCAAGACTTGGCCAAAACGCATCTGGTAGGATCCAATTTGATACCATATCTAAAACCTCAGCTGTTTAATAATAATAATTACAACACATAGATGTGAAAATTTGAGTTCTTATTTTAGTTCCGTTTTTTCATACAGACCCCTCTCCTCTCTCTCCACTGGCTCAAACATTGAAGATGATCTTGAGGAATTGAAGCAGAAGTTGAAGATTTCCGACATTGATGAAGTTGTGACCCATCTTCAGTAAGTAATATCTCCAAAAGATGTTCACATTGTATCCACTGGTATCTGTAAAGTCTCAGTGTTTGTTGAAGCTTCATCTTAAATGTCAAGAGATAATACTCCTCACGTCTTAATGTAAACACCAACTCCATTCAGCACCATGTGGGCGTTGGGTGGCTTGTAGACCATTTATTTGGAGAGGTGTTGGATCTTGTAGAGTAGCAGTATCCTATAGAGTAGCAGTAGTATTTAGTAAATATGTACAGAAGGCGTTTATTTATCAAACTCCACTGTGTAAAAGTGTTGACATAAAAGCAACTCGATACATACCATTTTAAAGCAGATGTTTCCAATCTACATTTTTGAGACTAATGGATAGTCCAATGAACAAACAGTGCCACATGTGAGTTATTGGGGATAGAAGGACAGGGTAGTATTGAAAGTATTGAGTGTAGAGGAGTGTTGTGCAACAAGAGTGAGGAGGTGAAAGAAGATGTGTGTGTACCTGAGGACTGGAGTGTGAGAGCCTCTTAGGGCCATATATGATCCTTAATACACCTATGTCTGGCCGTGGCTGTCTGGCCACTGGGATTGTTATATGTTTCTGCTTCATAGTAAGTATTTCAGGGTTAAAATTGGAAAGTTGAAGATTTAGTGGTAGTATTTAAAAGTACTCATTTTCTAAATTTGGGTGTACTAATTTAGGGTGTGGTTATGGACACACCTAGTTAAAGGGATATGGAAGGTTCCTGGTTTTTGATATTAAAATGAACTCCCTTAGTGTGTGTTTGCAGAGCTAAACATAATTGTATTAACACATGCTCAAAAGTCAGTTTTTACTGACTGAAACCTTCCAAATAGTCCCAGCAATGGTCTGCCCCAGCAGCTCATGCGCACAATGTCTATGTAGTACTAGATGTATTAACCAATCACAGATTGACTCTCAGCAGAATTTAAAAAAAGCTTAACCTAGAATCTAGTACCAGTAGAAGCACTGTGTGCATGAGCTGTTGAGGGCAGAGCTTTGTTGGGAGTGTTTGGAAGGTTTCAGTGAGTAATAATACCAGCTTTTATGCACTTGTTAATAAAATGTTTAGATGCAAACAAACACTTAGTAGTTCATTTTAATATGAAAAACAGGGAAACTTCCATATACCTTTTAGGAAATCCCACATGTCTGGGATAAGCATACGGCCATTCAGAGGATTACTTAAGGCAAGATATATTGTTAGAATGGGCAGATGAGATGGGCCTCTTGGTTACCCATCAAGTCTGTGTTGCTATGTTTCCTTTAGGCAGCAGGTAATCGATATATATATATATATATATATATATATATATATATATATATATATATATATATATATATAAATAAGACGTGTAACAGGCAAAGTACAAACATCTACTCTCTTCACCCATTAATTTCCAAAATATTCATAACCAGGGCCCTTGTCTGCTGAGGGCATTGGTCAGATCTGTCCTCTAAACACGACCCTTGGCAAAGAGTCAAGCAGTTTAGGTGACCAGTCATTCTACAAACCAGCACTCTTCTAGCAGAACATCACACTACTTAAAAATATTTATATTTTTACTTTTTTGTTTCCATATGAATGCAGTGTACCCATTAATTATTAAATTGAAAAACCATACTTTTCAGTGGCCCTTTAATTATATACTGAAGTGTATGAAAAATGTCAAATTCAGCTTTTTGCTGTGAATTCATGTTCAACATTTTGTTAATAGAGGTAAAGTTTTAGCTTTTTTCATGATTTTCACCAGCAGCAGCCCCTGAATTCAGATTTACCCACTCCCCCCACCCCCCCAAAGATGTTGTTTGACATTCCTACTGCAGAGTCTTGAGCACAAATCTGCCAGTAAAGTCCATATTCCCTTTCGCATTGTTGCATATTTCAGACCTGGGGTGAAGCCGTCCTGTCTCCCAGAACATGACACGAGAATACATTATCCCGTCTGAGAACGTCTCTTCCAGTATAAGAATTTAAATGTACTGTCACTGTGTTCAAGGGATATGGAGGTTTCCCTCTTTTTTAATATTAAAATAAACTCTAGACATGGGGCCTTTTTCAATTGCAAGCCCGTATGTCTGCAGGCTAGAGATTTGCTACAATTTCTGAGCAGTTCAATTGAACAAGCCCGCAAATTACGGGCTGAAAGACGAAACCATGCACCCGTATGTAGCATTTCAGAGCATGATCATGATCGATTAAGCAAGGCCGTAACTCCTGATTTAGAAACAGCCAATAGTAAATGAGACCGTCATCATTACATCAGCAAAACATGGAGGTTACACATCGATCAATTAGCGTTTAGCTATCCTATATGCGATCAGACTCGCAATTCGGCAATGTACAAAGTAATAAAAATGAATGGTGATACTGCTCTAAAAAAAAAATGATTGCAGATTTCTTCAGCTTGAGACTGTTGTGCAATTAATTCTAATGTCTGTCATCACTTTCCCCGTTATTTACAGTGCGGTAGTGATTTTTTATTTGCATTTACAGTGCTACTAATAGGTATTTAACCCCCTTGCGAGTCCTATCTGGTACTCATAGGATTTTCTTCTACATTTGACACTTACGGGTGTAAAAATATTTACGGGCTTGAGGAATTGTAACAATTGAATAGCAATTTGCGATTTTACCGATTGTAACTCATGCAGGCTTGAAAGATCAAAGGCTTAAATTACGATTTTGACAAATCAAAGGGATTTTCAGCCTGTAACCCGTAGATTGTTTGCGGCTCGCAAAGAGACGCCAATTGAATAGCAATTTTGATTACGGGCTCCATTACGCACTCCCATAAACAACAATCGCTCAGCTGAATTGAGGCCATGGACTCCTTGCTCACTGTGCATTAGGAAGTTCAGCTACACCCCACTGATGAGGCCAAACTAAGGCTGCAACGTATGTCTGGGGTTTGCTATATCTCTTGTTAAGGGTAGAATTGCCTGGTATTTTGGGTCTGGATCACTCTATTTGGTGACACCAGACTGATATACTACAGGATATTTCTCCCTGTGAGGGCACACGTGAGATAAATGATGTAGGTTATCAGACCTACAAAACAAACCTACTTCAGGTTTGCTCTTTCTCAGACTGAGCGCATCTGACTCTTTATTTTTGGATAGATAATAATAATCACAGATATTTGTGTTAATGCCTTGTTTGCATTGTTCTTTACACCATCTGGTCATTCTGTCATACACCAGCCCCTTGATGCAAAATGTTATAGCCCTAGATAAAGACAGTTGGAGACAAGTTGGATCTCTTCCGATAAATTATCCTTAAAATACCCAACTTTCAAGTTCAATTTCATCTCAAAATGTT
>CM050170.1:187567926-187765426 GCA_027410445.1 Discoglossus pictus | reverse complement strand
CCCCAGATTGACCAGTGAGGTATAATAGGGGGCTGATTGGGATAACTGGTTATGGGCAAGTACTTTAATTATGTCTGTGGGTTCTAACCCAAGTTGTATTGTTCTGTTTGCCAATAAATGTTCCTACTATTTCCAAAAAGACACTCTTCTCTGTAAGCAAGGCGTTGTAACTTTTATTTAAAGGTTATAACCTCTGTTTGTTTTTAACCCCTTGATCCCTATCCTGATGGCCCTGATATAGAAGCCAGTCACCGAGAAGCCCATCCACTCCATGGTCCAAGGGAGGATTCCTGTAGCCAAGGCAGCATTACAGAATCTGCTGGCACTCTAAAAATAAAACATCATTTTAATAATGATATTATCTGTACGTGTTTACAGAAACAATCTTCTCCATTCAGCTATGTTGAAGGTCTGTTGTGCAGATAAACAATAAACTGCCCTTGCAATGAGGGCTCACATGACCCTTGTTAGGTGGGCTTTAGCTTGGGCAGTAAAAGTGACAGAATATGCCAATGCTGCCCATGCATCAGACTGTGCCAGGGCGGCTCTCAGGAATGCTGGTGTTGTTATAACTCCTAAAAACAAAACCCCACGTCTCCGGCCACCAGACATCGCCTGCGCCAGCCAAGAAGTCTGTGTTTAATTCGATGAATGCGTGTGTGCAAACTGGCGCATAATAAATACACAGCTCTTTGTTTCTGGTATAATTTCTCTCGCCTGCAGAGCTGACTTCCTATGCAGTTATCATTTACATTCTGTGCCTTTTACACTAATTATGGCTTTGTGAATACTATACTTGACATGGTAGTCTTTGGCATATTTACATTATATTTTCACCAGTACAGACACCCTGCCAGGACATTATAAGACCATGAACAATAGGTTTATTGGTATGAAAAATGTTTGAATGCCCCTTCTGGATCTCTACCTTGTTGTGGGGTTACCTAGGATGGGCAGGTCATAGCAGAGAGGTCAGACAAATAACAGTCCACTGGAGAAGGAACTGGCAACCCACTCCAGTATCTTTACCAAGAAAACCTTATGGATAAATACAACCAGTGACCTAACGATAAATAGCTCCTGGCTTGCTGTGTTGCACGGGGTAATGGAGAACTGGACATGAATAAACAAATGAACATCAATGTTTGAATGCACTTTTTTTAACTTGTTGCATCTGAAAGACGATACTTGGTAATGTTTCACATTGTACCACTTTGTTACAATAAGGATCGTAGAGCAGAAGAAACTGCTTTGGATATATAGCCTCATTCAACTGCAAAGCCACATCTCGCGGTATACAGGCCGTATGTGCTGCAGGCTTGAACTCTGCTACAATTACGGAGCAATTCAGTTGAACCAGGCTGAAACTTACGGGCCGAAAGCCGAAACCGTAAACCATTAACTCGAATATAGCATTTTTAGGGAGTGAACGTGATCAATTAAGCAAGGCTGTAACTACCCATTGAGAAACAGCCAATAGAAATTGAGACCTTCATCATTATGGCAGTATAAGATGTCAATCAATTAGGTTTGGTGGTCCGATATGCGATCAGACTCGCAAATCTGCAAAATACAAAATAATAAAAATTAAGGCCAATACTCTTCTAGTCCATGTGGGTGGCCTGATATGTATTAACGCACTGATTCCTGAGATGAAAAAACCCCCGAAATGAAACATACTAACTTTTTTTTACTTTTTATTGCAATTTGCGATCTTGAGACTGTTGTGCAATTCACTCTAATGTCTGTCATCTCTTTCCCCGTCATTTACAGTGCAGTAGTGATTTGTTATTTGCATTTACAGTGCTACGATCAGGTCTTTAACCTCTTTGCGGGTCCCATCTAGTACCTGTAGGATTTTCTTCTACATTTGCCATTTACGGGTATGAAAACATTGGCGGGCTTGGGGAATTGTAGCAGTTGAATAGCGATTTTAGCGATTGTAACTCTTTCGGATGTGAAAGATCAAAGGCTTAGATGGGGTGTAAGTTACTGTTGTAACAACCGCAGGGATTTTCAGCCCGTAGACTGTTTGCGGCACGCAAAAAGACACCAATTGAATAGCAAATTAGCTTACGGGCTCCATTATGGACTCTAGTAACTTACAATTGCTCAACTGAATGAGGCTCAAAGTGTAGTGATATAGCTGTATGAGTCATACTTTACCAACATATGGTGCTATATTATCACAGAGAGGCATTTCCTGTTCATTACAATTAAGTTTTTAAAAAAAGTTGTATGATATTAAAATGTTCTTTTTTAAATTCGTACTAGAAAAGTTTTGTGTTCTTCATGCCCTTAAAGGGATGTGGAAGTTTTTAATATTTGTGGAGCATCTTTTAATAATTCCAAATGTATTAAATGAAAGGTAAATAAATAGGTACAGTAATGGCACACAAAAAAACTAGTCTTCAGCTTTGATTCTCTACTTTCCCAGACATTTTACCAAGGGGCAAAGCATGAGAAAGCCCTTTGAAGAGATTGTAAAACTACAAAGATTTTTATTAACACTTTTTTTTGATTTTACATTCACTCACCAAGGGCCTCATTCAATTGAGATTTGGTCAATTGAATAGGGCTCCATATAAGCTCACAGCATTTTTTTTACAGAAGTTTTTAGTTGGTGAACTTCTATCCAAAAGCAGGGTCTTCACTAACTAAAAATGTCTGTAAAAAAAATGCTCTGTGCTTACATAGAGCCCTATTCAGTTGGCCAAATCGCAATTTAATGAGACCCAATATATTTCATTTATTAAATTAGTATAGACAGAATTGGAGCAAACACTTCCATTTGCAACTTTTCAGAGTCCCTTTAACTTTTCTACATATCAGTTATCTTTTTTATGAAAATTATGAGGTTTTGCAACATTTAAAATATTTTCTTTGAATGCATTATAGAAAATATGGGAGAATGTGACCTCTTAATGATTTAAGTGGATTCTTTGATGCTTAACTTATTTTCTGTAAATTCTGCAAAACCTTTAAATATAGAAGTCTGTATGTAAAGTAGAAACTAAAGTCTTTAAAATGTTGTGTCCTACCTGTATATCACTGGTCTACAGGCAAATCCACCATTAATCTGCTTATTTGTTTAATTGTTTTATTTTATTTAATAGATGCTCTGCTATTACATTTTATCATATGAATTGAACAGAATCACTAGCTTCACATTATTACCGAAAATGTTTTCCCTTCTGTTTATTATATTATTTATCCAGAGCTTATTCATTCCTATAGACTTTTCTTGCTTTATAAATTAAACTTTGTTGACCTACTGGCTGTTGCTATGAATTACTGACTAGCCTGATTATTGTTATCAGATTCACTTATTTTATTTTTTATCTTAACCTTCTAACTGTAGCTGTAAATTATAGCGTTACCAATTTCTGCTGTTGAGTTTTTTTTTTTTTTTTTTTAAGGATCGCATTTTAATGTGAAGCTTTAATAAACACTACTGTTAATCTACTTGCTATAAAGATTTGTACAGGATTTTAATGGTACTGATGTGATCTAAGGGTCATAGGGGCCTCCAGACATTGGACATTGCTCACTGTGCCTTTGGTAATATAGCTAGACATCACTGATGAGGACTGAATTTAGGTTTATGTAAAAAAAACATAGAAAATACATAAAAAATATCTAAAAAATAAAAAATACTTAAAAACATAAAAATATATAAATAAATACATAAAAAATAAAACCTGCATAGAAAACATAAATAAGAAAAAATGCATAAAACCCCCCACATAAAAAATACATAAAATAATAAAATACTTAAAAAAGAAAAAAAGTATAAAAAAAACATTATATATATATATATATATATATATATATATATATATATATATATATATATATATATATATCTAAAAACACAAAAACCTGTAGCATGCTAACTAATACTCCGCTACATATGTATGACACCGGTGTAATAATGCTCGTTGCTTTGGCTTGTGGTCCCCCACAGCTGATAGATGTGAATATTTACACAGCATAAAAAGAGATTTTTAAATTCTCCTGAGATCAAACCAGCATATAACTAAAACCTATTAATTAAACAGAAAAATGACTTCAATTATATAAGCAGAGACCGCAAGTATCTACTGGCAGGAGAAAGAGACATAACTGGCACCAGATAAATGTCTTGGATGAGATCGCTCCCCCCAGACCCATTGGGGCAAAACATATTTTAGGATTTGTTTTCAGTTTTTTTTTAAAATATGGTTTCTATTTTATTTAATTTTTTTTCTGTGTTCCTAAAAAAGTCTGTAAATCTTCTCTGTCAGTAACCCTTTTCCTGCCTGAGAAATTATTTACAAAACATTTGACTAATAATAATAATAATACTAATAATAATGCCTCCAAAGAGAAATTGCATTATTTATAAATATAGATTTTTAAAGCAAATAAGGTTTGAGGCTCCTTTCAAATTAAACTGCAAGTTATTTTCACTGCTACTCAATTCATCCATGCTATTGTTGTTGTTTAGTCGTTCAGTCATGTTCGACTCTACATGACCCTATGGATTGCAGCTCACCAGGCACATCTGTCAGCCACTGCCCCTCTGTGCTCCCTCAAGCTCATGTTCATAGATTCAATAATGTCACCTATCCATCTGCGCCTTGACATTAAAAGCATTTTTCATTGCTGCATTTGAAAGAGGGTACAGTATTTGATAATGTACCTCTGTGTGTTTTCTTTTTTACATATTCAGATGTTTAATCAGCCAATGAGCAGTAAAATAGCTGTATGAGTCATACTTGTCTGGCAATAAGATTTACAGACATATATATGAATTTCTGTTTGTTTCAAGGAAGATTAATGGGACCCTGTCACCCCCAAACCATGTTGATTTTTAGGTTATCCTTAAGAGCATGAAAAACGGTCTATATGTTGTGTTATCCATTTTTACTAAAGTAAATCAATCCTGGGCAATTCCATGTTGCTGTTGCTGGGTGTATATGCAAATGAGCAGATATTGCAAATTAATTTGCTGTCTTGATGTGCGTGATGTCATTCGGGGTTAGGTTCCAACTGACTGATAAGAGGCTGACTGAGGTGGAATTATAGTGAAGATAATAATATTATATCTGCATCTTGATAACAATAAGCTGTAATGTTACTACACTTCCAGACCTGTATAAAATGCCTTAACATGTCCTGAATAGATCCAGTAACATTTCCAAATAGATCCAGTAACACATCCTAATAGATCCAGTAACATATCCAAATAGAACCAGTAACATATCCAAATAGATCCAGTAACACATCCTTATAGATCCAGTAACACATCCTAATAGATCCAGTACCACATCATAATATAGGTCCTCATTCAATTGCAATTTCGCCAATTCAATAGGGCTCTATATAAGCGCAGAGCATATATATTTTTTACAGACGTTTTTAGTTAGTGAAGACCTTGCTTTCGGATAGAAGTTCACAAACTAAAAACGTCTGTAAAAACAATATGCTCTGTGCTTATATAGAGCCCTATTCAATTGGCCAAATTGCAATTGAATATTCTGTAAAACATCCTGAATAGATCCAGTAACACATCCTAATAAATGTTCTAACACGTCCCAATAGATTCCGTAACACATGCCAATAGATTCCGTAACACATCCCAATAGATTCCGTAACACATCCCAATAGATTTCGTAACACATCCCAATAGATTTCGTAACACATCCCAATAGATTTCGTAACACATCCCAATAGATTTCGTAACACATCCCAATAGATTCCGTAACACATCCCAATAGAGTCTGTAACACATCCCAATAGATTCCGTAACCCATCCCAATAGAGTCTGTAACACATCCTAATTGATCCAGCAACACATCCTAATAGATTCTGTAACACATCCTAATAGATTCTGTAACACATCCTAATAGATTCAGTAGCACATCCTAATAGATTCTCTGCTATTGTATTTTATCATATGTCCCAGAAAAGTGCTGATTTAACAGAGGAAAATGTATTTATTGCAGTTTCCTCTGTTTCCAGGGAAAGTTTCCCTATTTGGCTTGATCCCACTGATAAACATGGCCAAGCGAGCTGTGGGTTTTAACAAACAAAGCAAACCCGGCGTTCCAAGTCTCCGTGGATGTATAAATAAGTAAAACTAGTTATAAGCCCAGAAAATCCTGGCAGGGTCAGCTGTGTTTAGTAAATTGTTATTTTTTGATTTGTCAGCATTGAAATGAATCCCCAGTCTCATCTTTCCAGACATCCAAGGCTCCTCAGCACGGCTGAACTCCTTGGTGCTGTATTTATTGTGTGTATAATAAACCTTCTGTATTTCCAAGTTAGGTTCTCTGAACCCATGCACACTGCT
This sequence comes from Discoglossus pictus, assembly GCA_027410445.1. Classification (NCBI taxonomy): domain Eukaryota; kingdom Metazoa; phylum Chordata; class Amphibia; order Anura; family Alytidae; genus Discoglossus; species Discoglossus pictus. The sequence continues at coordinate 187,759,089 of CM050170.1, read as the reverse complement.
GCGCACCATCATGTGGAGCATCCCAAATCACGTGGAGACAATGTAAAAAATGTTTTTTATTTTAAGCATTGTCCACATTTTATCTGACACAATTAAAATAATGTACTAATTGCAATTAAAAGGCTGTATTTATGTATTGTAAAGGACCATATATTTAAAATAATATTATTTAGAAGAGCTACATTTGAACAATGCCTCTATGGGGATTGCCATTGTCTTTGTCAGGCACTATCTAACACACAGGGTCCCTGGTTGTCCAGTTGTTAGGATTTGGTGCTTTCACCGCTGTGACCTGGGTCTGATTCCTGTCAGGGAACCAAAAGGTCACACCAACCTGAAGGCATGCAGGGTTGGACCTGGTCAGTACTTGGATGGGAGACCACCTAGGAATACAAGGAGCTATATGCAGTGGCCCCACTGGAGAAGGAACTGGCAACCCACTCCAGCATCTCTGCCATGAATACCAAGAGGATCGGCATGGTATGTTGCTGTCCATGAGGTCACAGAGAGTCGGACACGACTGAACAATACAAACAACAACATCTTGCACATCTGGGCATATGTATAGCATGGGATTGAATGTATTTATGAGGCTGCTTCAATACGTCCCTGCAGGGTCTTCATTAGAGGAAACTTAGGGCCCAGGACACAGCAGTCAGGCCCACTCCAAACAGATATTGTTCTTTGATAGAGCTACCTATATGGACACATATATTTTTATATATTACATGGTAGAACATATGGTCCTTTCCCTTTTGAAATTCTCCAAAAATTTGCCAGCAGTGGCAGCAGCAGGGCCGCCCACCAACCACTAGATGGCGCTGCCAATTTTCAGTGCTGATACCATAGAGTTAGGGTTAGAGAAAGGTGGCGGATCAGTGAAAATAGAGTTAGCATGAGAGCTGTATGTATAAAACCATTTGATTTCCCATCATCGTAATGACAGGATAAGTATAGGTATCCCTTTCTGGATCATTACCTTGTTGTGATGAGGGGACTTCAATGAAGCTGTGAGCTATACCATGTAGGGTCACCCAAGATGGACAGGTCATAGCAGAGAGGTTAGACAAATCGGGGTAAACCAGAGAAGGAACTGGCAACTCACTCCAGTATCTTTCCCAAGATAACCTTAAAGGGTCATGAAGAATAGGATGAACAATAACATTTATACAGTGCCTTGCAAAAGTATTCACCCCCCTTGACTTTTTACCTATTTTATTACATTACAGCCTTAAGTTCAATGTTTTGTTAATCTGAATTTTATGTGATGGATCAGAACACAATAGTCTAAGTTGGTGAAGTGAAATGAGAAAAATATATACGTAAAACTATTTTTTAGAAATAGAAAACAGAAAATTGGCATGTGCGTATGTATTCACCCCCTTTGTTATGAAGCCCATAAAAAGCTCTGGTGCAATCGATTACCTTCAGAAGTCACATAATTAGTGAAAAGATGTCCACCTGTGTGCAATGGAAGTGTCACATGATCTGTCATTACATACACACACCTTTTTTTTAAAGGCCCCAGAGGCTGCAACACCTAAGCAAGAGGCACCACTAACCAGACACTGCCATGAAGACCAAGGAACTCTCCAAACAAGTAAGGGACAATGTTGTTGAGTAGTACAAGTCAGGGTTAGGTTATAAAAAAATATCCAAATCTTTGATGATCCCCAGGAGCACCATCAAATCTATCATAACCAAATGGAAAGAACATGGCACAACAGCAAACGTGCCAAGAGACGGCCGCCCACCAAAACTCACAGACCGGGCAAGGAGGGCATTAAGCAGAGAGGCAGCACAGAGACCTAAGGTAACCCTGGAGGAGCTGCAGAGTTCCACAGCAGAGACTGGAGTATCTGTACATAGGACGACAAAAAGGCTTAGGCTCCATAGAGTTGGGCTTTATGGCAGAGTGGCCAGAAGAAAGCCATTACTTTCAGCAAAAAACAAAATGGCATGCTTTGAGTTTGCGAAAAGGCATGTGGGAGACTCCCAAAATGTATGGAGGAAGGTGCTCTGGTCTGATGAGACTAAAATTTTACTTTTTGGCCATCAAAGATAACGCTATGTCTGACGCAAACCCAACACATCACATCACCCAAAGAGCACCATCCCCACAGTGAAACATGGCGGTGGCAGCATCGTGCTGTGGGATGTTTTTCAGCAGCCGGGACTGGGAAACTGGTCAGAGTTGAGGGAGAGATGGATGGTGCTAAATACAGGGATATTCTTGAGCAAAACCTGTACCACTCTGTGTGTGATTTGAGGCTAGGACGGAGGTTCACCTTCCAGCAGGACAATGACCCCAAACACATGGCTAAAGCAACACTTGGGGGGTTTAAGGGGAAACATGTAAATGTGTTGGAATGGCCGAGTCACAGCCCAGACCTCAATCCAATAGAAAATCTGTGATCAGACTTAAAGATTGCTGTTCACAAGCACAAACCATCCAACTTGAAGGAGCTGGAGCAGTTTTGCAAGGAGGAATGGGCAAAAATCCCAGTGGTAAGATGTGGCAAGCTCATAGAGACTTATCCAAAGCGACTTGGAGCTGTGATTGCTGCAAAAGGTGGCTCTACAAAGTATTGACTTTAGGGGGGTGAATAGTTATGCACAATGACTTCTTCTGTTATTTTGTCCTATTTGTTGTTTGCTTCACAATAAAAAAAAAAATCTTCAAAGTTGTGGCATGTTCTGTAAATAAATGATGCAAATCCTCACACAATCCATGTTAATTCCAGGTTGTGCGGCAACAAAACAAAAAATGCCAAGGGGGGGGGGTGAATACTTTTGCAAGGCACAGTTGGTATAATATTTCCCCGGATACCACTCAATCTGGAAGAGCAACCATGTGTCCCATCTGAAAAAGAATTTGTCATTTATTATAATGTGTAAATCTGCAGCTCCCCATGTAACCCTACAGAGCACAGTAGCGCAAGGTCAGAGATCATATAGATTTTATATCCTTCCTTTAGCTGAAGAATTATTATGTTTTGGGCCACGATGCTCCCCTTGGGAGTGCTGACAATTTACAACCAGCATAATAGATAAACAGGGACTATGTTTTTTCAGTTCTCAGGTTACAAGGATAGTGGTCAGTAGTAAAATGCTTGTTTGTCTCCAGTATAATATGACTTCATACATATATGTCACTGAAAGCCCTATTTTGACTACATTATTTTACTCCATATCCAGATATTCTTTGTTTGAAGTGCAAGGGACAGAATTTCCTAGAAAGCGGAATATGAATATTTTTTATCAAACATACCAAAATATATATAAAAACTTGTAACGTGTAACGAAAAGAATTGCCAGCTCAATAGTTCTCGTTCTTAATCAGTTAAAGCTTCACCCAGGCAGTAAAGTCAATTAGGGCCCTATTCTATAGGTCAATTCATAAATTGTATACACGCATAAAACTGCTCTTAATATTGTCACATATTCTATTCAATAATCGCAATCCGATTAAGTTTCCCACGCACAATTACTACAGACCAGCCAAAGACGCCAAACCGGCCTTAGAACTCCATTGGTTTTAGCACAGCCTGAAAATTATGAGATCTAAATCACAAAATCTATATTGTATTAGACCTGTATTACGAGTACTAAAAAGGACTCACAAAGGCTTTTTCAAACACTTATTAAAGCTGTAACAGCAATTAAACACACAATAGTGTACTTTAAAATCACGGGGAGGCATGGAAAGACATTAGAATCAATTGCACAACAGTCTCAAACCCACAAATATGCAAATAAAAATATTATTTGGAACTGTTTTTTCTGAGTAATATCGATCCTGGGACTCAAGTGGTTAATACATATCATGAAGCCCACATGGACTAGAACAGATGATCTAATGAATTTTATAGATTGCTTGATTGTGAGTCAGATCGGCAAATAATACTTATTGGCACTAATTAATTTGTAGCCTCCGATTGCAGATTACGTGTAACTTCCATGTTTTACTGACATCATTTACTATTGGCTGCATCTAAGAAGTAAATTACAGGCTTGCTTAAATATTGTGAGATCATATGATCAGGCCCCCTGAAATCAGACTTAAAAAGACAGGGTTTAGGCGTGGATGCTTAAGGTTGTAAATTGCGAGCTTGAATCAATAGAATACATCTAAACATTTAGAGAGAAAAAAAGCACCTAGAGCCAAAATAACAGGTTAGAGGCATTTGCTGGCTTCTAATAGAATAGGGCTCTTAGTTACAAGCCAATATGATACTATCCTAAGGGGTATTTTGTATCATAATGAACACATTTTAGCTGGATAAAGAGTCCAGCTCGAAAGAAAAGAAGCTCGACTCCTACAAGCAATGTGCAAATTATTTTTTAAAACAATTCTTTATTTTTTAACTTTTAAATTCAAAAACCAAAAAAAAAATGTGGACATTTAATAAGTTGAAATCTGACATATTATATTTATTAATTTATTTTCTATTTACTTATTTGTCAGCAACTTTTTTAAGAGACAATATTTTATCTTTAGCTTAAAAAAGCTGCTGACAAATAAGCAAATAAACAATATTCAGTCCATGAATCTTTATGTAAATACATTAATAAATATAATGTCAGTTTCATTTAGAATTAATAGTTGCTCTTTTTTCAACTTTTTAAACGTCCATTTTTTATTTTATAGTTAAAAAAATAAAGAATTGTTTTTAAATTAATTTGGTACTTGGTTGTGTAATATCCCTGTGTATCAATTTACCTTTATGTACTTATTATTTATTAAGAAGTGCTTATAATATTAAGCAAATATTACCTGTTTAGGACTACCCCCTGCAGCTCATGAAGACCAGACTCTAGTACTTGCTGTGCTGTGTTTCATACTAACCAATCAGTTACTATCTCTCAGCAATGTGCTGCTGAGACATGGTCCCTGATAGCCTAGGACACAAACTCTACAGAGTCTGTGTCTGCTGTAGTGGGCAGACCCATACGGGAACTATTTGTCAGATTTTAGAGCTTATTTGTTGGATTGTTTGAAGCTTATTCGCTTAGAAAATAAAGTACATAAAAGTAAATAGATACACAGGATATTATTTACCTAGTAAAATCCAGGAACATTCCATATTCCTTTAACCCTTTGGGTTTGAAGCTGTTGCACTAAGCAGGTATTGTTTCTTCACTCTGTAAGTTTGTTTATCCTGGGATTTTTTGTAAACAATAATTCTCATAAAGCATTACGGGGAAAATGGTCCAATTTGAGGGCTGCGCCGGTAATGTATATAAACACTATTCTTTCCTTAAATTAATTTGTGGACAGTAATCAAAAATTTGGTCATCCAAATATCATTATATTATATCATTATATACTACAACAATCCCATATGTCTTGGACATAACTGTTTTCTCTAGAGCAAGAAAGACAAGTGTCCAGAAAATGCAGCAGCTGCAACTCGCACAAAGAGGTTTGGATTCCAGACACTTTGGGGAATTAGTAGTTACAGAGCGAGGGAGGAGAGCTGGAGGGAAAGGGCCGGGGGTTTCATCTGTAGAACAAAAAGGGAATTGTGAGGAATGAATTCCAAGACCCAGTGAGAGAGGTGAATGTGAAATGAACCAGGAAAAATACACAGCAATCGAGGAAGGAAAGGGAACGGCTCCTGGGATGGCTCCTCTGTAGTAGCCCTGATGGTCCATATCCGGAGGTGTGAGAATGGAGGGCTCCTTGGCTGGGACCTGCTTTATATCTGTCAAATTCCAAGTCGGATAATGAAAACATTAGAGCGTTCAGATCGCACTTTGTATATTTTATTGGAGTGACTATTTATTTGGGTAATGATGCAACACTCATTGGTTTGGAATGAGCGCATAGATTTTAGGGACAGAACATAAATGGGGCGACTCAGAACTCTCCAGGGGGTGAAACTGAACAAATAAAGGGGGACAAACCATTAGTATTGGGAAGAATACTAAATTATGACTATGTATAGACTACGACAATATCAGTGATACAGTAAAACCACTGGGCAGTAAATAGGTGATACTGGAAACTAGTAATCTCAATGAGTACCCTAGAGGGTCAACTAAGATGGGCAGGTCCTAGCAGGTCTTTGCCAAGAAAACCTTATGGATAAGCACAACCAGACACACACTTTAAAGAAGCGTATCACCTTCCACCCTAACACGCTTCTCACCTCTCTCTCCCTCTTTTCCCACTCACTATACCTTAGATTGTAAGTCTGCGAGTTTCTATCCTAAGTACTTTGGGAACGCACCATGGACATTGGATTCCTAGCTCAGAGACAGGGCCCTCCTTGCTTTGCTATATTTTAATCTGTATTTATCTTTGTCTGAACTTACTTATGTACAGCGCTACGGAATATGTCGACGCGTTATAAATGAACTATAATAATAATAAACAGAGAAAAAATCATAAATGTGCCTGGTGAGCTGTGGTCCATATAGTCACGGAGTCAGGCATGACTGAATAACTAAACAACACCAACAACAAATAACTGGGACAGTATATGGGTCTCATTCAAATGCGATTTGGCCAATTGAATAGGGCTCTATATAAGCACATAAATAACTGGTAAAGCATATGGGCCTCATTCAATTGCGATTTGGCCAATTGAATAGGGCTCTATATAAGCACATAGCAAATTTTTTTTACAGAAGATTTTAGTTTGTGAAGTTATATCCAAAAGCAAGGTCTTCACTAATTAAAAACTTCTGTAAAAAAATATGCTCTGTGCTTATATAGAGCCCTATTCAATTGGCCAAATCGCATTTGAATGAGGCCCAGTATATCCAGGGGTACATGAGACCACTTAGGGCCCCATTCAATTGCGATTTGGCCAATTGAATAGGGCTTTATATAAGCACATAGCATATTTTTTTACATAAGTTTTTAGTTAGTGAAAACCTTGCTTTTGGATATAACTTCACAAACTAAAATCTTCTGTAAAAAAATATGCTCTTTGCTTATATAGAGCTCTATTCAATTGGCCAAATCGCAATTGAATGAGGCCCTTATATAGTAAATCAGTTATACATTATACCAGTTGAACAAAACCCACTTGTATGGTAAATCACTAGCATTGTAGAGTAAGTCAGTTCCACAGGCCCCTATTCAATAAAGCAATTGTAAGTTACTGGAGCCCGTAAACTAATTTGCTATTCAATTGGCATCTTTTTGAGAGCCGCAAACAATCTACGGGTTACAGGCTGAAAATCCCTGTGGTTGTTAAAATCGTAACTTGCAACCCATCTAAGCCTTTGATCTTTCAAGCCCTCAAAAATTACGGTAAAATCACAAATCGCTATTCAATTGCTACAATTCCTCAAGCCCGCAAATGTTTTCACACCTGTAAATGGCAAATGCCGAAGAAAATCCTGCGAGTACCAGATAGGACTCTCAAGGGGGTTAAACCCCTGTCCGTAGCACTGTAAATGCAAATAAATAATCAATACTGCACTTTAAAAGATGGGGAAAGCGAAAGACATTGCACAACAGTCTCAGGCTCGCAAATCTGCAATCAAAAAATATTTGTTTTTATGTTTAATTTCAGGGTATATCAATCTCGGGATCAAGGATTTAATACATATAAGGCCACCCATATCGACTAGAACAGTATCACCATTCATTTTTATTATTTTGTACATTGCTGGATTGCGAGTCCGATTGCATATGGGACCTCTAAACGCTAATTGATTGACGTGTAACCTCCATGCTTTACTGACGTAATGATGACGGTCTCATTTTCTATTGGTTGTTTCAAATCGGGAGTTACGGCCTTGTCCAATTGGTCATGATCACGCTCTGAAATGCTACATATGGGTGCATGGTTTACTGTTTTGGCTTTCAGCCCTTAAATTGTGGGCTTGTTCAATTGAATTGCTCTGTAACTGTTGTCTCCTCCCACCATCTACCTTTTTCCTATTGGCTACAGCATTCTTATTCTAATGATACAGAAAATGTTTCAATTACTAAGCAAAAACTTTACCTGAAATAGTAGTTTATTTTTAATTACCATCTGAGCTTTGTTACTCTATTGAAAAGTTTGCAGATTCCTCAGAAGGGGAGATAACATGAACTACAAACTGTAATAAAACCTTCCCTTCTCTGTTGGAAGGTTTTATTATAGTTTGTCATGAACTTTATCAGATGCCAAAAAGAACCTGACAACTTTTCAAATGGGGTGGAAATGTTAAAGAACTTGTGCTAAAGTAACGTATCAGTGTGAGCATGTGCATGTCCAGTGTGTGTGTGTGTGAGGGGGGCACTGATTTTCTTTTAGCAACTAGTACTGTCTGTTACACTTACAGGTGGGTGTGTCCTTGTATACTAATGAGCTTTCTGTTACCGCTCCTGAAAGCTTTGGCAGCTATAGATGCCAAATTTACATTGTGTTGATAGAAATGTCTTGTTCAATCAATGTTTCCTCCCACCTCAAAAAGTCGATTACCAGAAACCAAAATGGTAGATCACATGAGCCTCATTCAATTGCAAGGCCGCATCTTGTTGTATAAGGGCCGTATGTCTGTGGGCGTGCTGCGGGCTTGAACTCTGCTACAATTATGGTGCTATTCAATTGAACAAGCCTGCAAGTTACGGGCCAAAAGCCAAAACTGTAAACCATGCACTTGTGCGTAGCAGTTCAGGGCGGGAACGTGATCAATGAAGCAAAGCCGCAACTACCCATTTAGAAACAGCCAATAGTAAATGAGACCATCATTGTTATGGCAGTACTAGCGACTTGCCCGTCAAAAAATGACGGCAATGAGATGTGTATGTTTTTAAAGTTGTTTAGTTATTAATATACATATGGAATTGTAAGGTAGCTAATGTTGTTTTCTGTGTACTACTGAAATATAGAATTCAAATTAATAAATGAATATACTTTACCTATTTTTATGCATTGTGTTGAAGATCTGTGAGCCTTGTTTGATGTTGCTGCAGCATTAGTGGTGTGGAGGTGCTGTGTAAGCGTGATGAACGTGTGCAGTGTAATAGTGTGCGTGCGCGAGCCGAAACCGTTAGCGTAGCTGTGTACTTCCGCATTAGCGTAAAATGGCGGGTAATGTGTGGTATGTGTCTTCGCGGATTATCCGTAGGTCGTTTAATTTGTGGTATGCGTCTTAGCGGATTATCCATAAGTGTTTTCCGTGGTTATAGTGCTGTAGCCTCGTTTTCGTTTTGTTCGTCCGCCATTTTTTCTCTCGCTTAGAGAATTTTGTAGTGTCTAAAATCTTTGATTTTTAGTTAAATGAAGGTGTAGTTTTTTTGAGGTCCTGGATGCTCCCTCTTGCTGTAGGTAAGCTTTTTATGTATGTGTTGTGTGTATTTCTTGTGTTTTTGCTTTTTTCCTGTCCGCGGGTTGCGTCCGATTTTTGCAATGTCGTAATGTGTGGTATGCGTCTAAGCGGATTATCCGTAAGTGTTTTTCGTGGTTAGAGTGCTGTAGCCTCCATCCCAGCAACTGAGGCCCTTGCCCGCAGCCCTCGCTATGAGAGCCCGCAAGTGTTAGCAACAACTCGCATGCTCACAACTATATATGTGATTAGATGGAGGTTACATGTCAATCAATTAGCGTTTAGTGGTCCCATATGCGATCGGAGTCGCAAACCTGCAGAATGAAAAATAATAAAAATGAATGGCGATACTGTTCTAGTCCATGTGGGTGGCCTGATATGTATTATCTCCTTGATTCCCAAGATCGATATAACCCCGAAATAAAACATTAAAAAAAAAAATATTTCCTACTGCAGATTTGTGAGCTTGAGACTGTTGTGCAATTAATTCTAATGTCTATCATCACTTTCCCTGTCATTTACAGAGCAGTAGTGATTTTTTTATTTGCATTTACAGTGCTACGGACAGGGGTTTAACCTCCTTGCGAGTCCTATCTGGTACCCATAGAATTTTCTTCTACATTTGCCGTTTACAGGTGTGAAAACATTTGCGGGCTTGCGCAATTTTAGCAATTGAATAGCGATTCGCGATTTTAGTAATTGTAACTCTTACGTACGGGAAAGATTAAAGGCTTAGATGGGGTGTAAGTTACGGTTGTAACAACCGCAGGGATTTTCAGCTCGTAGTCCGTTGGGACACTCAAAAAGATGACAATTAAATAGCAAATTAGTTTACATGCTCCATTGCGGGCTACTGTAACTTACAATTACAATTTATTTTCCATTATACATTTTTTTTAGCATATTTAAAGAATAAGACTTAATAATAGACTATTTTAAATATTTCAACACAGTGGCCACTTAATGCCCCTCAGTCCTGTTGGCAATTACCCACCTTCAGTCCCAACACACATTACATATGTGTAGTATATATATATATATATATATATATATATATATATATATATACAGTATTAATTGCTAATATCCTTATACAATGGAATTTGTTATGTCCAGAGGTTAGATTATCTTGTAAGCACTAAATGACCACTCTTATGCCCTAAGAAGAGGAGTGAGCTGTAAATCCACTTTCAAATAATATAGTATCGACCTCCATTTGTGCCGATTGTCACCCTGATAGGGTCGTTAAGGAGGAAGCGCTGTTGCCTCGAGACAGGTCTAAGGAACAATCTGATTAGAAAAGAAGCCAGACAATCACTCACAGGCTGCACACCCAAATTAAAAGCTCATCGCCAAGGGAAAGTGCTTTCTAGATAAATCCTGACCTTATAACCAGCGGAACAACAGCAGCGGAGTCTGATCTTTGAAAATAAGTTTAAGATTGAATATTGCTTTTGTAAATCCTACAATGTGAATTGTATTAATGATCAACGCATAATTAAAATCTCTAGCGTCTGTTGTCAGCGCATTATAGCTGTCCTTTGAGATCATGATGCTCCCAGTCATGGATCAGTACGGACATAAACTCGCGCACACACAGCCTTTGTGCCGTAGCCAGGGAGCATATCTGACATTTGATCAAATCTTGGCATTCCTGAAACTGAAATCACTGAAGCTAATGCTGCTAATTCCAAAAAAGGGAGCTTAGCTCTTGGTTTGTAAAAAAGAGTGCATGGGATCCTTCTTCGGAATATAAGGGCATAGAGCACATATCCCAGAACAAGATGTCACATCCTTCTTTAATATTAGGAAAAACAAGAAGAGATATTGACTCTCTGCACCCTAACAGAACAAGAGAGCATAACCCTCCCTGCCAGAACAAGAGAGCATAACCCTCCCTGCCAGAGCAAGAGAGCATAACCCGCCCTGCCAGAAAAAGAGAGCATAACCCTCCCTGCCAGAAAAAGAGAGCATAACCCTCCCTGCCAGAAAAAGAGAGCATAAACCTCCCGACCAGAACAAGAGAGCATAACCCTCCCTGCCAGAACAAGAGAGCATAACCCTCCCTGCCAGAGCAAGAGAGCATAACCCTCCCTGCCAGAACAGGAGAGCATAACCCTCCCTGCCAGAACAAGAGAGCATAACCCTCCCTGCCAGAACAAGAGAGCACAACCATCCCTGCCAGAACAGGAGAGCATAACCCTCCCTGCCAGAACAAGAGAGCACAACCATCCCTGCCAGAACAAGAGAGCATAACCCACCCTGCCAGAACAAGAGAGCACAACCCTCCCTGCCAGAACAAGAGAGCATAACTTACCCTTCCAGAACAAGACAGCATAACCCTCCCTTCCAGAACAAGAGAGCATAACCCTCCCTGCCACAACAAGAGAGCATAACCTTCCCTGCCAGAACAAGAGAGCATAACCTTCCCTTCCAGAACAACCCTCCCTTCCAGAACAAGAGAGCATAACCTTCCCTGCCAGAACAAGAGAGCATAACCCTCCCTGCCAGAACAAGAGAGCATAACTTACCCTTCCAGAACAAGACAGCATAACCCTCCCTTCCAGAACAAGAGAGCATAACCCTCCCTGCCACAACAAGAGAGCATAACCCTCCCTGCCAGAACAAGAGAGCATAACCTTCCCTTCCAGAACAACCCTCCCTTCCAGAACAAGAGAGCATAACCTTCCCTTTCAGAACAACCCTCCCTTCCAGAACAAGAGAGCATAACCTTCCCTGCCAGAACAACCCTCCCTTCCAGAACAAGAGAGCATAACCCTCCCTTCCAGAACAACCCTCCCTTCCAGAACAAGAGAGCATAACCTTCCCTGCCAGAACAAGAGAGCATAACCCTCCCTGCCAGAACAAGAGAGCATAACCCTCCCTGCCAGAACAAGAGAGCATAACTTACCCTTCCAGAACAAGACAGCATAACCCTCCCTTCCAGAACAAGAGAGCATAACCCTCCCTGCCAGAACAAGAGAGCATAACCCTCCCTGCCAGAACAGGAGAGCATAACCCTCCCTGCCAGAACACGAGAGCATAACCTTCCCTGCCAGAACAGGAGAGCATAAACCTCCCTGCCAGAACAAGAGAGCATAACCCTCCCTGCCAGAACAGGAGAGCATAACCCTCCCTTCCAGAACAACCCTCCCTTCCAGAACAAGAGAGCATAACCTTCCCTGCCAGAACAAGAGAGCATAACCTTCCCTGCCAGAACAAGAGAGCATAACCCTCCCTGCCAGAACAAGAGAGCATAACCCTCCCTGCCAGAACAAGAGAGCATAACTTACCCTTCCAGAACAAGACAGCATAACCCTCCCGACCCAGAACAAGAGAGCATCACCCTCCCTGCCAGAACAAGAGAGCATAACCCTCCCTGCCAGAACAGGAGAGCATAACCCTCCCTACCAGAACAGGAGAGCATAACCCTCCCTGCCAGAACAGGAGAGCATAACCCTCTCTGCCAGAACAGGAGAGCATAACCCTCCCTGCCAGAACAAGAGAGCATAACCTTCCCTGCCAGAACAAGAGAGCATAACCTTCCCTGCCAGAACAAGAGAGCATAACCCTCCCTGCCAGAACAAGCGAGCATAAACTTCCCTGCCAGAACAAGAGAGCATAACCCTCCCGACCAGAACAAGAGAGCATAACCCTCCCTGCCAGAACAAGAGAGCATAACCTTCCCTTCCAGAACAAGAGAGCATAACCTTCCCTGCCAGAACAAGAGAGCATAACCCTCCCTGCCAGAACAAGAGAGCATAACCCTCCCTGCCAGAACAAGAGAGCATAACTTACCCTTCCAGAACAAGACAGCATAACCCTCCCGACCCAGAACAAGAGAGCATAACTTACCCTTCCAGAACAAGACAGCATAACCCTCCCTTCCAGAACAAGAGAGCATCACCCTCCCTGCCAGAACAAGAGAGCATAACCCTCCCTGCCAGAACAGGAGAGCATAACCCTCCCTACCAGAACAGGAGAGCATAACCCTCCCTGCCAGAACAGGAGAGCATAACCCTCCCTGCCAGAACAGGAGAGCATAACCCTCCCTGCCAGAACAAGAGAGCATAACCTTCCCTGACAGAACAATAGAGCATAACCTTCCCTGCCAGAACGAGACAGCATAACCCTCCCTGACAGAACAAGAGAGCATAACCTTCCCTGCCAGAACAAGAGAGTATAACCCTCCCTGCCAGAACAAGAGAGCATAACCCTCCCTGCCAGAACAAGCGAGCATAAACTTCCCTGCCAGAACAAGAGAGCATAGTGCTCCATTCACGAATGAGAGAGCATTGCTCACCCTTTGGATCTATTATCTAAAGAGAGTTTTGTTCTTAAATATGTGACTTTCTTCTGAAAGAGGCCAATTTAGGAGACCAAAGAAGTGAGTTATTTCCCCTGAAAATAAGGATTGTCTTTCCAAAGCAAGGACAGTTGGAAGGTTTGCTTACCCACCCATTGGATCTACTGTAACAGAGACACAGCATGATTTGGGATTCTGTAAAACCAGTACTTGTATTTGTATCTGTGTTGTAGCCCGCACACGTGTCAGGGTCCACACCCGGGTTCGATCTTATGGCAGATCTCATGTCTTAGCACAAATGTGACATGTGAAGTAGTCTTCACCGCAGCTACAGCCGTGTTCTAGAGTCAGACCAACCACAAGTACTTCTCTAGGCATTTGGTGCTCTTTCTCCTGACTGGTTGTTGTTAAGCCCTGGTCTTTCTATCAGCCAATCACACCTCATCTGGGACTATTTATTGCTGCTTCGGCCTCCTCTCAGTGCCTATTGGAGGCTCCTGTGACCTGGAGGACCTCCGGTTGTGCCTATGTCTTCCGGCTCGGTTTGCTACAGTTCCTGTTCAATTTTGGACTGATCTTTGCAGCTGGCCTGGATTGTTGCTGGCCTTGTTGGATTTCTGCTAGCCCCCTATCTTTGGCTTGCCTGCCCTTGGACTTGTAGATTTGGACTTGTAGATTTGGACTTTGCCCCTGAAGCGTATTACCCGGACAACCCTGACATTATGTGGGTTAAATATAAGGTTTGCTTGGATGTACAATATGGTGCATCCATTGGCCATGTCAACAACAAGACCAGATGCTTTTCTCCTCCCACAGTACAACCACAACCTCCATGCCACACCACACAGATTGTGGTGATGGGACGTCCCAAAACCATAACATGGCCAGAAACATTCACCAAGACTCTCTTCTTTTGTATTTTATTTTGTATTTTACTTCTAGTTACAAAATCCTCTCATGTATTGTTTCAATGAATATGTTACCAAATAAGAAAAATATGTTACTATGACCTGGTCTGATCCTACAAATCTAATGTTATTTTTTTCTGCAGGTCATTACTTGAAGATGAGTGCAAGAGTCTTGAGAAGGATATTGCATTTTTACAGGTTAGTAATCATTTTAGTTAAAAGATACACAACAGACTGATATATCATTTACATTTTTGTGTCAAAAGGACATACTACATCTGTATGACCTGCTCCTAAATAACCATCTTGCAATAGAGGAAGATCTATCAATGAGGTACCACTCAGCGTGGTCAGTAAATACAAATGGTTTGGGAATGTAATGTACAAGGAGGGGTTTTCTAGGATTGTAGGATCTTGTAGAGGAATCTTTAGATCCCGAGTAGCTGTTTTAGGGTCATAGAGGATGATTTGACATTATGGGTAAGATAAGGGGAATCAAGTGAGTGACTCAGAAGATGATGGAGTTACCTGCATATACACAAAGCTTCCACTTCACAGGATGGCAGATTAATGTAATTTCTTGTCAACAGAATTGTGAGAATTTAGTGAAAAAACCCCAAAACAAACAGCTTTGGATGGAAATATCGCAGTCCTCCTAGATATGACGAGGGAGCTCACAACCCAATGATGAAGGGAAATGCATGAAACCATCTATTTCATGAATAATTTTAGAGGTGTAATGAGAACGGTATAATAATGGAAAAAAGGTGAGAAGCACACCTGAAAGTGACAACAATGTAATAGAGTGCCCTGTTTAGTGGTGCTCACTCATGGTGCCATCTTTTGCTCACTGGTGCCATTAGAGAGGTGAGTTCTCCTGAACCATATCACATGCAGGCATCAGTTTCATCCATAATTATCTTTCTTCAGTAGGAAGCTGGTGAACTACCTAGACACAGTGAGCTATGGGCTTACGTCTGGGTTATCCTGTATCCTTTATGGAGACCCCATGGCATGTTCATAGACAAAAAGTAAGAGATGCACACTTAAGAACTGATACAACGTATTAATACTGTGAGATGGTACCCACTAGGAGACCACCTTGCTTGGTTTGTCTAGGAAGTTCAGTAATGAAAGCTTGAAGGCTGAAACATCCATTTGGATGGAACTGCTCGTTCTCTTTGCAGATGAGATCTGCCTGGCATTTACCTTCTGGTCTATCTTCATGGGTGGGTTCTGTCTGATATGCTTCAGTAGATTTCTCCATTGTAATGTCACAAACAACCTAAACCTCCAAGTGACTGCACCATCCCACAGAGAGTCTACTACTTTGTGGCTGCCCATTCTCAGGTGTGCTTCTCTCTCTTGTTTTATTGCTATAGTGTTTGGCCTCAGCACATTTGTGGCTGCTTGTTCCTGCGTTCATACAGCCATAGTGTACATGAGACATTATGAGATTCCCGTGTTATTTTGTTCAATGTTCCTGAGACGTGAGACGTGTCTGTTCTCTCTTCTGCAGCAATCTCAGATGTTCAGATCTCCCTGAGATGTGCTGAGGCTGAAAAGGACACTGACAATGAGAGATAATTTCCCCAGAGAACACAGACAGAACTCTGATTGTTTCTACAGACTAGGCAGCTGAGGGGAGATTATTCTCTGTCTATTAAAGGGGAAGTCCTATCTTAATGTAATATGCTGAAAGAATAATATTTAGACAAGTTTAAACATATCTTTAAAAAGTCAAATTAGCTCAGAAGAGGTTTGTAATTTGTTAGTTACACCTATAACACACAAAAAAGTATCAAATGTCCTGTTCCTGTCCCCTCTAACATGGAGCTGTAAAAGACAAAATAGATGCACACAGTCTCACATACACACATTATGCATTGAAAAACATTCACACACTTACTCTCTCTTTAACAATTCACTCATTATAAAGCGCACACTTTTACACATACATAGAAACACAGAAACATTGATGTGACGTAGATAAGATCCAAATGGCCCAACTAGCCTGTCTAGTCTTACTATCTAAAATATTGGCTTAACTAAGGCTGTTGTATGCTCATCCCAGGCATGTCTTACATTTCTTCACTGTCTCCCCTTAGCACTTTTAATTATAGTTGTTCCATTTTGGCTATTAAAACAGTATGCAGGTTAAAATATATAATGCTAGTTGTTCCATTTAAGCTATTAAAACAATATGCAGTTTAAAATATATAAAAGTTAATATTTTTCCTAGCTTTTAAACTATCAGTTTTCCCCTCAAGCAGAGCTGTGTATCTACTCCTACTTGTGTCTATCAAGGGCATGGCCAGCTCTGTCTCTGTGCTGGACTATCAGGGAGCTTGGAAGCAGGCTAGGTTGATGACTGGCCCTGCCCTATGACATCATTAATTCTGCCCCCACTGCCTACACAGAAATAACAACTCTATTGTAACCTTACAGCTTCCCCATAGACCCCACCCAGTGACAGTGAATGGGTCATCATAAACCTGTCCCCTTTACTCAGCATGCTCAGTCTAAAGCTAAACCTAGACTGGTCATTTATTTTTAGTCAAGTCTACAGAAAGAGCTGACCACACCTCTGATAAACTGGTAGAAGTTACACAGCTGTGCTGGAGGAGAAAATAGACAATTTGCATAAAACTGGGAAATATGCAAATGATGCGGCTACTTTAAAAATATGTTTTATCTGTGATCAAGTTATTTATTGAAGATGAGAAAAATTCAAATACATTATAGCCAGTTTGGGAATATGGCATTAAGATCTCTAATATGTCCCAAACTCTGCTTGGGGAGAAAACAGACAGTTTAAAAGCTAACAAAAATGTGTCAACGTTTATAATAAAATGTGTACTGTTTTAATAGCCTATGCACAGCAAACAAACTTCTGAGCTTTCCTTGTAAATGCACTGCAGTGGTCCCTTAAATATATTTTACAATGAACTCTTTAAGCAGTAGATTGCAGCCACCTCTGCCCGTGAAATACATAATGCTGGTTCCCCAATTGAGGAGTGCTGTTCAACTCTCCTGCTGCAGGAAGTATGTGCTGGTGATCTAATATACATTTTATTGATTAAATGTAATTACATATTGAAAGAAAAAACTGACGCAAGGAGAATGTGCTTTTTGTGACTGTCTCAGACGGCCTGCATTTGGACAGGCCCCGGGTTGTCCACCCATAGAGCACCCAAACAGTTCATTTCTATTCCAGCAAAGTTCTGACAATACACAGATCTGTGTAAATTTACAAACACTGCAAAATCTGCAGACACAGCAAATAAACAGAAGGATTAGGGAACCTCAGCTTCCAATTTCCTCCGTCTGACTGTGACCTTCAGTGAATTCCTTGATGTGCCAGAGGGTCTGAGTGCAGTTTAATTGCTAAATGCTCGGGTCCCACGCTTTGTGAGCAGCGCTTGGAGACCTGGCTGTGAAACTTAATGCAAACACAAAGTGATTAGAATATTAATGCAGCGCAATGGCAGTACTGAGTATGGTGCTGCTTATCAAGGTCTGAGATTCTCCGGCCACGCTTGAATTGTGGCTGCAAAGTTTCCCTGTAGAGACGGATGTAAATATAGAACAGGACGTGTTGGACTTTTTAATGCCAAACTCCAAAATTTGCTATATTGTATTTAAATTTTGCTAATTTTCTATAACTAAACTTGATCACAGATAAAATATTTTTTGTTAAAAAATAGCCGCAGGCTTTGCATATTGCACAGTTTATTGTGCAAACTGTCTGTTTCCTCCTCAAGCACAGCTGCATATTTCTTCTAACCTGTCTATCAGGGGCGTGGCCAGCTCTGCCTGTGCGCTGGATTAAAAATAAAGTCTAACCAGTCTAGATTCTGTTTCAAACTGAGCATGCTCAGTAAAGGATATGGGATTATGTTTGCTTGTGCACTGTCACTGGGCGTGGCCTTTGGGGCAGCTGCAAGCAGGTTAAAATAGCGCTATTATCTCTGTGTAGGCAGTGGGGGCAGAGCTAATACATGTAATATCATGGGGCAGAGCCATTTCCATTACTGAGCTTCTTCTTTCAGTTGCTTGCCCTTGTAAACTAATGAGATTTCCATTAGTACTTTTGAAAGTACTGGCATTTTAGCTGCCACAGTCTCACTGTGCAGATAGAAGCTTCCAGAGTTTCCTTTGATCTGTGTTACTAGATCAGTGCAAAATAAAGGATTATATTCTGTTCCAGCATAATTGTATATAATAGTTAATAAAGAAAAGGCAGTGTCCCTTTAAACTATTCATTTTGAGGGAGAAATTGTTCTCCATATCCGGCTCGTCCAAATCAAGTTTTCAAGGGCTAGAGCCAGGCCAGAGTTTCAGGATTTCTACACTCAGACAATATAGTAATTAAAATTATGACAACAGCACAAGCTTGATGGGTAGATCACAACTGCTGATTGACAGGTAAAAACTACAGAGTTCAGTGTAAGTTTGCTGAAAGAAAATGCAATTTTGTAATAATGTAAATGTGACAAATTACATGTTATTAACTAAAGTTTTAAATGACAGACTATTTAGAACCTCAGTTGTCTCCCTTTTATATACAGGGTCGAGTCACATTATTATGACCACCACCTACTTTTGACATCAGCAGCGCGTGGCCAATGAAATACGGCGCCATGTCGTGAGATGGCTTGGTAGCTATATAAGGTGACATGTAGTCATTCTGCAAATATACCAACCATCACTGTCATGGGTAAAACGTATCATTGACTCTCGGGCCAAGGGTGGCAGAAATTCTGAAACCACGTGCCATTGATGTAAGAGGTGAATGTTGGCTGCGGATCTGGGTGAGGGCCAACCGACATGCTACAGGTAGCAACTCACCGTCCAAACGAACCCAGGGGCTACCAGACGTGTGTCTAAAATGACAGTACAGCGAACCCTGTTGCCTATGGGGCTCGGAAGCAAATGGGCGGTCACTGCACCCATGCGGATGAGGGGTCATACTCAAAAACGGCTTTAATTTGCACGACGATACCAACATTGGAGCTCCTCTGATTGGCAAAGGATTGCCTTCTCTGAGGAGTCATGTTTTCGTCTCTCTCGACTGGACGTATATTGGTGTGCCAGACACGAAACCACCGAGAACAAACATTGGCCTCCAATTTTCTTGGACTTGAACTCCATCAAGCACCAGCAGGACCACCTCGATCACCATGTTCGTCATATGGATCTTCCACCACCCACTCTTCAGAGCTGTCGGATCCTTCAGTCTGCATGGCTCCAGATAATCTTCCAGCATCTTATTGACTCACTACCACTCCGTCTAGATGCCGCCCGCACTGCACACAGCGGTTATTCTGAATATTAGCTGGTGGTCATAATAATGTGACCCAACTGAGTATGATTTCAAGAAAACCCTAATTTTGCATTCAAAAAACAAATATTATATCTTGTTTAATACATATCCTATTAAATACATTATAGAATATTTTGGAATCCCTATAAACAATAAATATATTTTGAATATTACTATGGACTCAAAATGCTAAATTATGTTAGGTATGGGGAGATTGAACCCGGTGTCATTGTTTTAAAAGTCAATACACTTAGAAAATACACTATTTCCATTTGCTACATAGATGAGTAGAAGGTTGGTGTTAAATACATTGTCTTTACTACATATTCCATGTGAACTGTTTTTCTCATTAGCCATTAGATCCACCATTGTCACCTTTGAAGATTGTATTGTTTCACTGCACTTTGCCACCACTCTTCAGTATGGTAATGCTGCCCTCTGCTGATTAAATACTAGAATACTGATGTACGAGAGTCACATTATTCAGTGTTTATTTAATACTAGCGAGTTGCCCGTCAAAAAATGACCGATCAATATCATTTGAAGCCATGGGAATGCTGTTTGAGACATAATTGAAACTGTTTTGTACTGTAACGACCTTCAGCGCTCATTGCGAGCCTCTCCTGTCGTGTACTTTTGGTCCTCTGAGAGAGATTTAAATTTCTATGTATATGTAGTTAAGTAATAATTAGTGATTTATTCAATCAATTAATATACTTTCATTATTTCTAATTGATATATGCAGCGAGTAATAGGCTGAAGAGCTAACAATCTGTTTGTATTTTGCATCTGCATAGAATATACATTGTGAGTGTTGGTGCCCTACTTATAAAGTGTAATGAATGTTCCAAGTGTGCATCTAAATAGTCTGCGTGCGCAAGGTAAAGCCGTTGGTTTATTGTGTAAAGCGGCATAGTATATTCTTAATGTTATTAATGTGTTACGCTTCTCGTGAGTATTTTCCGGCTTCTGTAATAGTGTATGTTGTAGGTTGTAGTGTCATGTGTAAAGTGTTATGCGTTTTACAGTGTTTTGCGCGGTCCAGGGTCGTGTAGCCTCATTTTCATTTTTTTGGACAGTCATTTTTTTCCTCGCTTAGGCGATTTTCGTGTGGCGAAAATCGTCTAAATCAAGTTAAATTCGTGTTCCACCTCACTCACAGACGTCCTGGCTGTTGCCCCATGCTGTCTGTGAAGTTTTTGTAATTTTTTGGGGTGTATTTAGTGTTTTTTCAGGTTTTTTGTTCGGCCGCGTCTCATATTTTTTTTTTTAAGTCTTGCTTCTCGTATTTTAACGTCTCGCCTCGCTTCGTGAGGCTTGCAGCGGCGCTCATCGGCTAAGTGCTACGGTTTAACGAGGCTCGCAGCGATGAGCGTCTTCGCAGCTCATCTGCTAAGTACTACACGTCAACGGCTCGCCTCGCTTCACGAGGTTCGCAAGCGTTGAGCGCCTTCGCCGCTCATCAGCTAAGTCGCACGCACCACGCAAAGCGTGACGACGTCTTGTAGTTAGACAATTTTATAATATGTGATTTCATTTATATGGTTACTGGTAACTTGGTGGTGGTTACAGCCAAGTGTAGTGAATAGGCGCCTGCCTTATTTGCCTAGTTATAAATTCGTCCATGAGTCCATCCAAGAGAGGCACAGTTTGAGTAATATTGGTAAAACTTACTAGATTCCCAACAAAATATTATCATAAAATCCACAGTGTGTTGTCCTTTTGTTTGTGTTAAACAAGCAATAAAGTACGACCGCCATATACTATGCATGCCTCAGTTAAGTTGATTGTCAGAAATAGAGTGCGTGCTATTGATTTCTGATATCGGATTTGAAAAGATGTCCAGGGAGAGATTTGATTTCAGGCTTCTGTGGAAATGAAGGATGTTCCCATCTGATAAATTTGAAAATGTTTTAATGTGGGATTTTTTTGTCTCCATCCAGACCAAGACGTGTAACTCATGGATCATATCAAATCAACTTTAATTAGATTAATTTCTAATTAAAAAGGGAATTCAGGGTTATCATGGATAATTAGAGAGACAGTATTGATCCAAATTTTTTACATTTCCCTTTGAGACAATTGGCTAAGTCTCGCTTGTGCAATTCAAATGGACGGCGCCGCAAGGATATCCCCCTTCCGGACGGCCGCATATCATGCAAACGGCCGCAAGCGTTTTCCCAGCGCCCATAGATCTTGTTTTCCGGCCGCAAAGTCAGACAACTGTAAATGCAAATATAAATTCAAGATGGCACTGTAAAGCTTTGTAAATGCTAGGCATCATAATGGGGGACATGAGGATTAATAGCAACCCCCTCTCAAGCTTGCACATCAGCCCAAATCCGATATATCATTTACAGGTTATTTTCCTTCCCGCAGCGTGGGCGGGTCTGAGGTGCTCCAAGCCCTCGGGACTTTGTCCACGGATATTTGACATGAATTAAAATAAAAATTATTTTCAGATTTGAGTATAGGGGAATGTTGTGCTATTTTTGCTAACACCTACAATCACTTTATCGTCTCCTCAGAGTGCAGGATGGCTTTATTATAGCTTTATTATGTGATTAATTGATGCTAGCGGGACCTTTTTCCTGCAAGTAAGCTGCGGCTCGGTTTTAGCCTTGCAGAGAGGGTTCCCGGAGCAATTGAATAGCAACCGGGGCTTTCTTGCGGCCGAAAATCTTGCGGCCGTTTAAGATCAAAGGCTTTCCTGCGGCACGTGCGGCTGCAAGGGATAGCAAGGTGCCGGCCACAAGCCTGCCGGAGATCTCGGCCACAAGGGAATAGAACAGGCAAATAGCCTGCGGCCGGTCCTTGCGGCCCTGCATCTCCTACGGCCGATAATAGAATGAGGCCCTAGGTAACTATGTAACTATGTAACTTTGACTTGACTCACGCGTCCTGTTCTGTTTTATTCTCATCTCTATTATTTTAAGATGCATTCAAATTAATTTTGTAAAGTGAACATCATGTTAAAAAAAGGACTTTCAGTTTTTAAGAAACTCGTTTTCTTCTTGTTTCTCCAGCAACGTCTAGAGGAGGAGCATCTCTATGAGTCTGAGCCGCTGATCCTACTCGCTGAACCCTCTCTGGCAGGTAAATAAAGAGCCTCAATGATATTTGGAGCCAAGAAGACACAAGGACATTCTTGAAGGAAACACAGGTGCTATAAGGATAAAGTCACTATAGGAAGATGCTTAGGGTGCAGCAACCTGGTTCTACCCTTTTAATCAGCCTCACCCTATTGTTCCAACTTCCACACTTCATACAGTAAATGTATAAGACGGTGCACATACGTGTTTTGACGCTCTATATAGCAGCATGCAATGTTCTATTTCTGTTTCACTTTTAAAAGAAACTTCATATTTATTGCACCAAGCCCCCCTAGAACCAACCCCGTATAAGGAGATGCAAGATGCTCATTGCACTCCTTTTAATATATAGCTAAAAGATAATGTTTTAAACATTACAGTTTTGGGTGGGCTTACAAAACAATGAATGATCTGAAATCATTTGAAATTTGAAAAAAATGTTTTGCTCTTTGTGCAAAGGTAAATATTAGGAGCCCCCCAGTGTGATATCAGATCAAATGTTTGCAAAAGATTCTACACTTCAGTTATTCAATAGTTATAGGAAAGGCAAAATGATTTGCCAGATTATTCTGGCAGCAATAAACTTATATCTTTATTCCTTACTCATCAAGGGCCTCATTCAATTGCGATTTTGCCAATTGAATAGGGCTCTTTATAAGCACAGAGCATATTTTTTTACAGAAGTTTTTAGATAGTGAACTTCTATCCAAAAGCAAGGTCTTCACTAAGAACTTCTGTAAAAAAATATACTCTGTGCTTATATAGAGCCCTATTCAATTGGCCAAATCATAATTGAATGAGGCCCTTAGTGTCATATAAATAGTATATGTGAGGGGTGGATCAAGAGATTCTCACTTCAGTTCTTGTGAAAATTGTATTTTAAATAATATACATTTAATTTTATTTTTTTATTTGGATAACTATTAGCAGTTTAAAAGGGCCAGGGGGCTCATTCAATTGCAATTTGGCCAATTGAATAGGGCTCTATATAATCACAAAGCATATTTGTTTTACAGAAGTTTTTAGTTTGTGAAGACCTTGCTTTTGTATAGAAGTTCTCAAACTAAAAACTTCTGTAAAAAAAAATATGCATTGCAGTTATATAGAGCCCTATTCAATTGGATAAATCGCAATTAAATGAGGCCCATTGATGCTTTGTTGAACTTTTATGGCAATTGCTGCAATTCTTTTTATTCCTTTGATTTTAGGACATGCTTAGGACATGGATTTTAGGAAATTGTTCATTTTTTCTGGAGACTCTTGTGCCCCAGTAACATGTTTATATTCTGTTTTTCATTCTAATCCAGAATTGAAAGAGGAAAGGAGAGTGATTGAGAAAGATCTCCATCTCAACCAACCAACGGTAATCTCTGGAGTTTCCCATAAGATTGCCAAAACACCAAAATCTTCAAGGTAAGTCTGAGATGCGGCAAACACATATGTTAATATGGTTTGGCCCTTTATTGAGGTTACTGTAATCTGTTTTCTCTGCTTAGATTATAGTGTTTTGGGGTTACTTATAGCAAAAGGATGGAACCAAAGTTTTGATGTGCAGTATCCAGATCAGTCATGTGTTGCAATAAAAAGAGCTGTTGATGTTGACATGGTAGAAGCTATCACTGTGGTAGTATCTATCTATATGTTTCACTCACTGTAGGGCTTCTTCGGGGCTGAACATACTGCAGTTAACTTGTATCTCACTTCTAGCGAGCTCCGTAGAGCTACCTAATGTATTGTGTTCTATACATCTGCCACTCAGGCCGGGAGACCTGTTTTCCAAAAGCTTTATTCTATGAAGAGTTGTTACTCCTGATAAGGATTCTGAATATTACTTTCCAAATGAGATTCAAAATATATAATCTTTGTGTGTCTTTTTAATAGTTTGTCCAGATTTTACTGTGAGATTTAAAGGACCATTAACTCACTAAATGCTCTTCATTGTGTGAAAGAGCAAAAAATTCTATGTTAAAGTGATCCAATGTTTTTTGTTTTTTTAATGTAAACTACGAACAGTTAAAAATTAGCAGTCTTAGGTTTGTTTACAGACACACTGCAGACTGTCCCATGATTTACAGAATCGACCGTTCCAAACTCATTGAACAGAAATAATGATGGTTAATTATGATGTTTGCAATATTGTTCTGAGCAGTTGATCAAGGGGTATTGTGCACTGTTCAGTATGTATATATGAAAGTAAAAACAATTAGCTCTTGAGCTGAGATTCATGTGCCATAGTGGCTACGAATGCTTATTAACTGCTACATAACCACCAATCTAAAACTATTGGCACTTTTCTGGTACCTTACTCGGCAAGATATGATTTTTTTGTGTCCGCTGTAGTTTATATATTTCTGAAGCCATGTTGGTAGAAATGTGATCAAGCCCATGGTGACCAAATATTCTACCATGTTGTATATTCCAGACCGATGGATGACTCATTAAGAAACCTGCCCAAGAATCAGCAAACATGGGCATCCAATCTAAGACCTGTTTCATGTTCTTTACAAGATGGTGAACCTAAATTAATTCCTTGCCCACCACATTCGAAAGCTAAAGCTCAGTGGATGAAGAACAATAATGCTGTGACTTCTCCTTGCCCACCTAATGTATTGTGTAAAACTAAGGATGAAAAGAAGCTGGAGGGAATGATGGAACACCAAATCATGGATGCTACAAATTCTATAGGTTTCCACAGGCGTTTTACAACCTCTAGTACTTCACCGAACCAAGACCCAATACCTAACACATTCACCTCTTTACATGACCTTCAGAAGAATCCACCACCTGTCCTGGATATCAATCCAAGTGAAGTTTCACCATCAGTTTATGTTTCTTCAGAGCATATTCAGACTGTACCTAAGCTTCGACCTATGCCCAAAATCTTTGATTCTTTCTTAATTCCTGCACCACCCCCAGCACAAAGACCAAGTAGCAGTTCCAAGTCACACCACACATTTCGAAGGGTGAGGGCACAACATCCAAATCCTTCATCCTGATGCAGGTTACATTTATCAAAGACTTTGTAGTGTTCTCATGATGTATGGACATGGTTGAATAATTCATCAATTTCAAACAGCAGAGTGGAAGGTTAATACCAGTCTAGAGCAATATTCAATATTGGACAAACGGATGGAGTCACACCATGGACAGAATGAATTGAGATAACTATGCAACTGTCCCTTTTTTTTTTTTTTTTTTACAGTTACATTTTGACCTTGGTGATTTTTTTCCAATATGTCATCCATGCAAGTCTCTGGAGTAGGAGCTTGACCCTCTTCCACAGCAAATTGGGTTTTCTTCCCCACAACTACAATATTACTCTCTCTTTTCTACAAAATACCTCTCTCACTATCTAGTGTTCCTCCCTATTTAAATGTACCCCTCTCCCATTTTTGTTATATATCCAACAAATTGGTTAAGCCTATTATGGTGACCCACTTGATCGTGACCCATTTAATCACTCTTACATATGTGACCTACTCCTATCGAAGACTCTGGTTGGCCAAAGAACTTGGTATCTTACTTTATTCGGGTTGCATAAAACAAGTGCGCATATTAATATCATGAAATAAAACACACAGAAAACTGTAATATAAATTTAATTAAACTCTATATACTGTCTATAATCTTACAAGTCACTTTTACAGAATTGTATCTGAAAAACAATGTGCTTTCACACAATTATTGCTAGGAACAGTTAAAAAGGTAACACATCATAATGTCAGCAATACATGGTAAGACTTCACAGGGCGTGTGGCCAAGGTTGGAGAAGGAGATGGTTTCTAGTCTAGATATCCTCTACATATACTGAGTTTGTACTATCATTAATTACCAACAAGAGGAAAGAATATAGGAAGAAAACAGGAGATTGGGGAAAAGAGCGAGCGATTAATCTGAAGCTTTGGCCCCTAAATTGTTTATTTTTTCCAATACATGTCGTTGCACCGCGCGGTGCACCATAATCAGCATACAAAGATTTGCCATACTAGTAATTTTATATTAAATGTCGTAAACTGACATTTTAACAACTATGAAACTGGATATTTTTTTAAACACACACATATAATATAAATGTAAATATTCATTTTTAAAACTAGTGATTTCCCCCCATAAATCTATTTTACACATCTTTTTTTTTATATATAAATATTCATCATGTTACTGATGTTTTAAACATGAAATCAAGTGAGCGCTTTAATATCCAGTGGTTGTGCGGATCAGGACCACCAAGGGGAGAGGTTGCAGAAGATAAGGAGGACAGGAAACTGATAAATAGCAAAACTCGAGAGCGTCCAGAATTGTAATCATCGATAGCTCATGTGTTAGTATAGCTGCTTTAATGGTGGTGTTTTAGTTAAATATCGGTATTATTATCGGTATAATATTTTGAAACCAGTTTTCATAGGCAGGGGAGAGTGAATGGTTGGGGTTATGTTGTGAAGTGCTAGTCTCCCTAGGCACATGACCGTCTCTTCTCTTTCTCCCACTTGCGCCCTATGAATCATTTTATTGAATTCCCGTCCTGTGAACTCCCTTAATTTTCATTTGTAACCAGTTATCCTGTCCATGCATACATGTATCCATTACTGACCATGCAAATCTGTACCATCTGACCAGCCAGGCAGGTGCCCCAGTCAGTGGAGTGTGCCTAGGCATCGGCCTAATGTGAAATCCCTGTTATTGTGGGTTTATAATGCTGATTGTTGGTTGACATAGAATACAGGTTACAGTAAGTTTACAGATTAGCCGAAACAAGTGCCAACTAGAGTAAGAAAAGTAACTCATCCCTTGCACACCAACCTCTTTCCACTACAGAAATGTAAAAATAAAAGCAATAACATTATTTTATCACCGAGTGTTACCTATTAACTTTCAAATTCTACTATTTTTTTATATATTTTTTACCACTTTTT
Organism: Discoglossus pictus; assembly: GCA_027410445.1. Taxonomy (NCBI): domain Eukaryota; kingdom Metazoa; phylum Chordata; class Amphibia; order Anura; family Alytidae; genus Discoglossus; species Discoglossus pictus. The sequence goes on along the minus strand of CM050170.1, from coordinate 187,731,268 downwards.
TGTTAATAATTCATATAGAATTAGACACAAGGGGCCTCATTCTATTATCGGCCGCAGCCGTTGCGGGGCCGCAAGGACCGGCCGCAAGCTATTCGGCTATTCTATTCCCTTCCGGCCGGGGATTCCGGCAGGCTTGCGGCCGGTGCCTTGCTATCTCTTGCGGCCGATCGCGCCGGAGGAAAGCCTTTGATCTAAAACGGCCGCAAGAGATTTGCAATTCAATTGCTCCGGGAAACCTCTCTGCAAGGCTAAAAACGAGCCGCAGTTACTTGCAGGAAAAAGGTCTCGCTAGCACCAATTAAGCACATAAAATAGCTCAAATAAAGCCATCCTGCACTTTGAGAAGACTATAAAGTGATTTCAGGTGTTAGAAAAAATAGCACATAATTATCCTGTACTCAAATCCGTAAAATATTTAATTTTTAATATCCGTAAAATATCCATGTAAAAAGTCCAGAGTGCTTGGAGCACCTCAGACACACCCCCGCCGCAGCCGGCAAATAAACAGTTAATTTGAACTCGGGTTTGGGCAGATGTGCAAGCTTGAGAGTGGGTTCCTTTTAATCCTCATGTCCCCCAATATGATCCCTAGCATTTACAGAGCTGTACAGTGCAGGCTTGAATTTATTTTTCAGTTTTTATATTTCACAGATTACGGCCGGTTCCAAGATATGCGGCCGGCCGTAAAAGGAGATCCTTGCGGGGCCGTATAATAGAATCGCGAGTTAACTGAACCCCCGCAAGGAATCGCAGCCTTACGGCCGATTTACGGCCGATAATAGAATGAGGCCCAAGGAAATTAATAATCCCACCTATTAAAAAACTACAGACCTTAGTTGATCTGAGTTTTGAGACTGCACAGCTCTGATTTTCTGGTTTCTGCTCATCAAACTCAATGTGATTTGATATTTTGTGTGATGTTGTCACAATGTTTATTAAAAAAAAATCTGAAAAAAGTGTTTTGTTAATGGCTTAAATGTCCTGTATATTTACATGTTTAGTTCAGACACTGTCATGGCCACTTGATGTTCATGGTTTAGCAATGTGTATAGATTCGCCCAAATTCACCCATTTTCACAGGCTCTTAATTTGATTGCTTTGACAGCAGTGTCTATTCCATATGGGAAAACTTGCCGTCGCAGAGAGGGCTGGATTTACATCTCCGGTGCCTCTAGGCACAGCGGCTTCCTCCCTCTTGTAACTCTCTACTTCCAGATGTTCACCCCCTAGCGGGGAGTTTGTTAACTTCAGTATTTCCCTTTTTATGCCAAGGAACATTTTGAAGTGTGAAATGAGGCACCCTTTATAGGTAAGCTCCTCTATGCAGCTGCCTAGTTGACCTAATGAAAAATCAGGCCATGACCGCACACAAAAAGTTAAATATTAATGTGAACGTGTAGAGCCCCCAGAAAATGTGGCAAAATTAAAGAATCATTTTGGGACAAATAATTTGCATTGAAAAGTAACAGGGATGTTACTCCTATGGTTACATATAAAATTAGAAGTGTTATAGTCAGTAGAGTACGAAGAACAGCACATTGAAAACACATACATTAGGAGATTTCTGTAACATAATATAAAATAGTATTAATAATTATGGCTAAGTAGAGGTAAATGTTTCTAAGGGTTTTTATGTAAACCATTACAAGTTGGTTCCGATGTCAATACAAGATATACAATCATTACTATGTCAAAATATAAATACTGATTAGTATAAATATAAACACTGTTATGGATAGTGTAGACTCTTGGGTCATGTGTCTGTTTGCAAAATTAATAAAATAAAAAAATAACACGAGATTTGTGAAAAAAAACAACCCCTTATTGCAGTGTTGGACATTTCGGTCCTATGAGGGCCACTAAACACCCAGGATATCTGTCTCCCTCTCTATATGTATTCAGGTTCTCTCTTCTTCAACTCAGTTTAATCTACCTAGAGAAGTATTGAAAACCCAGCTTGTTGGCAGCCTTCATAGGACCATGTTGCCCAATAATGCCTTATGGTAATCACTGAAATTGCAAACGATGTGATATCCCAGTGAGATGAACAATTGTTGGGAGTCCAGATACTCTGAACAAGGATGACCACCCATGCTGGTCAAAAGTGATTCAAGCTACTTTTAAACATTTGTTGGTCTTACATGGGCTTAGTTAAATGGGAATAAATGATTTTATGAGTACAAATAACAGGTAGATTGGATGCAGGGACAAAGTCTACATCTCCAGAGAAGAGAACGTCTTCATGCAAAATAGAACTCAGGGGCGTCTATTGTCCACCAGTTGGCCATGCTATTGAGTGTGCTGGAAATACTTGGTTTTCTAACTTTTATACACCCTTCTAAGGGTACGTAAACTATTCTGTTTGTAGATGAGATGCGGAGCTTTTAGAACACCAAGACTTACTTCTAGTGTCTTCAAGAAGACGAGAAAAACATGTTCTCAATGCTGAGAGTATATATGGTTAATGCTAGAAGAAGACACTTTTAGGATGTTCAAAGATTTGTAACTCATTTATATATTTTTTCAATTGGTCTCAAGATGGTGTCACCTACTACAACCCACTTACTCTCCCAAGCATGACATACAGTAATTTTATACTAGTTTTCTAAAATTCATTTCAAACGATGTGTTGGCCAAACTCTGCCGGATGTGTATTACACAGAACCTGTATAAAGTCTCGTTATGTCACTTTTCGATTAATTAGGGTTACAACTATAATTTCTCAATTAACCAAAGTTCTGCAGTAGCCCAGATTGGATATCAGATCATTCATTGCAATCCGTATTTTTGTACGAATACAAGAATACAAACCCAAACTTTAATAAAGTTGTATTCTGGGATTTTTGTAGTGCACAGAAAAAAAATTATATCAGTCAGTTTGTAGAATATTTTGGATACTGATATCTGCTGTTCATATACATTTCAGGTTACTCAAGAGGATACTTTATGAAGACGGGAAATGGGGATTTAGTTTGTGTGTTTCAGGCTTGAGATGGACTTATTGGGATGCTTAAGTATTCTTAAGTATTAAACCTGCTTGTGACCTCAATGGTCAGGTAATCTAATCACACTGTACATGATTACGTTTTCTTGGAACAATAACATCGGTATGTATCATAATGTACCCATGGACCTATATGTATAAAACCACTGTGCATCCATACTCTTTGCCAGGCTCAATGTTAATGAGATAATGTAACAAGCTCTTTATTATGCCGTTCCAATATCACACACATTGCACCAAATCCCACCACTTTATGTGTCATAGGTATGCAGGGATATAGTTAATGAGACTCGTTAGGTATTTTTGTACTACATGAGAGTAAACAGGAAGAAAGTGGTAGGTTCCACAAAAAAATGAATCTTTTACTCTAAAGGCATCTTAGAAGGAAGTCAAGCGCACATTTTCTGTGATCATTACATTGAGAGGGATAAAATAAATTATCACCCAGGTAAAGTAGTTCCTTGAATCTTACCTTATTAATTGTGAAAACTTCATTTAGGACTTTTTCCCGACTTTACTGAAACACTACCATTTTTGAGATATAATCATTGATAAGCTTTTAGAGGTCTGTTTGGATATAGTATATCTGGATGGGCTTTTTGTGGTTATATGAGAATAATCCACTTGTATTGATACTATATGTTTGAGAATTAGGCATAATTAGGCAGGAGAATTTAATTAAACAAGTGCCGTGAGTCATCCAGAATACTTTTATTAAGGTTTCATGTGTGAGAGGGGTGTTTACATATTAGTAAGACAGAGTTTATATTTATTGATGCAAGCTTCCTGCTTCTGAGGATATACAGGGGAAGGGGTGGGTGTCAAATTCCAAAGTGTCCAATGGTTTAACAATTCCTCACCCTTCCTTCTACTATTCAAGTGTTAGCTTTGACCTGAGAGCAATTGTTATCAGGAAGCACTCAAGTCATAATGGAAGTTTTCTACATACAACCATTTTTTTTTTTTTTATTATGATTTTTTTCTAAAATTGGCTTCCTGTTCATGGCTCACACCATTGCTCATGTTCTCGTTTCGTTACGTACTTCACAAATATATGAGCTGGTCTGATGTTTGTGGTCGAGTAAGAGCGCTCTACCGCAATGGAAACTTTAATTACGGGTATGGCCATTCTGCCCAGGTAGGAGATTTTCCGTAGAATAGGGACATTGTACGGGTATTTTTGTGACATTTCACCCATGTAAAAATTGATAACATGCCCAAAATAAAATAGATAACATAAAGGCTTATAAGATAAACACACCGATACAATAAACCAACAACAATATACTTATTACTGATTAGTTACAACAATGTGTCAGAAATATGTTATTTTTTTAAGAATAATTACACACACTGATTGCTACAGCCGACATTAACATATAATACTTGTTCTCGTAGAAATGGAACGTCAGCAAAAGTACAATTTACATATAAACGGACATTAAAACCAGATTACAGACAATTCTCAATCATACAATTTGTTCTAATTACCACCTATATAAACACATTGTACATTCACAAATATATTACCTATAATAACGACCGGAGAATGAGAGACAAATAATCTGCAGGATGTTCACGGTTAATATTTTACATGAGAAAAGGGGCATTTAATAAAACAGCAGCAAATAAACTAAACAAAAGGGAGGGCGCATTAGATAAGACACTTTATTTCTACCAATGTTAATTATGTCTTTCTTGTATATGTACCTGGTATTAATTATCAGCTAAACTAATCAGTTTACAAAAACAATATGTACATTCAAATATCAATGGGGCTAGGTTAAAAACTTACATTTAATTCAGTAATACCCAGCAAGAATTTGGGATATTTCCCTTCCACACGAGTTAGTTACAAATGGCTACATCGCTAAGAGTCACCTGTCCTCAGGTACATACATCCTGAAATCCTTGCCTGTTGGGTTTGATTGCTGCACTTGGGGCCTCTTTCACTAATATAGTTGTCGTACTGTGAGTTTGTGTGTAACGCTCGCAAACTGAGAAGGGGCAGAGGGAGGGAGAGAGGAGGGAGGGAGAGAGAAGGGAAGGTGAGGGAAGGTTAGAGAAGAAGAGGGAAGGAGAGAGAAAGAAGTAGGGGGAGTGGGAGAGAGAGGGAGAGTGAGAAGGAGAGTTAGAGAGAGAGAGAGAAGGAGAGAGAGAGAGGGAGAGAGAGAGGAGAGGGAGAGAGAGGGAGAGAGCAAGAAGGTAAGGGCGAGAGCGAAGGAGACAGAGAGATAAAGAGAGAGAGAAGGAGAGTGAGAGAAGGAGAGGGAGAGATAGAGAGAGAAGGAGAGAGGGAGATAGCGAGGAGAGGGAGAGAGAGGGAGAGAGCAAGAAGTAGGGGGAGTGGGAGAGAGAGGGAGAGTGAGAAGGAGAGTTAGAGAGATAGATAGAGAGAGAGAGAGAAAGAAGGAGAGAGAGGAGAGGGAGAGAGAGGGAGAGAGCAAGAAGGTGAGTGAGAGAGAGAGAGAAGAGGGAGACAGAGAGATAAAGAGAGAGAGAAGGAGAGTGAGAGAGAGGAGATGGAGAGATATAGGGAGAAGGAGAGGGAGAGAGCGAGATAGCGAGGAGAGGGAGAGAGGGAGAGAGCAAGAAGGTAAGGGAGAGAGCAAAGGAGACAGAGAGATAAAGAGAGAGAGACGGAGAGCGAGAGAGAGAAGGAGAGGGAGAGAGAGAGACAGAAGGAGAGAGAGACAGAGAGAGAAAGAGAGAGAGAAGGAGAGAGAGAGAGAAGGAGAGGTAGAGAGAGAGAAGGAGAGGTTGAGAGAGAGAAGGAGAGGAATACAGAGAGAAAGAGAGGGAGAGAGACAAGGAAAGAGAGAAAAGGAGAGATAGAGAGAGAGAAGGAGAGGGTGCAGAGAGAGAGAGAGAGGGCACACAAACAGACAGAAGACCCAATTTTTAAGACAATATTATGCCGTCATTTTTGACGGGCAAGTGACTAGTTGTGCTATATTGCCCTGCAAGATCCTTTGCACAGGAAATTGTGAAAATCCTTCTAACTCATCACAATGAGATATATTTGTGCTTTAGACCCTCAAGTTATTGCCAGAATTCGCACTGCGCTAACTACACAACACACTGAGGTATTTCTAATAGTTTAGGTTATAATTTTAACACAATTGCAATGTTTCCAGGGAATGAATTCAAGAGACACAACAGAGATCCCATTTAGCAAACAAATGTAAATTACACATATACATTATTATAATTTTTGAGTGGATTTGTTAGATAATTGATCTTGAAAGTAGATCTATCAAGTTACAACCTCCCCTCACTAATTTTCCTTAACTGGGACCATTAATTTGCTCTCACAGTGGGGGCGATGTAGAAAAAAAGCATGCCTCAATGGATAAACCATAATAGTTACATCATTAAAGTCTAAAGTCATAATCTGTGTCATTATATCTATTAATAGCAAGTGGATATATAAAAATCACTGTGAAAATTAATTAATGTTCCTAGATAAGGAGACTTCTTAAAATACCAAACATTTATCGGTTATCAGTTATCTAACTCTAATGACAACAAAATGCAGTTATACTTATTTATGTGTTTGTACACTTATTTTTTTTTTTTTTTTAATGATTGGGACCTTTTCTGTGTCCTTAAACCTAGTTACATTTCCCACCCATGTAATATTGCAAGGTATCACATTTCATAATTAATTCTACAATTTAGTACACAGTAAAGGACAGAAATTAGGAGACAAATGAATAAGAGACAAACGGATAAGAGATAAATGGACAACAGACGAATAGAGAGATACATTCAGGAAAAAGGGAGAATAAAAAAGCAACACAGAGTTAAATTGACTGAAGGCTACAATTATTGTAAAATATTTCTGTGCAAATGTTATTTTTTGTTATATATTGTATATCTGTGTGCACAAGCTCACACATATTAAATCCACATGTATGTACAGATAGGCAAGTAACGGAAGCGTAACAAACTGATTCAGTGTTACTTAGAATTCAACTTCAGTTATTCACATTTTTAATAAATCCACGATTTCTGCTGATGAGGGTAAACAGGTAGATGCCTATTCAGCATCTCAAGCTTTATGAGATGAACAATATCCTAGGAAGATAGAGGATAGATAGATAGATAGATAGATAGATAGATAGATAGATAGATAGATAGATAGATAGTTTGACAGGGGATACTGGATATACATGTTACTTTTCATCAACAGACTCCTTCAGAGTACACAAATAACAATCCCCCTACTACAGGCGTGTCCAAAGTTGTTCCTGCTGGGCCACACACAGGCCTGGATTTGAGGATAGCCCTGCAGCACCCAGGTGAGACTATAATTTCTTCAGTCATTTAGTCTAATTGACTCATCTATGCACATAAAGGAAATCCACAAATACAGGCCTGTGTGCGGCCCGGCAGAACCGACTTTGGACACCCCTGCCCTACTAAAATCTTGGTAAATGACATCACTAAAGCCAACGTGAGGTATCTCGTAATATTTATCATGGAGTGACACAATTTCTAAAGTGCAAATTAGTTACAACTATTGAATGTAGCATATAAACAAATACTATTGGTCTTGATACCACTGTAAATGAACACGCGAGTTTCGCAGACTCTTCTAAGCACTGACACAATGTAATAATATATACAATTATTATACTGTTCCCTCAATGCAGTTATTTCTGCTGTAAAATGTTGAGTTGTGTTGCAAAAGGTGTTATTTACAACAACCCCGTTCTGATTATTTTATATTCATAATCTGTAAATAGTAGATTTTGATGTTGATAAATCACACAAAAAAAAGTAAGTCCACCAAAATGACCTATAGGTCATCTGAGCCAAGTACATTACAGCTGTGAATTAAATCTGTATCAGTTTGTTCCATTTTTCTCAGACATAAAAGTTGAGAAGTAATAAAAAATAAAAGTCAAATTTTCCAAGTCTGAAATCTGACATAGTTTAGTCCTTTACACATAAAAGACTGATCTGTATTTATAGTCTGAAGACACAGCACATTTGCAGAGACTTTCTATAAATTCAGAATGCATACGACAATAAAAGGAAATTCCGGGATCCACGTGAGATACTAATGGACACTATGCCCACATGCAACACAACGTTGTTACATTGTATAAAAATCACACAGACAACATTGTTTATGTTTCTGCTATTACACAACCAATGGAAGTTATTCCTAAAAGTCTATGTTTGACCAGTAGGAAATTATAGTATAAAAGATACAAATACTGCCAAATACCAGGTTAAAACCACAACTAATCCACTGTGGATGGAGCTGGCCAAGAACTGACCAGGCCCTGGGATTTGTGTATTTGGCCAAAACCAACTGACCACAAGATGGAAGAGCCATAAGCCAATGACCCAATGACCACTCACTGACCCGCATGTTGTTTTAAAAACTAGAACTGATAATGGGCAGGAAGTTAAAAATTTAAAGCAGCGTTTAATTTATTATCATTTATATACAGTAGAGATCAGCACTGCACAGTAGTGTAGGCTCCATTGCAGTGTTATATTGGGTATTTATTTTAATTATTTTGCTGTATTGAATCTCTTTCTGAAGTTTTAAAATATATATAATTAACTCAGAATACTTTTCCATGGCTGCTCCCAGTTGAGAAAACATATAAAAAAATGAAAGGAGTCAGCTTATATCTGGTAATACAATAAAAGTTGTTTTTCATTTCCTATTATGCCCATTATTAATTCTAGTAATTAAAAAAAAAGCAAGATGTGGATCTACAATGGTTATTTAAGTGTCAGCTGTTAGACAACTGACATTATTTCAGCACAATGGCACTCAAATACAACTAATGCAATATAGGGAATACTCACAAATAAAAAGTCTCTGTGTATGTGAGAGCCAGATGTACTAAACAGAGAAAACCTGGAAACTCCTGGGGATATCAAGTCTTAGTACATAGATCCTATAGGATAACATAGGAAAGGAGCATAGGATTCATCGCTTCAACCTTTAGTATATCTGGCCCACACAATGTTAAAAGCAATGCTTAATGATGATGGTCTGTGATTGCTGGATTAGAGAGTATTTTCTTTCTTCTATTAACATTAACCAACTGCAGAACATGTTAAAGACAGGAAGAGAGGAAGAGTATATTAATGTCTTAGTAGCTTATGCAGTGCCTTCCAGGTTACAAAGAGCAGACCTTACTCCACCACCAATTGTAGCTTTATATATATATGATACTCAGCTTGTGTTTAATCCAACCTTGGCTTTGCATAAAAGCTGTGTAATATAGCAGCCATAAGCTTAAAGTTAGCCATGTTTGAAAATGGCTATGGATTGAAGAGCAAGGCATTTGTGGGCACATTTGCATGTCCCTGTTCAGCTTCCCAGAATGCAGTGTATTAACTGTTTTTTTCGGAATTCTGAGCTGGAAACAGGTTTTTTAACTTTATATATATATATATATATATATATATATATATATATATATATATATATATATATTGGAGAAATCTAAAGTCACTCTTTGACTCTTAATTATAGAAATATTTGCTAACTTGTCCACATTTGACTTATAAAAATATAGAATTGATTTTAACAACAAAAATACTGAAGGAGCATCAAGCTGCTGCTATACTGGCTGGAATGTTTTTTGTTTTTTTTAATTAACACAATATATTATTTTTGCTCTGAACTTTGTATGTGGTCACTGCAATTACTGCAACATTAATTCAATAGAAAGTCGAGGTTAGTTTCCCAGTACATGGCGCTACATACTGCTTTGATTGGCCATGGCTACCACAGGATCATACAGTTTGTATGAAAAGTTTTATCTACCGAAGGTTATACATTTCTCAAAATACATATTTTGTAAGTTTCATGTGTCTTCTGTGATTCTTTTGTGAAAATATTCTTGTGAATCAATGCTGCAGCTCACTGAGGAGCTAGAATTTTGGGGTCTCCAGTTCTTCAGATACTTATCCGGATCAATGGCCCTGAACTGCTTGGCTCCACCAATCCTCAGTAGGGATCATTTACAAAGCATCTCAAGGGGCTGAGATGAGATGAGATGGGCTGTGCTCTCTGTTTTTCTCTATAGGAAATAGTGCATAGTAAATCAAGATATGCTTAGTAAATTCTCCCAAATGTTTATGAAAAAGGCTCCATTGATGTTCTCCAGTATGTGTTTGCTGCCTCCTCCCCATGTAAATACTTCTATGCAACGCTTGATCTTAGCAGCTGAAGCTTGGCTGTAAGAACTTATTCCAAAAATAAATTATTTTCATTAAAGAATCACAGACCACTAACATTACCTGAAAACATATTTTTCTTGGGCAAATAAAATTAACCTGTGCAAGCCTGTCAGTTTTGTATTATTTTCAAGGTAGATTTGGAAAATGTGCAATCGAAGGATTTACAGATGCTCCGACAAGAATGATAACATGTACTTCTGCCCAAAGACAGTGCTGATACCCTTAAAGTATAAGAGTTAAGCAAGTTGCTACAAAACATCACTATTTAGTATCATGCTAACTGCTCTAGAAACTCTTAACTCAATTTGATACTGTAAATTCTAGCTGCAAATGAGATACAAATCAGATACAGCAACTACAAGACTGAATGAAGATCTAATGTATGTTCAGTAGGACATTCGTTTTATGATAGGACTTCAAACTCACACAGTATCCACTATCTACAGTACCCTCCTCAAGTAACAGAAGGTGTTAATTGTATCTCTTCTCTACTTCTCAGGTGTATCCATTCTTCCCCTGTGCTGGTAACACTGTTGCATTTCAGAATATTTTCTCTAAATTGTCCGTTTCATCCTCACAACTGGGAAGATCTCTTACATGGTGTACAATGTGGGTTTTAGACACAGCAGGGCATGGGTGTAGGAGCCAAAGAAAATCTGGGGGGGTGATACCGCATATAGAATACAAATATAACACAACTGCTTCTCTACACACAATGAAAAATCTGGGGGGGATCTTTCCCCCTCGTTTCCCCGTCCCCCCAAGTTCCTACACTCATGCAGCAGGGCCAGCCATTGGCAGATTACATGAAAGCTGCTTAATGAAACTCCAAAATGAAGGCCCATGTCTAACATCTACACCAGTGGTTCCCAACATCAGTTCCTAAGACCAACACAGGTACCTGAGGAGGAATGAGAAAAGACCAACTCTTTAACCATACATTTACCATTACTAGGCAGGTTATTGAGTAACTTATCTGAAATTAAATGTAGTCTAAGTGAAAATGTGAATGAATCTTTGTCTGACATATGCAATACCACCTTGTTCAAAATGTCTTGGTTCTTAAAGGTGATATTAGAAGGTAACCAGCCCAAACATCAGCCACTGATCTAGACCATCTCTTACAGTACAGTATGGCTGATTCAAATGTTCTGTAGGGTAAACTGACCATATAATATGGCAAATCATGCCCATTATTATACCCTCTAGTAGGATGTGCTCGGGGTGGGAAGAAGGGTATGTCAAGTTTTGCCCATATTAAGAGCATGATGTAGATTAAAGATGGAGACTCCTACTGACTGCTTGGGGGTGCCATTGGTAACAATGTCCAGCAGCAGACAGGCGGGGGGCTTGCATTCGATCAGGCAGCAAAAGTACCACTGAAATTGTGTCCACTGCACCAGGTCCCACATGACTCCAGCACCATTTGCATATTAACTCTGCACCCCCAGTGGGCATGGCCACATTAACAATAATAAATATTGTGACATTTTAAGTTACGTCATTTAACGTTGTTTTAGTTGTATTTAAAATATCTGTTGTTCTTGGTGATAAATAAATCAGTTTAAAATGAAAAGGTATATTTGGATTTGATTACCCCCTTTTAATTTGTTAGCTCTATCCCTCTTGTGCCAGCTGGGTATATAGCCAAACCATCTAGATTCCTCATCAAATATTGGCATATAGGCCACCAAATGATGTCATCCGTATTATCTATATGTTCAATTTATTTCAAGATCCTTTAGATCTGCGGTGTAATATGGGCCACCTGAATGGAGCTTGAGAACCATTGATGGTCTACAGGCCACAGTTTGTGAACCTCTGCTATATGACGCTAAATGGCTGCTATGTCTTCATCAGCATGTTTCTTATTCTAATTCCTACGAAAGGAGTCCTGCCAAGTGACCCTCCTCTGGAATGGGCCTGAAAGGTGAACCTAAAGGGACTTGTTTCATAGTTTAGACATTTTGGACGGCAAGTGACCACAATGAGGTTGGAGCTGCACAGAGACTATGTGGTCCACAGGTGGTGCTATGGTACCATTAGGGTTTACACAAGTTCAGACCTACGCAGACTATCTATTCTGGAAAGCCTTTCGCTCCTTGTACACACAAGGTTCCCAAAGACACAAAGAGTGACAGAGTTATTCCAGGTTGCAGGACAAGGGGCCCCATTCTTTTCATGATAAGTCAGTCAGTTGTATGGATGCAGCAGCTGTGTAAATGGACCCTAATATCCTAGGATGCCCCTTTTCCTTCTTGCTGGATTCCTCAAGTAAAAGGAAATTAGTTTCCGGACATTTTGTTGCACTCCTTGAACAAACCAAAAATGTTCTAAAATGCATTTAGGAGTGGGTAGCACCTTCCATGAAACAGCACCCGCTCCATGACTTGTACAGGAAGCTACAAGGAGGCTTTGCTGCCCCCAACCATCCCTCTGGGTTGGCTCAATGGCAACAGAAACTGAGGTTTATAAAAAAAAAAAACTAAAAAAATCATGTAAACTACACCTAAAACATGAGTACTACTTGTTTGAGATGGTCATTGTTCCTGTCCCCAGTTTCTTATCTAATGAGATATTAAAATCCCACATAATAAACTGTCTGTTTGATCCAAACTTAGGGAAGAAGGAACCGGATGACCACGCAGTAGGATTCCTCTGCACAGCAGCTGAAGGCTTTGTAGTTTTTTTCCTCCACATGGATGGGAGATGGTTGCAGTTCTGTAGTATTTTGTTGTATGCTCTGGGGTGATGGGTTGGAACGAGGGACAAGAGATGGTACGACTGGTCAAGGTGATTAGGAGAGTGGGTAAGTGGGAAAAGGGTAGAGATTCTCATCCGTACCACCACTGGCGCCCCTTGTGTTCCACCTTGCCCCTGCAGTAGCTGGTTACACTTTAGAGTCTTCGCTGTGGGCTTGCCCGTTGCTGCCCTTTACTGTTAGGCAGATCTCCTCCTTCCTGAGCTTATCTGGATTCAGTGGTTGGGCCTCCGGGCTACATTCGCCCATCGTGTCGGAGGTCTGAGCATAGCTACCAGTCCGATGCTCTGTAAGGGCAGGACCCCAATCCTTACTGGGCTTTACGGCGTTCCTAAACCGCTGAAACAACAAGAGGGAGGAGAAAACCATCTATCACATGGGAAATAGTAACAGCCTATGTACAATTCATTCTCCAAAAGTCAAGTGTTGAATCTTAGAATGCTTGAACATTTTAAATTGAAATCAAATTGAAATAGTAAGATCCAGATCAATCCCATTGTGTAAGCGCAGCACTAACAGCTGAAGTGCCATCAAGCAGCCACTAGAAAGCGCCGTCTAGTTTGAGGGAAGGCAAAAATTGTTCCCTCCTCCGATATGGCGCAACTCGACGGCGCTGAATCAACAGCGAGGCCATCGTTATTTTTGGAGCAGGCACTCTTCTGTCGGCGCGGCTTATATTCATTGTGCAGCACTGTCAGAAATTCAGCAGTGACATCAAGCGGTTGGCGGCGGCATTGCAGCTGCCAATGTTTTGAGATGGTTTGCGTAGGGGAAGAGGTTAAATGACCTAAGATCCACCTAAACCTTTTTTATATTAAAGATTGGTCTTAAAGGAGTAACTGACAAACTAGAAAGGTTTCATATTTTTATATAGATAATTGTTTAAGTAAATGTCTGATTTTGTTTAGTTTGTCAGTTACACCTCTATATTTGTGGAGAGTGAAATACACACCCATGTCATGCATCAGTGCACATATCAGTGACACGCAAATTCAGCACACATGCACATACTAATGATCTGTACAACATACACACTCTTGCATGACACAAGTCTTCTTGCACACCCAGTGCACACATTCTATATCTTTCACTAAGTTCATCCTCTTTATTCTCACCTGCATAAAAGTGTCTCCCTCTGAGCGCCAGACCCTGAATATGGCGTACCCCGGGATACAGATGACGGAGGAAAGAGCCATTAGGAATCCGAGTGTGATGGCCCAACCTGGGTACATGTACGCGTTGTACGTAATCGGACGATACTGGATAACAGTGAAGACTAAAATAAACTAGGAAAGAGGATAAGAAAAAAAATTATAATGACATCCATTTACTTGACTCTGACCACTACAATAAATTAGGCACAGGATAAGTTTTTGACTAGAAACTAAAATATTTTTGATTCTATACAAAAAGCACCTAAATTGTATAAAACTAAACGATTCAGTCGAGTGTGATGGAATTACCCTGGTATTTTGGGAGAAGAGTGGAATTCCTTGCATTCAAATAATATCTTTCAAACGGTGGCACATCCTTTGCGCGTGGGACAAAATCGCGCCAGCATTAGCTCATGACAAATGCGCGCACCAACTGCTGCGCAGCAGACAATATCGTGCCCGACATTTGCACGCCGGACTGTAGGTAAGGTGTCCTTAGGGATTTTAGGGTTAGAGGTTTCAGGTTTAGGCTTAGGGGGTCTTCGGGTTAGGCTTACAGATCTTAGGGTTAGGGTTACAGATCTTAGGGTTAGGGTTAGAGGATTTGGGTTAGGCTTAGAGGTCTTAGGGTTAGGGTTAGAAGTCTTATGGTTAGGTTTAAGGGTCCTAAGATTGGGCTTAGGGGGCTTCAGGACATTAGGGTAGCCAGGCATTAGAAGCTTGCTCGCTTTTCACGTTGCGCATTTGTTGACCGTTTTCACACAGCATGCAATTGTCAGCACAATGAAGTTGGCGCGCTGTTGTCGGTGCGCAACTGTCCTGCGCACAAAGGACAGGGTTCCCTTTCAAATACATAATCTTGAGAGTGACCATTTTCCCCTTATTTTTTCCCAGATTTCTAGCAGGACTGTTAATAAATTATTTTCAATCTGTCTTTATTACCGGGTTGTTATATTTGGCATCCCAGCTGAATCAATTTTATATTTTTTATGTAATCTTTTGGAAGCAGAATTGATTTTTCTCTTTAAAAAAATCTATAATTGCTGTATTGCCTTTAGTTTGGCACCTAAAAAGATACAGGACTTTAGCTAATATCATCATATTAAAGGTTGCAATGCAATCTCGCCATGATATGTATAATAGCTTCCACTTTTTAAATAAAGCTTCAATCTCATTAATTAGAGGTTCAGTAATAATTTGTAAGAGATTAGCTAGGTTACCAGGAATTTTAATTCCTGGTTATGTGATGCTGTTGGACAATTTAAAACTAAAAATTCAACCTAAATTGTAAAAAAGCTTTGTATTTACGCTACATTCCCAACACCTTTAATTTAGTTTGTAATATAAAACCTTCTCATATTTATTTATTAACACGATCAAGTGGGTTTTTAAAGTAAAGAAGTAATGTTGTCTGCATACAAATTTATTTTTGGATTCCTAGGGCCAACTTGAATTCCCTCAACCCAGGGATGTGCTCTTATGGTCCCCACTAAAGGTGTCATAATTAAATTAAACACCAAAGAGTAAAGAGGACATCCATACCTTGTGCTGTTCATTTTCCCAACTTTTGAAGAGATGCAACCAACACCCATAATCTTGCATATTGTGTTTAATATAGAATTGAGTCTACAATATTTTCCCTAAATCCATTTTTTAGGGAAATCCTAGTTGCCTCATGCATTCTCAGCATCAAATGGCAGGGCCAACAGGGGAGCAATAATGAGTATTCCTTTAGGACATAATATCTAAGGGTTTCCTGATGCCACCAGATGTTTGTCTGCCTGTAATGAAACCTGTTTGATCTAATTGTAGCAGGGAATTTAAAACTGTATCTAAGTGAGATGAAGTCAGCTATTGTTTTATACATCGATTGGTCTAAAGTGAGAACAACATTTCCCACCGAGTTGTACTAACCTTTGAAGAGATATAATGTAATGTGTTATGTATTGGAGTGTGCATGTTCACACAGTCAAAAAGTGATAAGACTCATTAGGGATTCCAGAGCAGTGGTGGTCAACATGGTCCTACAAGTATCACCAGGAATCTGGTACACTGTTTTCTCTGCTTCAGCATTCCCAAATAACCAGATTTCGGTCTGACCATCTATATCCACAGATACTTACAAATATAATTGCTGGGGAGATAAACCGCCAACAAATCTGGAAGAACAGTGGAGGAGGGAACCCCAGCATCATCTCAATATCCCTGAAGTAATTCCTATGTCCTACACAAGTAAAAATAAAGAAAGGTGCTGTGTTGGTATCAAAGTGGCTGCCAACAGAAAGAAAATATCACAATATATTTATGGGAAAGAGAAGAAAATATTATGAGGACACTTACCATAGACGTACATGATAGCCACACACATAATACAGGATATGACAACCAGAGAGAAGCTAGCAGCATAGTTATCCATAAGTAGGAGCCAATATATACCAGCCTACGGGGACAAGAGAGAGGCACAGGTGAGACACCCCCAGGGGGTTGAGTAGTTGATGCCAAAAAATGGTGACGTGATATTAATCAAAGTATGTTACTATTTATGACCAATAAAATAATCTTTAATATAATTTGAAATACTAACATTATATTAAAGGTTTTGTCACACATTTGTTTTGTCACACATTTGTTTTGTCACACATTTGAAAGAGCATTTGGGTGCATTTAAAATAATAAAATCAGATAAATATCTGTACTTTGCCTCTTGTTAACATGAGGTAACTGTGTTGATTTTGTGTTGATTCTAAAATAATTATTTGATAGTTACCTCAAATTAACATACACTTTATTATATAACCTAAAGGACACATTTCTGATTTTTAAGCAATAAAGAAAAAAAGATATATGTCTAAGGATTTGAACCAAGGACCTTCACCACCACAGACTACAACCTTGCCTACTCTGGTACCTGTTCTGTTGCTATACTAACTACTAGATTATAATCATGTAATTACAAATCAATTATCCACTACCTGATTCAAAGCATCAACACCTGATTCTAATTAATATTCATTACAACCCAAGCAAATGCAACACACGGAAATAGCCTGACTTCCATTGATCATGGCTATGTTTACATTTGCTTTTTCACCCTCTAGCTAATGGTACAGAGCACATACAGTGACTTTGTGGTCCTTTAATGTATATTTTGACAACTACAGTTCAATGCTCATGGGTGAAATCTTTGTAATGTACAAGATATCCTCTTTTAAACACATGATAGAACATATGGGAATTCAGTGCCCATGTATTATAGACATGTTACAGATTTGCATGGCATGTATGCAGTGCCAGTCGTAGCAGTGGCTAGAGACCTAGAATTTTAATTGGCACATAAACAATCCTGTACTATAAATTATGCATAATACTAAACATATGTTTTTGAATGGATTTGGATCAAAGGAAGATATAATTGAATCCTTACCTGAGTAGTCAGTGGTATTCCAAGGAGGAAGCCAACCACTGCCACACCCAACGTCACCACGGTTTTCCAGCGTATAATCCAGTCGTTGCCAATCTCATCCACAATGGCTGTAACCAGAGTCTCCAGCAGGCAGAACTGGGTAATGAATGCAAAACCCAAGAGGACATTCAGGTGAGTAATAACACAAGGCCAAGTGCAACGAGGGCAGAACCAAATAATCCTTGTGAAGGATCCTGATGTTACCCAAACCCCAGTAGTTACATTTACACAATGGATCCCTGAATAATATTTGAATAAAATGTGTATAATATTTATATTTGTTTTAACAAGTAAGAACTCATTACATAGACTAATTAGCTCAAGCTTTGATGGGTACATCTTGCTTATTCAATCACTGTCCATCATGCATTTCTGTCATACTTAAATTTGACTCTGATCTCTAGATCAGTGGTTCTCAACAAACAGTCCATGAAACCTTGTTTGCCGGACTTCAGAGAGATAGGAAAATAAGAGTTGGGTTGAGAATAAGGCATAGAAGAGGTTGGGAAGACTGATAATAATCTGACCCTTTAAACATGTCATTGACAAAGCAGCAAATAGATTATTGAATAATTGGCCTGTTAAGAATGGTTGGAATCTCAAAGATGGTCCAGAGAAGGTCTGGACAGTAGCCAGCCAGCCCCTTGGTCCATAGAGTCTGGGAAACACTACTCCAAGTGTAATAATGTCTTATTGTGTTGTTTAATAAAGTTTTTTGTAGACCTTATTATTTATTTTCCTGTGTATTTACTGTACCTCTTTTGTTTAATTGTACCCTTGGAAATGATTATATGGAATATGTTGAAATCATATTTGAAACAAAGACTTATAAGTTCAGATAAGTACCTGTGTTCCAAGCCCAAGAAGGATGAGCATAAAGAAGAAGAGGATGGACCAGAGAGGTGAGATGGGCAGCAGTGTCAGGGCTTCAGGATACGCCACGAATGCCAACCCAGGACCATGATCGGCCACATCGGACACATCCACTCCTAAGTGGTTTGCCATGAAGCCCAAGATGGAGAAGATGACGAATCCGGCGTAGACACTTGTGGCGCAGTTAGTTATACTGATAATGATGCTGTCTCTGGAAAGACAACAAAGTGGGGAAAGAAATGAACTACTTGGAAATGTAGCAAAAGTGCAAAGAATCCTTCACACCAATAACTTCCAATCTTATTAAGGTTTGGCGGTCTGCACCGACGTGTGGTCCTGTGCACCGAAAGCTTTAATTTAATTTGATCATGTGCTAGTCCTGTGACACGTACATGGGATATAACACTTTTCAGCAGTAGATAACATGCAGAGGTGGTTCAGTTAGGCTGGTTCATGGCTATAAAACCTTTTCAATCTAAATATTAGCCAAATAAATTATCTTTACTACGGCTCAACTGCAAATATAGCATGTTTTTAAATATGGGACTTGGGGTCTTTTCTGTGTCCTTTGAAGCTAGTTGTGTGTCTGTCCTGTATTTTACCTATAACAGTTGTTGTGAAACTTGTTATAAGACGCCATTGTGATGAGACCACCCCAGGCACATCCCAGTGAGTAGAAGATCTGTGATGCAGCGTCCCCCCAAACCTGCCAGAAAAACGACAAAATCAAAGCAAAATACATTAATATCACTGATATAAAGTAAATATTATTGGCAAGGCTAATACAAAAAAGGCTAAAACTCTATGTAGGAGGTCAGATTATCATATCACAATTATATGCACATCTCCCCTAATATATTAATAGCCATATTAAATTCCAAGCCCGTAGCGGCAACGTGAGCCCTGCAATGGCTGCAGTCTTGAAATTAAATTAGACCATGTTGCGTGTTACAGGTTTGAGATGCAAACCCGTAAATCATATTTTGCACATTGTGTGTGCGGCCATGAACATGATCAATTAGTCAAACCCGTAGTTACGGGTTTAGATGGAGCCGATGTAAACAGAGATCATCGTCATTACGTCACTGAAAAATGGAGGATGGATTTCAAAGTCTTACGGGCTTCAATTACGAGTTTCGATCGGACACACATTCCAGAAAAAAATGCAATATTGATAAATCCATACATTTGATATTCTAGTCCATGCGAGTTCCATTATATGTATTAACACATTGATTGCCGGGATTGGAAATAAACGGAAATTAAACTAAAAATAAAGTATTTTATATTGCAAATTTGCGAGCGTGAGAATGTTTTGCTATTAATATTAATACCTAACATCACTTTCTCTTTAATTATAAGTACAGTAGTGTGTGTATATTTGCATTTACAGTGCTACGGATAGGACTTTAACCCCCTTGCGGGTCTTCTCTGGCACTTGTTGGCTTTTTGGCTTCATTTGCAGGTTACGGGCTTGAACTCCAGTGATTTGTTGCAATTTAATAGCGGAATTGGAAACGTAACAGTTACAGGATTGACGGATCGAACGATTTGCCTTACCCCGCAAGCCATTGGCAGGTTGCTTTACCGGCTAATTTAATAGCCGCAAGTCTTGCGGCCTACGTTACGGGCTACAGTTTACAACGTTGAGGGAATTTAATAGGGCTATATGAGTCTCTCTTTACCCCAGGCTGTTAGTAGCAGTGAGCTCATACTCTGTTGTGGGCCCTGGTGCTTTGCATCTGCTGCACCAGTAAAAGCTTTGCCCCTGAATTGTATAGTAAATCTCTGATAAGCTGCTAGTCCAACATGTAGACCCACTTAGCCCAGGACCAGACTAGGGGGCCACACGCACCTTGGCATTCATGATCTTTTCCCATTGTGGAGTCAGATAATACATGATCCCAGTTGCAGCTCCTTCCAGAGTGATCCCACGAATAAAGAGGATAGTGAGAACCACGTAGGGGAACGTGGCTGTGAAATACACCACCTGGGAGAAACAAAGAGAGCATCAGAGAGAGAGGAGAGAGAGCAGAGAGAGAGACACACACAGAGAGAAAGAGAGGAGAGAGAGAGCAGATAGAGAGACACACACACAGAGAAAGAGAGGAGAGAGCGAGAGAAGAGAGAGGATAGTGAGAACCACGTAGGGGAACGTGGCTGTGAAATACACCACCTGGGAGAAACAAAGAGAGCGTCAGAGAGAGAGGAGAGAGAGCAGAGAGAGAGACACACACAGAGAGAAAGAGAGGAGAGAGAGCAGATAGAGAGACACACACACAGAGAAAGAGAGGAGAGAGCGAGAGAAGAGAGAGGATAGTGAGAACCAGGTAGGGGAACGTGGCTGTGAAATACACCACCTGGGAGAAACAAAGAGAGAGTCAGAGAGAGAGGAGAGAGAGCAGAGAGAGAGACACACACACAGAGAAAGAGAGGAGAGAGAGCAGATAAAGAGACACACACACAGAGAAAGAGAGGAGAGAGCGAGAGAAGAGAGAGGATAGTGAGAACCACGTAGGGGAACGTGGCTGTGAAATACACCACCTGGGAGAAACAAAGAGAGCGTCAGAGAGAGAGGAGAGAGAGCAGAGAGAGAGACACACACAGAGAGAAAGAGAGGAGAGAGAGCAGATAGAGAGACACACACACAGAGAAAGAGAGGAGAGAGCGAGAGAAGAGAGAGGATAGTGAGAACCACGTAGGGGAACGTGGCTGTGAAATACACCACCTGGGAGAAACAAAGAGAGAGTCAGAGAGAGAGGAGAGAGAGCAGAGAGAGAGACACACACAGAGAGAAAGAGAGGAGAGAGCAAGAGAAGAGAGAGGATAGTGAGAAAATAAGAAACAGAAAATAGGAGAAAAAGAGAGATAAAGTAAAAAAACATAAAAGGGAGAAAGAAAGAAAGAAAGAAAGAGAGAAAGAAAAAAAAAAAAGAAAGAGAGAAAGAAAGAAAAAAAGAAAGAAAGAAATAAAGAAAAAAAGAAAGAGAGAAAGAAAGAAAGAAAAAAGAAAATAAGAAAGAAAGAAAGACAGAAGGTCTTTATGAAGCAAAAGTTCTGCACTTACTTTGCCTGATGATTTTACGCCTCTAATGAGACAGAGAAAGACGACCACCCAGGACAGGGCGAGGCAGCCCAGCAGAGGCAATCGCACCTCCCCAAAATTCCCGATGTCATCTGAGAGGCGCAGCACGTAATGCCTGCAACACAGAACTCGGGTGAGACTCGGCTAGCGAGAGAGGTGGGTGGGTGTCTACATATTGGGTATGATATTTACATGTTAATTAAAATAATTAATTAAAGATATTTGGTGTTCATTACAGCTGTGCCCCTAAGCAGGGGTGGCACTACCTCCGGTGCGCCAAGTGCAATGCACCAGGGTACAGTGTTGTAATTTTTTTTAAATTTAATTTATTTTATTAATTAGCCCCTAAGGGATCCTCCACCCTGACCACAACCACCCTGGGCCCTCCTGGGCCCCACTCAGACTCACCAGCATTTGAGCTGTATTCCTGGTCAGGGCAGGGAATCCCGAATGATGTCACACGTGTGACGTCATTCGGTATTCCCTGACACATATAGGAATACAGAGCAAATGCTGGCAGGGGATGGAGCAGGAGGGGATGAGAGAGAGAGAGAGAAATATATTATTGAAGAAAGATTTATATATGTATATGATGTATAAAATGTATATAATGAGTATTGAATGTATATAATACGTTGGCACCAAAGGGGGGCCCAAATGTTTTTGCACTGGGGCCCTCCATTCACTAACCTCGCCACTACCCCTAAAGCACTGGTTCCATTATCTTCAGTCACCTGCACAATGAGCATGCCTAGTCTATTTTTTTTGTGTACTTTTATACTGTAGAAACACACATTTTAATAGCATCCAATATTTATTTCTTTATATTTAATAAAAAATATGAACTAAAAAAAAAATATATATATATATATATATATATATATATAATGTTTAACTCTATGCTGTCTGGACGTGCCTGTGGATTATCCTGTGAGGGGTTAAATGTCACAAACAATAAAAGCCAATTAGGTGCCAGGCACGCACCAGCCTTTATGTCCCTCCGGCCTGCACAATGCCTGGCTCCTATGAGCTGAGGAGGTATTTCCTGTGCGCCTCTATGGCTGGTAATCACTTGGTCACTATGTCATTCTCTGCTCTTCCTCCCCAGCGTCCAGCACCAGGCAGGAAACACTGGGCATTGTAACCTCTTCCTCCATAAGTGAATAGCTGCGGGGGGTTAGTGAGGGGGACATCAGGACTGCAAAAGGGATCAGAATCAGGGGCTCATAAAGACCTATACATATCAAGAGAGCATTTGCTGAGTAATTGGAGGTCTGACAATCTCATAGAGGCTTGTTTACATGTGAAGCTAATCAAATATTACATATTAATTAGCTGCTAATTATGATTACAGTATATTTGTCTCTGTAGTAGCCGACATAAAGACCCCCAATGTTATATGGCAGTTAGAAACCTCGCCCATTATTATCAAGTACTCTGAGATGCACATTAGCATCCTGGGCCACATATTAGCATACAAGACCAGCAAAATCATTTCTAAATATAAAAAATAGGAAGGATTTACTATAAAGAAAAACAGCTAGTACAATGTATAGACAGTTTTCAGTACCCTTAGAACCAAAATCAACATCTTCTTGGGGTCACACTACATTCAAAGTAATTTCCTAAAAACAATTAGATACCGGATATCGGGGAACTGTAGACTCAGATACGATCTCTATTCCATTCTGTTGAAAAGCATTATCTAAATAATAACTCTGTGGAAGACTAAGGTCCCATAGGATAACCCTCCCACCCAAGTGACTGACTGCACATGGGTCATTTATAAAAATGGCTGTGTTTATAAAATGATTTTTCTCAAAGGATAAAAAAATACATATTTGTCCCCGCCATCATAATGTTTAGATGCAAGTGCATAAATAAAACTACATTTTGCGTAATTTGACCTAAGAACTCAAATAAAATAGGTATTTTTGATTTGCTGCACTTCAGTGGAACAGGCCTTCATTTCCCACAATGCCGTGTGCCAATGTTTTATTTACTAAACATATTAGAATAAATACATTTGTAAGATACAAAAACAGTAAATTCCAATGAAAATAAAGTCATGCACACACAGGGTTAATGTTCACAGGCATTTGTTCTAGAAGATCCATACTTTGTAGCAACATCTTTAGGTTTCTGCTCCATAAACTCTGGTAACAATGTTATTAAGTATCAAATATTTCAGCATGTTTGATAATTTTTCATAATCTGCAGACACAACATTTATAATATGACTTCTTAAAAAATATATGTGCAAATGTCTTAAGTATCAAACATTAATTTGCTTCATTTATTACCTGTTATAATCAAAATATAGTTATTATGGAAAACCATTGCCTTGTTTGAGTTGGTTGCTTGAGCAGCTTTCTGGACAGGAACAGATCTTATAAACTTTACCTGTGTAAGAAGTGCTTATAAGCTCTGTTTTGCCTGCCTATAATCAAACAGTCCCTGTATGGGTCTGCCCTCTGTAGCTTATGCAGCTCATGAATACCCAGAGTGTGTTACAAATTAGCCTGTTAGTGACCTCTCTCAAGTAGCATGTTGCAGTCCGTTACCACTGATCGGTTACTATGAGACACTACACACCCTGTACTTAGAAGTAAACTGTCTTCATGAGCTGAAGAGGGAGAAACCAATCAGGAATTATTTGTTTGATATTAGGCAGAAAAAAACAGAGCTTATTAGCACTTTGTAATAAAATAAAGTACATAAAAGTAAACAGATACACATGGATATTATATACCTAGTAACACACAGGAACCTTCCATGTGCCTTTAACAGCACTTAGTTAATATGGCCTGCAGAGTGGAATGTGCATTGTAGCTTGCGCAGAGCTTCCTTGTATTGTAATAATGTGTATTTGGTGCAGGGCTCACAGCGGCACAGAATAGAGGTGCCGCAGACACTTATTGTGCCATTGTAGCGCGGCTCTGGCGCCTGCGAGCTCCAATAATAATGGGGCAGGGGGAGATCCAAGAGATAATGGGGGTCCCCCCCCTTTGGAATCGCTGGAATTCAATAGGAATTGATCTAATAATACACTTCTAGCTGAACAATGAAGTCTCAAACATTCAATCATGAAAATTATTTTAAATTCACAATTTTTTCTAGGTTGTTATTAAAAATTGTGAGTTCCATGAAAATGTTGTCCATCTCTCCTATTGATTTTATCTCATATGATATATATATATATATATATTTATATTTTTTTTTTTTTCACTGTAGCTCCAATGTTCCCATCATGCATTAAAAAGAACATTATAAAACGTTGTTTTGTTGTTTGTTTCTTTTTGCATTGAAATATATATTTAGATAGCTTACATTAAAGTAACCCAATTTCTATCATGCATTTCAAATAGCATGTTGTAAATATGAAAAAAAAAATGTCATGAAGATTTTACCTAGTAACATCCAGAAACCTTCCATATCCCTTTAAGGCACTTCCACTCACAAATTCTAATTACAACCAGTTACATTTATTTTTATGGGGACTCGCTGTGTCAGCAATGCAACCTTTTTTGTGTCACTAGTGACGGGGGGCACAGATAGGAAACATCATAGATCACATATGATAAGGAGGAGCAGGTTATTTGTAAAGAGGGGCGGTCAGGCTCCGACACTTCTCAGGTAGTTACCTCCAGTATTCCTCACTGGGACTCGTCCTCTTCAGAGTCTGGTTGATAGCAGATGTGATATTGAGGCTGTACGCCTCATATTGGGAAGTAAGGTTGAGGGTGGTGTTGGAGCTGGGGCTCAGCACCCCAGCGCAGCTCTTCGTATTCCAGTAATTGTTGCAGTAGGTCCAGGGAAGGATTTGATTCATAGACATGAAGAAGTAGTAGAAAGCAATGCAAATAACCACATTGTAGTAAATCCCAATGTACGTGGAGACCACCATCATCCCATAACCAATGCCTGTAGTGAGGAGACAGGAATAGTGTGACTTACCGGCCTGTATTAACCAGCACTAGTAACAATGTAACATCATAGGAAACAATGTAACAAGCTACCCCAGTGCCAAGGGATGAAGATATTCACTATATCATTACAACCTACCAAAGGTTAAAGGGCCACTGATCGTGTTTTTTTCCCCCCAAACCTCAAGCCTTGAAATCAGTACCTAATTACCTCATTAGTAGAAAAATAAATCTTTTTGCTTATGGTTTCTGGGGTACCAGTAGAATCTGGTTGTTTAGGATTGCCACCAATAAAGCCACATGCAAAAGAAAAACATTAATCCAAGGAACCATTCATCAATCAGTAGGTAATTAGGCACTGATAAGTTTGGCTGATTCCCCTGAGCTGTTGGCTGGTTCTACTGAGCTGAGTGACAGCCAACATTTAGTAATTGCAAAGCTTTTTTACATCTCTAAAATGTTTCATTTAGAAATATTCACATTCTATTTCTATTTGATTATCCTACTATGAGCAAGACCTCTGCTGTGCTTATACAGAACATGTAATCTGAATATATAATTATATAATAAAAAAAATACTCTTTTTAATTGGGGAAGCTGAGAAGCCAGGATGTGATGCTAACACTATTATTGTTTTCAACTATTATATTTATGTCCTAATCCCACATCTGCTGATAAAGCTTCAATAGTAATAATAATAATCCAAAAAATGGCAATAAATGTCAGGAACAGAAACAGTATAAATACACAAATGTTTGCAGGATAGTAGACTATTTACTATTTTTTTACTTACAGTTACAGATGAACTGCACATGATAATAATATGAAAGACTTTAAATGAAATACCACCCTACCTTTAAATATGGGGCTCACCCTCCACACCCCAAGGCAGCCCTGACTGGCAAACTGTCCGAAGGAAAGTTCCATAAAGAAAAGTGGAATTCCACAGAACACCAACATGATGAAGTACGGGAACATGAACGCTCCTGCAAAAGAGAGAGGAAAAAGATCATTATTATTAATATTACTATTATTATTATTGTTATTATTATTACCATTTATTTGTAAAATGTCAACCTATTCCATAGTGCTATACAAGCTATACAAAACTTAAGGCTTGAAAAGGGCAACCTAAAGTCAACTAAATGTATATTTAATGGGCACAACAAGTTGCTTACTCCTTACCTGTCATGACCTGTTAAAGTGGGAGTAGGTACGGCTCATAAAGCCTAATAATTCATTACCATCGTTTTGTGTGTACAACTAAATAGCAAATAATAAATCAGAACTGCATATTAATTAGCAGTTGTGATGTGCTAATTAAGATTGTCTGTCTCTTTAGTGATCAAAATAAAGGCCCCTAATGTTATCTGGAAGTTAGGCCCATCTCCCACACTTATAAATTACTCTGAGCCACACATCATCATTATGAGCCACACATTATCATACTGAGCCAACATTATCATACTGGAGCCACAAAAGCATTGCTAAATTATTTATTGGAGATATGCTAATACAATGCATACAGTTTTCAATGCTCTTTAAAATAAATCAACTTCTAGTTGGGCTCACAGAGTAGATACAATAGGAAGATTAGATGGGCCTTTTTGGTTATTATCTGCCACTAAGTCTATATTTTTATATCTATTTTTGTATAGCATGGCTCCCCCATGCACCTTCCTCGGGGGTTTTACATTGTGCCCACTCACCTCCTCCATTCCTATAACAGAGATATGGGAAGCGCCAGACATTCCCGAGTCCCACCGCGTATCCCACGCTGGTCAGCACAAACTCAATCTGGTTGCCCCAGTTCCCTCTCTTCAAATTTTCATCTCTCTTTGCAGGCTCTCCGGGCACGGCACCGTTCTGCAATGGAAGATGTCCCAGAGATTAGTGGCAAGTATCACAAATAAAAGTGATATATGTAGATACATATTATCAGAGCTAAATAAATGTATTAAAATGAAGTACCGTATTGGTCCGAATATAAGCCGCACCCGTAAAGTTCAAGGGGAAAAAATAGAAAAAAGATAGTACTCAAATATAAGCCGCACCCGTAAAATTGGAGAGAAAAAGACTCTCAAAGTGATCCGCCATTCCAAGAAACAGGCTTTCTATTTAGCACTGTAGCTTTTTTTGCAGGTTACAGGCTTTACAGGATGTTAGTATCACAAAAACCGTAAATCGCTAATCAATACCGCAGTCTAAAGCACGAAAAAAGCAATCGCAACTCGCAATCGCGCAAAATCGGCAGTAATTTTGCGTTCAGGAATACAAGCCGCACACGTAACAAGCAAAGTTCGCAAATCGGCAATGATTTTTTTTACTGTCGCGAATATAAGCTGCACCTGTAACTCGCAAGCTCAAAAATCGGAAAAAAGGTGCGGCTTATATTCGGACCAATGCGGTATGTTAGTGGATGCTACAAAGATGCTACATTTTAACATTTACTCATAAGAATTTTACTTAATTTATACATAGTAGGCAGTTTCCAAATGATCCAGGTGGGGATCCATCCATCTGTCCATCAATCCATCTATGTATCTATCTATCTATGTATCTATCTATCTATCTATCTATCTATCTATCTATCTATCTATCTATCTATCTATCTATGTATCTATGTATCTATCTATCTATCTATCTATCTATGTATCTATGTATCTATCTATCTATCTATCTATCTATCTATCTATCTATCTATCTATCTATCTATCCATCCTTCTATCTATCTATCTATCTATCTATCTATCTATCTATCTATCTATCTATCTATCTATCCATCCATCTATCTATTATATGGTTATAATGTTTTTCTTGGCCTTCCAGCAAATGCAATAAAGTTTATATAAATGATAATTTTGCTTTCATTTTAAACTGACTTTATTAATTTATACACATGAAATTAAGTGATGAAAAGATATACAATGTTCAACACAATGTCTCACAATGTTCTTTATATATTGTATCTACTTATGATATTAAATTTTTACTTTTTCCCTTCCTGTGTATTGTAAAGGAATATATATATATATTTATATTGAGAGAGAGAGAGAAATGGACAGGTAGATTAGTAGCATTAGTAGAATTAGACACAATGTAATAAAACTAGTTTCTTATTAGATAAAATAAATACAGTGTGATGTCCTTTCTGAACCCGGGGACATCTTTGATACTTTGATACACGAGAGAGGGGAGACTTGCAGTTATTGTTACAAGCTGACCGCTTCTGAGCACATGTAAGGGAAGGGTGTACATTTCAAACTCTATAAGATTTAATTATTTAACAAACTCGCTTCCCCATGACTCCTTCCCCACTCGTCCTCCATAGATACATAATGAGAAGCGCATCCACAGGATTCAAGCTTCAAGAAATGTTGAAGCCAGACAAGATGGAACAATTTACAAATAAACTGCATTTTCACAAACTATCATTTTCTCTCCAAATGTTTTCTGTTCATAGCTTACATAGCTACTACTGCTGTACTTCATAAACATGTGTGGTTTTTTGTCATTTAAGTTTACAGTGAGGATTTACAGCCTTATTAAATTGCAATTCGGCTAATTGAATAGGGCTCTATATAAGCACAGAGCATATTTTTTTTACAGACGTTTTTAGTTAGTGATCTTCTATCCAAAAGCAAGGTCTTCACTAACTAAAAACTTCTGTAAAAAATATGCTCTGTGCTTATATAGAGCCCTATTCAATTGGCCAAATCACAATTTAATAAGGCTGTTAGCTCGCACACCCCAATGGTCCTGAGTGGCCGTGGGTCTCTTCTTATCCAGACGATAGTCTACATGCCCAGCCCAGAGATGGCACAGCCTGTCCCATCAATACAAAGCCCCCGTGACTGCACACAAAGCCCCTCTGTTCCTCCGCAGGTCTCTTCACATTTCCAGGCACAGCACGAGCCTAGTATGGGAGGTCTAGGACCCCCTCCCCATTATATCTACACTCTAGGACAGTGTGGCAGGAGTAATCTAACGTACCCCTGAGAATGGAGAATATTATATGATTGCTCATCAGCTGCCAGGGTAGGAGAGCTAAATTAGTGTGTGCTAATTAAAAGAGCACACTTCAAACATGAACATTATATAAACTTAATGCTTGGAAACAGTAATAAATAGTAATAAAAAGTCTTCTAAATGTATATTTAATGGGCCAAGCCAGCCATTGTGTCTCATTACCATCTCTTTGTATGCACTACTATATAATAAATAATAAAATAGAAACAATCAGTGTCATTACAATTTTGTATCGGGGCAGGATGGGAGCAGCTATTCCTTCAGCAAAAGTTTTCTGAGGTTGCTCAGGCTCCTTTGCAAATGGTGCTGAAGGGCCCCTAAGGAGCAAGTAAGCTGCAATGATGAGCTGATGAGAATGGTATTGTACGTCCAATATTTAGAGCATGTTACTTTAAATAACTAGAGTTGATAATTGGCAAAATATTTTAGAAATATATTATTTATATATATTATAAATATAAATATATTATTATTATTATATAATATAATTAATAATATATCTATATAGTTATAAGAATATAATATAATTAATATATTAATATATAATATAATAATTAATATATAATATAATAGAATTATAATAATTATAATATAATTAATATATTATTATTATTATAAATATATTATTTATATATATTATTTTATATATCCAGTCCTACATACCAATTTTACCAAGCGGGAGGAAGCCTGATATGTTACAAGAAACTGAGGGACAGTGAGCCTTATGGATGACTGGACTGCAACACAGTGACCTTTTGTTTCCATTAGTTTTAATGTACAACAGACAAGAAAACACAATGAATAACTCTCCATGAGTCCTTGTTTACACTTTCTCTTAACTTACTGATTGACCAAGCATGTTGTTTCCTATTCGCATATCTGTTGTTTCAGTATTTATTTTCTTCAATTAATATGATTTCTTTTCCATGGGAAAAAAACTCTGTGTAATGTAAAACCTGTGTTTTTATTTGCATGGCAGAAAGTTTGGGACTACAGCGACCCTTTAATTTAAATGGCAGTGCCTATCACAGAATAATGTGAATGGATTAAGAAGCCAACACTGAGAGGAAAGAGATGGCAGCTCATGGGGTGAGTTAAAGTCAGGGCATGTAAGGGAATGGTCACCCATTACAATGAGGCCCAAACTGGGCGCCAAAACCAACCAGAGCTGCCAAGTCCTCACTGCAGAGTTTTCACAAGAACGCCTCTATAGCAGATATTTTTTACAGTCGAGGGCACATCCGGGAACAGTTAGAAAACACTGAAAGGGAAAGAGATGTACGTGGGGATTCACTGATCAGACAAACATGTAGTACAGTGATTATTATTATTCTATAAGTGCACCAATATCATGGCAAGACGCTGGAGAACATGGGATCTATCTAACGTTTCATAGCTCCTATAAGTGTGATTATATTCACAAGTTTTCTAAAGTACTGATATTGGTTTGTTATGTCACTACTAGTCAATTGCCCATCAAAAATGATGGTATAGTATTGTGTGCTCTGTCTCGCTGTGTGCTCTCACTATGTGTACCCTCTCTCTCTCTCGCTATGCATCCTCTTTCTCTCCTTCTCTCTCTCCTTTCTTCTCTCTCTCCCTCCTTCTCTCTCCCTCCCCCTCCTTCTCTCTCTTTCCCCCTCCTTCTATCTTTTCCCCCCTCCTTCTCTTTCTGTTTTTCTCCCTCCTGCTCTCTCTCCCTCCTTCTCTCTCCCCCTCCTTCTCTCTCTCTCTCTCTCTCCCTCCTTCTCTCTCTCTCACTCCTTCTTCTCTCTCTCTCTCTCCCCTCCTCTCTCTCTCCCTCCTTCTCTCTCCCTCTTTCCCCTCTCTCCCCCCTTCTCTCTCTCCTTCTCACTTTCTCACCCTCCTTCCTTCTCTCTCTCCTTCCCTCCTCTCTCTCACTCTATTCTCTTTCTCTCTGTCTAGGCAGTAAGTTACAGGTCTTACATGATCAGTATCAGGCCCTGAAATGCTACATAAAGAAACATGATTTATTTGGCTTTCTGCCATGTACGTCCGAGCTTGATACAATGTAATCATTCTGTAACTGTTGCAATTTTAAAGCCTGCAGATTTATAGCCTCAGGCATTGTAACTAAGCATGATTTACGATTTTGGCTTACTGCCAGGTACTTTTTTAAGGCCGCAATTTTGTGAGCGTTACACACAAACTCGCAGTAGGACAACTATTTATGTGATGATAAAGTAAAGCAGGATGCAAGCCTGTGACTGAGCAGATCGATTCAGATGCAGCTCAATTAGTGATTGCACCTGGAATCAGGCTGGTGTGTATTTTAAAGACCTTCAGTCAGAATAAGGGTGTTTCTTTCTTTGTTGTGAACCTGGAGCTGCTGGGAGAAAAATTGAAAGTGATTTGAACCTGCTGGAAGCAGCGGCTGTTGAGAGAGAAGTCTTCCTCTAAAAATAGCTGCCACTTTGTGTTTGGGAAAGCTGAGACAAACAACCTTGGGACTGTTTTAGAGAAAATGGAAGTGGTGAAAAAAAACAGTCAAAACATTTTCAGCCCTTCTCCCAGCAGCAACAGGTTAACAACCAAGAAAAAGAACACCCTCATTCTTCCTGCCTTATTTCAGGTCCAATCACTGGTTGAGCTGCATATCAATTAACACCTTCAGTTTTAGACTGGACACACAGGCTCAGGCTGACATAGATTCCTTGCTTAACTTTACTGGCACAGTTACCTTGAAAACTTATTTTGGGAAATTGTAATAGTGTCATTAAATTATTAATGTAGTTAAAGAAAAACTACACACGTTTGGGAAGTATGTAACAAGCGGACAAAATCAGTAGGGAAAAGGAAGAGGACAGTGGATTTATTTATTAATTGGACCTGTTAGAGAATGACATTTATCCCTTTCCCATTATATGCCCAGAAACTCATCCTGAATAATTTATCTCTTGCTTTGTATCATCTACTACAGGCTCTTAATCTCTATTAAAGGGGTATGGGACACATTTCTTAGCATGCATTTAATGGAGTTGGCTTCAAATATACACTGCCTTCATTCCAACATTTCAAGAATTCAAAGAAGGACACTTACATTCTTGAAAAAGACACATTATTTAAGGCCATTTTCTACAATTCAAAAACACTCTTTATTTTACACTTGGATACTGAAGGAAAATAAAAGGAGGAGCCAGAGAAAGAAAGTGAGATGAAGTTGAAACCAAAAGAGATTTTTAAAAATATATAATTTTTCTATGTTGAAAATGAACTCTAATCAGTTCTGTTGAAAGCCTGCCTCAATGTTGAGATGCTCAACAATATGGTTAAATAGAAGTACAACTCAAAATAGATTAATCATCTCCATTTGGCTCTAGGCCAATAGGCAGTGCTCTAGAAATCAAAAGCAGATTTTCTAAAAAAAAATGTTTATACACATGGATTCTAAAGCTGCCAATTGTCGACAAATTGTTAAATACTTCACCAACCTGTGATGTTTTCACACACTACAGTGGTCGTGCAAATGTATAATATGGCCACCCAGTTTGTATTGTGACAACAAAGCTTCAAAGTAATGTATTGGCCCTTCAGAAAAATGAGTACTTTTCCCAGTTATTTCTTATTATTTTTAGTTATTAATATATTTACAAACTGGTTAAACTACACCCTCTGACAGCGAGGGTAGGAGAGCGTTGGTGACCTCAGCATTTATAGTAGTTCTCTTTAAGCAAGCGCATAATTTACTTCTTAGACACAGCCAATAATAAATAAGACCGTCATCATGACGTCAGAAAATCTGGAAGTTACACGTAATCTGCAATTGGAGCCTACAAATTAATTAGTGCCAATAAGTAATATTTGTCGATTGGGTCACAATCTGGCACTCTATAAAACGCATTCGATCATCTGTTTTAGTCCATGTGCATTTCATGATATGTATTAACCCTGTGAGTCCCGGGATCAATATTACTCTAAAATAGCTTTTAAAAATATTATTTTTTAATTACATATTTGTGGGTTTGAGACTGTTGTCTAATGTGTTTCCATGCCTTCATGTGCTTTTAAAGTGCAGTGTTGTGTGTTTAATTGATGTTATAACTTTAATAAGTGCTTGAAAAAGCCCCTATGAGTCTTATTTAGTGCTCATAATATGGAGAAGTGATACTTTTTCTAGTTGCGGGTCAGACTTTTTTTGCGAGCTAGAGCTAGTGGTGTAATAGAATATCAAATAATTAGTTAAAGCTCATTTTACTGGAGCTGTGCTAAAACCAATAGAATTCTAAGGCCAAATTTGCATCTTTACCTGGCCCATAGTGTGTGGCGGGGGGGGGGGCTCGTAATCGGATTGCGAGTAGCTAATAGAATATGTGGCAATATTAAGAGTGATTTTAAGTGTGTATAAATGTATGAATTGGGCATTTCTATGTATACTCACACACATACACTTTTATATATATACATTGTCAATAAAAAATCAGAAAAATATGATATAAATTACCCTCTTCATTCAATGTATGAAACGATTCTTTTAAACAGACAGCTTTTCTGCGCCTGGTCTAACTCATTGTTTATTTTTATTCTTCAAAGGCCGCTATTGTACAAAACACAATTACAGCTCGTTCTTCAACAGAAATGGAAAACAGGAGCACAGCATCCAGCTGTTGCCCCCTCCCCTCACACAATGTCCAGCTCCTGCCCCCTTCACTCAGTGTCCAGCTGCTGCCCCCTCACACAACGTCCAGCTCCTGCCCCCCTCACTCAGTCCCCACACAATAGCTGAGGTCATTAGTGCACCCAGGGGTGCGCAGCGGGCGGGGCTGGGGTCTTGTGTCGCTAGAAGATAAATAAGGATCTCAGCCTCACATCTGGACACTGGCACTGCCAGAGGAGCCTGGCACACAGTACCAACTGCAGCCACTGGGATTGAGAACACAATGAAAACATGACTATGGCAGAATATCACAGACACAATAAGTCAATGTAGAAGCAGCAGACATATAATAAACGGATCAATCCATCCGTCTGTGAATGGGTTTAAGATACATAAGCAGCTCCTCCGCTACTCCAGGAGCCATCTAGGTGCAACTAATTATGTGAGCAGAAAAGTTAACCTCCGGTCCTACTGTACTGAGTTTGTGGCTAACATAAACCCCTGGATGACTCTGTCACAGTATATATATATATATATATATATATATATATATATAAATATATATAGCATGTTAGAAAGTGTCCGACAGAAATATTACTGCATATAGACATATCTGTAGATATACAAACATATTTCAATGTATTTCACTGAATCCTCAGGCAGTCTGCTGCCCCCCTGAAAATGTGGTGCCCTAGGCCTGAGCCTTTGGGCCTTGGCAGGAGCACAGTCCTATTATAGTCCACTTATTTTCCATGCAAAATACTTTTGAAATGCCAGAATGAAAGGTTTGGTCAACAGTGACCCTTTAAGGAATTCATATGTTAAGTGAATAGAACCAATACTGTCTATTTTATTTCTCACCTGAAAAGGGAACTTGGATACAATAAGATTTCTATTCAGATCCATTGAAAACTGTTCTAATAAATGAATGTCCCTTATAATTCGATACACTGGAATGCTGTTTGCACCACCATCACCTCCCAGGGGGCAAATCAGATAAGCAAACAAATAAATATTATCAGACTAGTTACCCCCTGGGGTTTGCACATGCTCAGTCTTGTCAGTTTCATTTACACTGAAATCAATAAAGCCGGAAAACCCAGGGAAATTACTAATTATTGACATTAATCACCTATTGTAAAGAGATATCAGTCTATGCTTTGTAGGTGAATCAGAATGGCTCAGTATTTAAAGTACTTTCTTTCATTGATAGTCTTACATTTTACCAGTAGTTCCCAAACCTCTCCTCAGGGCTCCACAGACAGGTCGGGATTTCAATTTTGAGGCATTCAAGCCCCTAATTTCCTCACCTGTATTCACGCACTGTTGAATTGAAATCCTGACCTGTCTGGGGAGCCCTGAGGACAGGTTTGGGAACCACTGCATTATACTATTTATGGAACCTTGGTCGTGTCCCATTAAACGCTCTTTGGTAACTATATAATTGTTTTATTCCAAGGCGCCTTTTAAAATAACAGATACGTTTTCCACAAGCCCCAGTGTTTAAATGGCGTTGCCTGCCCCCCCCCCCCCCCCCCCCCACGCCAACTGCAGAGGTCATGTGCGCACAATGCAACTGCCAACTACTGCTCCAAATGGTGAGATGTCGTTCCTGATTTTGCTCAGGTCTGTGGGGTGCTGGCATCAGGAGTCTGTGTGCGCCTAACCATGTCATTTAATTACTGACGCGAGCGCCTGGGATGTGACGGCCAGTTATCCCTGCGCATATCTGCCAGACAAAGCAATCTGCTGATAGCTAATCCTCGGTCCATTTTTAAGGGACAATGTTTTTATTAAAGTATTTTAAAGAACTGGCACTGATAACGGACAAAAACCTTTTAGTAAAATAAAAATGACCTATAAAGTGTAATTATATCACTGTCCCATCCAGCTCCACTGTAGTTTTTTAATACCTCCCCTATCTGAGTTAATCCGTCTTATCAAGTAGGTGAGAACTTAGAACCTTGGGGACTGTGATTAGCTTGTTGTCACTCAGGGAATTGCTATTTGCACAGATAACTGACTTTGTTTATCTGCCCTTCAAGCAGGAACACACATTGGTAGATGAGGCACAAAAGATAGGGAAATATTTATAATTCAGCAATGAAGACGGCCATTCCTACAAATAACAGGTAGTAAAAAAAAGATTGTTTTAATGTTCTAAAAAATTGTACATTATTCACTCTAGTTCTTTATAAAACAGAGCACTGAAAATATGGAATTACAGTGTCCCTTTAATCCGCTGACCACCTAGATGGAGGCACCCCAATAGGTCATTCATAAAGGAGAGGTTCCAGGGTGTACCAGGGCAGGGGACATGCTATACCACATGTTGATGCTCATAATTAAAGTATATTTACAATAAACAAAAAAAAGGTAAGTCAGAGGTGCTCATCAGAGAACGAACCAACCTTAATAGATTAGTTCTATGGCCATGATAAGCCACTCTGAGAGCAACCTCTTTTAGCCACTTGTGCCCTTCACAGGGAGAAATATCCTGTAGTATATCAGTCTGGTCCCACTCAAAAGAGTGATCCAGCCCCAAAATACCAGGCAATTCTACCCTGAACAGGAGAACCAGCAACCCCAGACACGTTTCAGCCTTTATGGGCCTCGTCAGTGAGGTGCAGCTGAACTCCCTAAGGCACAGTGAGCAAGGGGTTCACATCTGGAGTCCTCTATTACCTTTAGGGAGACTAAACCCTAAGGGTAATTTGCATAAACAAATTTACAATTATCCTAAAGAATCATTGTTGTATTTTTTATATATACAGTTCTATGAATAACTAAACATGATAATGTAAAAAAAAACACAGTCTTCATTTGCATCTTTCATAACCAATTAGGCATTGTTGTAGGGATATATTATATTTTATCAGTAGATCCTGTTTGTTACTTTCTCAGAAGGATGTGTCCTTGAACATTCCACTAGACATAATGGATACACTTCAATTACATAGATAGGAACTTCTTGACTTTCTCCTCACTCCCCAGGTGTTAAATATATAACCAGAGTGCTCCTTTACTATTCCATAACTCTGCTAAGGAACCCCTTGGGAGTCTAAGGGTATTGACCAGCCCCATGCTTAATGTTCCCCATAAGGCAAAACCATCAGCAGAATCCTACAATGTCACCCCCAATTAATCTTGAAAAACCATTTAAAAACTGACTTGGCCCAATCACTGGAGAAATGGATGTTGGATTTCTTTTGGAGATTGTAAGTCCCTAGTAGGATGGTCAGGGAACTGCACTCTAGTGGGTATCGGGCTCGGCCAACCCTTTCCCACGGAGATTAGTCATGACATCATCTCTATCTGTATCCTAACTATTCACAGACCCAAGTGCTAAAGATCCAGAACTCACAGGACCCCAAAGAGAAACAAGAGACCGGAGCAGTTATGACCCTAAACTTATAACATTATATCCTGTTGTCACAAAAATATAAAATAAATTCACAATTTCCCAATATTGGGGGTATTTCTACAAGCACACCCCAGTTTGTTCTCAGAGGTCTAGGTATTATATTATTATGGCTCAGCTGCTCGCTATCATTGGCCAACAGAGCAAGATAATGCAATTGGGAAGCGTGCGGCGGGGCCCAGTAGCACAGAGGAAACTAACGAGGAAGTATTTAGCCTCATTAGCCATGAGCGATTGCAGAGCTCTGATTTCTGTGCTGAGAACATTAGTCTCTCATTCACATGTAAATAGGTATAAATCAGGCTGTATATATGTCACTGAATCACAACTCACCTATATGAAAATATCAGTATACAGTGATGGATTTACATCTAAGGCGCCCTGGGAAAAAAACATTACTGCAAATATACTTTAATATTAAATAATGTTTAATTGGACTATTAAAAGTGCTGTAGGCAAACTATATACATCATGAAATGTGTGTGTATATATATTTAATAGCATTTGTACGTGTATAATTATGCATAAAACTCATGAAATAAAGTTCTGGAATACAGTAACTACTGTATACCTAATTATCTGGAATTGCCATTTTTCTTATCAATATATAGCCATTTATCTCTAAACACTATCCAACCTCCAGTAAATTTATTACCCAATAAAATATATTTGCTGTAGTTGCAGTAGTTAAAGTGATAATTATCAACCATACATAGCAACAACTATAGCTGAATATAATAGTAGGCAGAAAATACCCTGAATTACACATGGGCAATTGTTAGTTACTGGAGCCCGTAATGTAGCCCGTAAACTAATTTGCTATTCATATTTTAGCTACCCACAAACATTTTGCGGGTTACAATCCCTGCGGTTGTCAAAATCGTAACTCCCAACCCATCTAAGCCTTTGATCTTTCTAGCCTGTAAATGTTACAATCGCAAATCACTATTCAATTGCTACAATTCCTCAAGCCCGCAATTGTTTTCACACCCGTGAATGGCAAATGTGGAAGAAAATCCAACGGGTACCAGATGGGACTTGCAAGGGGGTTAAATACCTGATTGTAGCATTGTAAATGTAAATAAAAAATCAATAATTCTGAGAAAGTGATAAAAGACTTAAGAATTAATTGCACAACAGTTTCAAGCTCGCAAGTCTGCAATCAAAAATTATTATTTTAATGTTCCATTTCCATGTTATATCAATCTCGGTAATCAAGGCATTAATACATATGAGGCCACCCACATGGACTAGAACATTGCTGGATTGCGAGTCTGATCGCATATCGGACCTCTAAACGTTAATTGATTCATATTTAACCTCCATGTTTTACTGACGTCATGATGACAGTCTCATTTACTATTGGCTGTTTCTAAATTGGTAGTTACGGCCTTGCTTAAATGATCATGATCATGCTCTGAAATGCTACTTACGGGTCCATGGTTTACGGTTTAGGCTTTCGGCCTGTAAATTGCGGGCTTGTTCAATTGAATCGCTCTGTAACTGGTTCAAATTTCAAGCCCGCAGACTCACGGCAGTTGAATGGAGGCCATAGTCTAGTAGATAAGTGGGTCAATACTCCAGTGGAGGGTCAAATATAGTGAATAAGCTGACCAGATTTTTAAAAAGAATTCTGTCGAAATTGTTAGTAGCAACCCTTTTGGTGCAAATCATGTTCTTTTTTATGTGTATTTCCAATATCTAGTTGTATTTTTACACCAGAGTTCCAGAGGACCTTAAGATTGCCAGAACAACCTTAAATCACCACTTTAGAACATTTACAAGTAAAGCTCATATATTTATTGGGCATAGACTACTAAAAATAGAGTGCAGTTTAAAGTAAATAAAAGTTAATGCATATTCTTACATTTGATTGTGTCAGTTTTCCCCTCAAGCAGAGCTGCTTATCTCCTCCTACCTATATCTATCAGGGGATGTTTTGCCTAAAAGCTGGACTAGGGCATGCTCATTAAATGGGGGCGCCAGGGATATTATAGCCCTCCCTGCTTCCAAGCTCCTTGATGATCCGTTCCCCAGATAGAGTTGGCCACGCACCCTAACAAGGCACAGGGAGGAGGAGAAAACCAGCCCTGCTTGAGGAAAAAACAAACAATTTATAACGTATGAAAATAATATTAACTTTTATTTATTTTAATCCCAACAATGCCCAACAAGCAAAAATGTGTTTTATTTGTAAATACACTACAGTAATCCTTTATAGCATCCCTCACATTATTAACTATATTTTTACATTAATTATATATGGATGTGTGAATGTATGTATTTTTATTTGTATAGCCCCATCAATGTGCACAGTACCTTACAGGGGCAAAATACAAAACAATTGCGTGACAATAACATTTCAGTTACAATAAATACCATCAAAGAGTTACAAAGCCCTAGTCACAAAGAGCTTACAATCTAATTATTTGCAGATATGTGTAAAGCCACCTGTACTTCAGTAAAGGATTATTCATATTGATGTATGTAAAATAAGTAAATATGTTAGGAACCAATCTCATGGGTTTGGAAAGACACAGAATTTCTATATTAATCTTTATTATAATATTCTTTATTAGTATAGACAACAATAACTAAAGCTATCAGCTTACAATGAAATAGTCACATACACTCAGGGTAAATCCCCATTAGCTGTAATCTAATGACATTTATGGCTGCCTATCCTGAAATTTGGGGACATTTCCACGTTTCAAGGGACATGTTTTACAAGGGGACAAAGTTCTCAATCAGGGATTTTTCACAAGAGAAACAAAAAGGACTTCTGGTCATCCAAAAGTACAACAAATGCTAAATAAT
This sequence comes from Discoglossus pictus, assembly GCA_027410445.1. Lineage (NCBI taxonomy): Eukaryota > Metazoa > Chordata > Amphibia > Anura > Alytidae > Discoglossus > Discoglossus pictus. The sequence goes on along the minus strand of CM050170.1, from coordinate 187,690,899 downwards.
AAAGAAAATAGAATATAATTAAACAAATTGCATGGGAAATACTTTACTTTATAATGAAACATTTACAGAAATGGTCCAACATGTTTATGGTTCTTCTTTCTTTTTACATTGTGTTGTGTAAATTCTGCTATTGACCTGGAAGTTTGGGGAGGGGGCAATGGCATTCCAGAACAAGGATTTTAATTTATAGATTTGAAGTGGTCACTGATATACTTTGTGAAAGCCCTTCACTCTTGTGGTCTCCAGGATGTCCCTCTATCTTTCAAATGCTAATGAAGGGTCTCCCTCCACAATGGCTGTATTTAGCCTGGGGTCCTCACATGCCTTTTGGCTCTCATTAGCTTGTCTCAAAATAAGCCCATCATGAGTTTTCAGCTCACAGATAAATTGTCTGCACCTCTCTAATTTACGTTTGGGAAGCTCATCCCCCCAACGTTGACAGCCGGTGCGTGGGGAGGGGGTGTTTCCGCCACAGCTATTCACAACACAGAGAACAAGGAGATGTAACAAAGGGGGACATTAAATAAATTTGATCTTGCAGGTCCAATAGAAACCTGAATTGCCCTCTTGTAGAAAAGAAGAGTTATACTGACAAGGAGTATCCTGAAGAGACAATGGAGAGGGCATAAGATAGGAATTTTGTGAGGGAAGTGGATGGGAATGGAGGGAACCAAGTGTCAGGGTACTACAAATCAAATGTTACTGCATAAGGATATCAGTGTCTACATCCTGGAGACACACAGCACATACTCGGTCCATTCAACGTATCACTAGGCAAACAATCCATACATAATGCATTCACCCAATACTGGAGTCATAGAAACGTAGCTATGATTGCAGATACGATCCAACAGACCAATGCAATATGCCCATTTTATTTTGAATTCCTTTACTGTGTCAGTCCCACCATTTCGGTGGAAGGCTATTGTACTTATCTACTACCCTTTCACACATCACATCCCATACTAGGCCATACATCCCAAATCAAGGCCATATATTTCATATTAAGGGTGTACATCCCATACCAAATCAATAAATCCAATATTCCATGCTTAAGCCATTCAAACAATGTTCACCACTTATGGAGTTTGTACATATATCTCAGCTAGTTGATAAAAGTTGAGAACTGTACACCCATATCAGGCCACATATCCCATAATGAGGCCATGCCTCCTGTAATACAATTTCTTTCTTAATAACACAAAGTTATATTTCAGTCCATTGTTACAAACCATTGTTTGCGAATCTCAAGAGCGAACATAGAATAATTTAGTATTTTCGGATTACAGAATAAAGGGAACAGTGAAAGAAAAACACATTTACTGACATTTGTTCTATGATCCAAGATAGTTCCAGACACACAGAGTAGTCCGGCCAATATTACCCAAATGTGAATGTAAGTGTTTTTTACAATACAAGACATATACAAAAAATTTTCAGGACTACAGTAGACAAGGAAAAGGAGTTATTGTTTCAGACTTTTTACAAATAGGCAAATAATACAGCAAACAAAGAAGCCAGTAGTATGGTTGGTTGTATTGGAAGAAGAATTAGCAGATAAAGGGCAGTACTAATGTCCCTCTATAGACCATTAGTCAGATAAAGGTCAGTACTAATGTTCCACTATAGACCAATAGTCACATAAAGGTCAGTACTAATGTTCCACTATAGACCACTAGTCAGATAAAGGTCAGTACTAATGTTCCACTATAGACCACTAGTCAGATAAAGGTCGGTACTAATGTCCCTCTATAGACCACTAGTCAGATAAAGGTCGGTACTAATGTCCCTCTATAGACCACTAGTCAGATAAAGGTCGGTACTAATGTTCCTCTATAGACCCTTAGTCAGTTAAAGCTCGTTACTAATGTCCCACTATAGACCACTAGGGCCATATTCTATTAGCTACTTGCTTAATTCCTTGAACTCATAAATTTGGCTTTGGGTGTTTTTTTATTATAAATGTTTATATGCATTCTATTGATGTAATCATTCATTAGTGCCAATAAGTAATATTTGCTGAATATGTAGCAATATTAAAAGTGATTTTAAGTGTGTATAAATGTATGAATTGGGCAATAGAATAGGGCCCCTATTCAGAAAAAGGTTGGTACTAATATCTCTCTATAGATCCCTAGTTTTAGAGTTAATGTGAAAAAGTACTTATTTACAGAAAAATAGTAGATGAATGGAATATCATCAGAGTGAAAGTGGTAGGGACAAATACAATTAAGGAGTCCAAGTAAAAAGCCAGACTGGATAATAATAATAAGCCAACCTTTTCAGTACATATAATAAAGAATATTATAATAAATATTGATATAGAAATTCTGTGTCTTTCCAAACCCATTAATTTGGTTCCTAACATATTTACTTATTCTACATGCATCAATATGAATAATCCTATGCTGCAATGTTCAAAACTTGTTTTATTTTTTAAATACTCTTTTAAATGTTCACTATAATGGAAATTGAAAGGATTAAAAGAAAAGTAATGTGCTGCGCCCGCCATTCTTAGTGAATCTGGGCCAGTGTTTCTGAGAGTCAGCTTTCCTTTAAGCACAGTTGTACGTCTGCTGATATTTACCGTCCCTCCTCCTGCCAAGAATTATCAGACTGTTTAGAAACAATTTACACTTTGTAATCATTTATCACTATTTAGACAAAGCTTAGTGAGTTTGGCACCTTCATGACTGATAAGCACAGAGAGAAGAACCTGCCAAACGGGAATGGGTAGGTTGTTATACAGCAGATATATACAGTTTAATTTTTAATTTCCTCTGTTTCAAATTTTAAATTTTGTGATGTACTGAAGTAAGATTGACCCTTTGATCTATTAAAGCTTTATCGTATGTATCAGTACTTTTTTTATGTATTTTTTAAATGTATGCATATTTTACTATTTTGTGAGCCCCCCCCCCCCCCAGATAGGTACTCCATTCTGATCTCCTACCCCCACCCCCCAGGTTCCCCATTCTGATCTCCTACCCCCCCAGGTCCCCCATTCTGATCTGCTACCCCACACACCCCCAGGTCCCCCATTCTGATCTCCTACCCCCACCACCCAGGCCTCCCATTCTGATCTCCTACCCCCCACCCCCCAGGTCTCCCCTTCTGATCTCCTACCCCCCAGCCCCCGGGTCCCCCATTCTGATCTCCTACCCCCCCCCCCCCACGCCATCAGGTCTCCCATTCTGATCTCTTACCCCCCACCCCCAGGTCCCTCATTCGGATCTCCTACCCCCTACCACCCCTCAGGTCCCCTATTCTGATCTCCTACCCCCTACCCCCCTCAGGTCATCCATTCTGATTTCCTACCCAACCCCCCCCCCTCCCCATCTCTATAACACTCTTTCTGCTTGTTTATCATTCTTGATATATATGGTGGTAACTGTACTAATCCACTTTAAGAGGATAGAGCCTGTGACAGACCAATGGGAGGGGTGCACAGCAGTTCTCGCTCCGGACCTGCCTGGTGCTGACGTAACCCGCAAGATCCCTTTAATATAACAAAGTTAATTCTTCCAAATATCCTGCCTCACTGAATACTATAGAGACTTTGTTTCAAAATTACAAATTATATGCAAATACTAACATTATCTGCTTGGTTTCTCCAGACATCCTAGCCACATAAAATTGACTTGTAATTTATGATAATTTCAGGGCCTGTGAGCTTGTAATGTCAACATATTACAGGTGCAGATGAACTACAGTTAACACTCAAGGTTAGTAAGGTGCTGTAAAAGCTAACATTGCAACATTAAACATTTTTTTTACAGCTTCTTCACTTGATTTTGAGTTTCACACATGATGGTGCAGAGCACTTCCCACTAGGGATTACAGCATATTGTAGAGCAGCCATTAATGGCAAAGCCTGGGAGGGGCAAGAGGAACTAGGGGGGTTGGGGGGGGGGGGCAAATTCACCCCAGATTTTTCTATTTTGTATGTATGTATATATAAGCTATTTTATGGCCTGTGTATACAATGAGCTGTATGCCCCCCAGAATTATTGTGGCTCCTACACCCATGGGCAAGTCTACATTATTTAATGTAGACTTGGACATTATCAAGTCAAGTTCTTCATAAAAGCATAGCCATAATCTGCTTTAGTGTGGACCATAGCAATTTTTCCTTCTTCATTACTATATCTTGTATCAAGTCTCCAAGAGACCACACCGTCTGCTTTTGGCTCCCCCAGTAACATTTCCCGGGTTTGAGACTTGTCCCAAACATCCAAATGGAGATATTTACAACTAGAAAAAGAGTCAGGACGGAAAGAGCTGAAACGCTGCGCCGCACACAGATGGACCCGGCATTCATGAGCACTCAGCCAGAAGTAACCACATTACAAGCTTCTATTTCAAGTCAAGCAGCAACGAGCACGTTTTCCATCCAAGTGTCGGCTTTGCCAACTCGTCTCCCTCTCTTATTGTATAGTTCTACAACAAATTCCGATACACAAATACACGTCTCGCATCTCAATGTGTATAACAAGTGCTTAGGAGGGGCATAGAAGAGTGGCACAGGTGGCATATCTGTTGGTGACAGCAATACATCGTCAATATACCGTTCCCATATCAAAAATTAGCATGTGTATTCAAGTTCTGCATAGGCTATATCTGTGTGCTTATTTATGTTATTATACTCAACAATAAACAAGAAAATGCAAGGAACAAATAAATAAAATCTATCCAACACCTACCAGATAGACATATATATAATACCATGAGTATGAGAGCTTACTCATGAATACTGCTCCGCATCATCATTTAGAGCAGTCAAATTCTGATGGAAAAGATTTCAAAACACCTGTTTTGTAACTGTTTTTAACGGCTGTGCTGTTAACTTCTATAACATTCAAATTCTATCTATCTATCTATCTATCTATCTATCTATCTATCTCTCTCTCTCTCTCTCTCTCTCTCTCTCTCTCTGTATACATATATATATGTGTGTGTGTGTAGCTAAAGTAAAAAAAAACAACTCTTTCTTGGTACATGGTAGAGGTTCCAAGTATATATATATATATATATATATATATATATATATATATATATATATATATAATTTAGGTAGCTGTGAGTGTCCAGGAATCTAGATGAGCAATCAGAGTACTGAAATAGTGACACACTTATCACATATATAGTTGTCAGTGTCCCGAACGCTTAACGCAACAGCGAGGCCCGCAGGACTTAGGCTGCAATCATCGCCAGCGGCGCCGGATTTAGGCTGCAATGAGCATCAAAGGCGCACATTGCAGGGTTTTGCCACAGGCACTCATCGCTTGAGGCGCAAGACTTAGGCTGCAAAGAGTGCCGAAGGTGCTCGTCTCCAGCGGCGCAGGACTAAGGCTGCAATGAGCGCCAAAGGCGCTCATCACCAGCGGTGCACGCTGGACTTACGACCCATACGACTTTGGACCGAAACCGGTACATGCACTTTGTGCCTCGCAAAAATCCGACTTTAATGGCTGAACCATGAACTCGAAAGACCTGAAAATAACAACAATTATGCCTCAAACTTACACACTCACACACAGCACAGGGGTATAGCCAGGGAGCCTGTGAGTGAGGTTGCATGTTAATTTGAGGCATATTTGAAATTCGACTAAGCAAGAAAAAAAATGGCTGCCGAAAAAACGCAACACAATGAAAACAAGGCCGAAGGATGTAAAACTAGCCCATAGAACGTAAAAACAAGCCCTAAGAAGTAACACTTAATGCAAGCCAGTAACACTTAATCCAAGCCACTAACATGTACCACAACCCAGTAACACTTAACCCAAGGCAGTAACACTCAAACGCAACGCCTATAAAGTAAACAAGGCGATTATTGCAAAGCATGAAAGTTGCGGCTTGCGTTGAGCGCCAAAGGTGCTCAGAGGGCCCATAACCTCGCATTGTGTGGCAAACAGCATTGCCAGGCTTACAATTTTACTCAATTTGCAATTTCCTAGTTCATAATATAGTGACGAGATTTCGAGAGAAAGGTTATCTCTCAAAAGCTTGTTGCTATATTATGAATAAGCTTGTCCAATAAAAAGGGTATCACTATATACTGCAAAACTCTGATTACTCATCTATATATATATTAATATATATATAACTATAATATATATATTAAGTTAAAAAAAACTTGCGTCACGCCCATAATTATTACAATGCATTCTGGGAACCCTGGCAGAGACATGCAAATGTTCCCACAAATGCTTTGCTCTTTCTATCCAAAACCATATCAAACATGGCTTCCCTTATGCATGTGCCCGCTGTATCAAACAGCATTGTTTGAGATATATATATATATATATATATATATATATATATATAGAGAGAGAGAGAGAGAGAGAGAGAGAGAGAGAGAGAGAGAAAGAGAGAGAGAGAGAGAGAGAGAGTCTTTCTGAGTGCATCTAGATGTCCTAGGCATGCAAGAACGTTTGAAAAAAATAAAAATGCAATTTTCGAAGTAGTTATAAAAGATACTACTTGTTTATCTAAATGTTGGTTACACCATACTGAAGACTGCTGGCTTTTTACAGAGGCTGTTTAGTTAATTCTCAGAGTAGTCTTATGTACACCCAAGATTTCCAGTGTGTTTGCCCATGTTAATGTATCTCTGCTGGAGGAGTCTTCACTCATTTTATACCTTTCTTCCACCAAATGTGCGCACATATCACTAACGCACTGTGCTGCTTTATCATATTCTGCCACTTGATAATAACCTGCAGGCTCCTCCAAGTTCTCATTCGATTTACTTGCAACCTATAAAAGCCATGGGATGGGGCTGATCTGCATTTTATGGGCACTATTTTTACAAGTGCACTTTCAAACTTTAAAATGAAAAAAAAAAAAGTTTTAAAACAAAGTTATCTTGTGTTTTCTTTTTACCAGCTGATGAATTGGTAAAAATAAACACTATCTATCTATCTATCTATCTATCTATCTATCTATCTATCTATCTATCTATCCTCTATCTTCCTAGGATATTGTTCATCTCATAAAGCTTTTGGTAAAAATAAACACTATCTATCTATCACTCTATCCATCTATCTATCTATCTATCTATCTATCTATCTATCTATCTATCACTCTATCCATGTCTATCTATCTATCCATCTATCCATGTATCTATCTATCTATCCATCTATCCATGTCTATCTATCTATCTATCCATCTATCCATGTATCTATCTATCTATCCATGTCTATCTATCTATCTATCTATCCGTGTATCTATCTATCTATCTATCTATCTATCTATCTATCTATCACTCTATCCATGTCTATCTATCTATCCATCTATCCATGTATCTATCTATCTATCTATCTATCTATCTATCTATCTATCTATCTATCTATCACTCTATCCATGTCTATCTATCTATCCATCTATCCATGTATCTATCTATCTATCCATCTATCCATGTCTATCTATCTATCTATCCATCTATCCATGTATCTATCTATCTATCCATGTCTATCTATCTATCTATCTATCTATCTATCCGTGTATCTATCTATCTATCTATCTATCTATCTATCTATCTATCCATGTCTATCTATCCATCTATCCATGTCTATCTATCTATCCATCTATCCATGTCTATCTATCTATCTATCCATGTCTATCTATCTATCTATCTATCTATCTATCTATCTATCTATCTATCCATCTATCCATGTCTATCTATCTATGTCTATCCATGTCTATCCATCCATCTATCTATCTATCTATGTATATCTATCTATCTATCTCTCTCTGTCTATCTATCTATCTATCTATCTATCTATCTATCTATCTATCTATCTATCTATCTATCTATCTATCTATCTGTCTGTCTATCTATCTATCCATCTATCTATGTCTATCTATCTATCTATCTATCTATCTATCTATCTATCTATCTATCCATCTATCCATGTCTATCTATCCATCTATCCATGTCTATCTATCTATCCATCTATCCATGTCTATCTATCTATCTATCCATGTCTATCTATCTATCTATCTATCTATCTATCTATCTATCTATCTATCTATCTATCTATCTATCTATCCATCTATCCATGTCTATCTATCTATGTCTATCCATCCATCTATCTATCTATCTATGTATATCTATCTATCTATCTCTCTCTGTCTATCTATCTATCTATCTATCTATCTGTCTGTCTATCTATCTATCCATCTATCTATGTCTATCTATCTATCTATCTATCTATCTATCTATCTATCTATCTATCTATCTATCCATGTCTATCCATCTATCTATGTCTATTTATCTATCTATCTATCCATGTCTATCCATGTCTATCCATCTATCTATGTCTATCCATCTATCTATGTCTATCTATCTATCTATCTATCTATCTATCTATCTATCTATCTATCTATCTATCTATCTATCTATCCATCTATCCATCTATCCATCTATCCATGTCTATCTATTTATCTATCTCTATCTAAAGTCCAAAAGCCACCAAACCTAATCCTTTCCTGACAATATGGACCTCACTGGAGTTTGTGGGTTTTCAAAGATTTAACATCTGATATCCCAAACAAGAATAACTTGGCATGTATGGTATTAATAAACAACGCTGTAAATGGGCTCCTGATGATAATAAAGAGGTGGTCACAGCCCTGGTAACATTTAAGCAGCTGCTTTGTCCCCAAAATGCAAATACTTGAATATTATTAATATCAGTTTGAGAAATAAACTCTTGTATCAGTTATGTATAAAAGCAAGTTACAGTAACAAAAATAATAAAGTTATTTATCAAAGACCGACAAAGTGATACTACTCTAGTTACATAGTTACATAGTAATTGAAAAAAGACTTTTAGTCCATCAAGTTCAACCTTTTATGATCTCTAATCTGTAATATGCGGATTAGTTGTTAATTGATCCAGTGGACACAAACAGGAAAAAAAAAACAGTGAAACTTTGCCAATTGGGAAAAATATTTCCTTCCTGACCTCAGATACTGGCGACCAGATTCCTCCCTGGATCAAGACTCCATCTCTAATTATCCAGGATAACCCTGAATGCCAATTTTTCAACAAATATATATAATCCTTTTTTAAAGTTATCTATCAAGTTTATCATCACCTCCTTTGGTAGAGAATTCCACAGATTAACCACCCTTACTGTGAAGAACCCTTTTCTTTCTTTAAGGTGGTTCCTATATAATACTATCCATTTATTTATTTGCTGACATATATCTCTATCATTAAATAATACTCCATATTATAATACAAGAGTAAAACAGTAGGATTAGTCCTTCTGCGCTGTATGTTATTATGTGGATGCTAATTTATCAGAGAAATATTGATTAACACTGCTTGATAATTAGGTTAAATCAAACATAGTAAATGGAGCACTTTGTAACATGTTCCATAAATGTCTATATTTATATGCTTAGAATATATAGTGTGATTTCTGCTATATTTCACGACCCCAAAATAAAAATACATCAACAAAACTGAGCTATTTAGGGCTACACCCCAAAGGAAATTCATAAAATTAGTTGAAAATGGAGCTTTGCTAAGAAAATGTTAAACAAACAACTCCAATTAAACAACAATGGTAAAAAAATGACATTAAATAATATTTAAGAAGGCAAATTTGATCTACTTCACTTACTCAGATATTTAAGACTTTTTGGAAAATACATATTGGGGGGCAGAAATCTTAGAAGATTTATTTGTCTATCAAGAACTCTTGGTACAGTACTCAGCCACTTAGCAAACCTTAGACTAAACAATGTCTGAGGGCTATGTAACTAAACTGAGATCTGTCTTGAGATGACATCTATAAAGTTCTTAGGTTATTTCCTGGAGACATCTCTCTACAAACACAAAGTAACACTGTGTAGTATCTCACATTTAAAAAAAGTAACATTGTTTTTTAAAATTCATGTTTTTTAAGGAAAATTTTAAAAAAATTATATGTAATCATGTATCATCCATGGATTTCTTCTTGTAATGTATTGAATGTTATCTTGAATACATTACTATCTGGAGATATGTCTCAGATCTGGCCACAGAGATTCTTTTAGCCTCAATGGATATTTGTGGTTTCTTAGGTTCCAGAACCAATAGAAGATCACAAAATGTGACAGACCCCGTCTAATCCCATTAGATTACATTTGGTGAGGAATTCACTAAACTATTGAAGATATGTGAAGGTCTGCAATTTGTCCCAGGATGCACAGCAAAGCCCCTGTGATGTTTAGTGAATCTCCCCATATAGGGCCCAATTCGTAAATTTATACACACTTAAAATTACTCTTAATATTGCTACATATTCAGCAAATATTACTTATTGGCACTAATGAATTCTTAAAATCAATCGAATGCATATAAAGATTTATAAAAAAATACCCGAAGCCAAATTTATGAGTTCAAGGCATTTCTAAGTAGTGAATAGAATAGGGCCCATAATCTATAAGCACCAAAAGTAGGAACATTTTTAATCTCCCCACATAAAAGAAGTGAATGTAAAGTAATGCAGCAGAGAAGGGAGATGAAGGAGTCGTATCACCTACCACACGCAGCCCCATCGCGGCTTCCTTCCAGACCACTGACCCCTTGGGAAGCCAAAATCTCTTGGCCTGTTAATCCGAGGTGGAATTAAAGGGGATAGCCCCTCAGGTCCGGATTTGTGTGTCTCACTTCTCAGCTGGCCCCTGGAATCTGAGATCAAGCAATGCAGCTTTTTTTTTTCAGGGGCAGATGAGACAGGAAAGAAAGAGGGGGCGAAAATCACTGGTTCCTGATATAAATCCACACAGGGACAAAAAAACTCTTCGGAAGTGTATGTCTATTTTTTTTTAAGACGCACACATCGTTTATCTGCCAGGCTTTTAGGGCTTGACATGCTTTCAAAGTGCCTAAAACTGGCACATTAATAAAGTATGCAGAGCGGGTGAGAAGGGGATAGCCTTTCATTCAACAACCCCCACCCCGCCCCTCACCAAACCCCCTCTTCTTCCCTTCTTTTCTATTCACTCCTTGCCGGCCATGAAAGGCAAAGGATCTCACAGCCGCCCAACTTTTAGACCCTCACAAAGAGAAGGAACTTCTGACCCCTCTATTTTGGTATCTCAACTAACTTGGATGGCTGCTCAGTTGGGTGGGGGGTCCACCAGAAAATATTATTAAATCAGAAAAAAGCACAATCTCACTCCTCTGTCAATTGTTGTTTTTTATTGATCCTGCCACCCAAAACTAGACATGTCAGGGAGGACGGCAAACAAGGGGCTTCAATTCGGTCCTTATCCCAGTAACATGAATAAGTGGTTGGGAGGAACTACAATAAGCAGGAATGATGGAAACAATTCCAGAGGATGCTCATACAGTCTCCCAGCAGCGTCATACAAAGAGGCTTTCATACAAAGTGACTGCCGTCTGTGCGTCTTACTCACATTACTGTCATCTTGTACTCCCTGTTTTATATATTTTTTATCATTTATGTTTAGCTAAAAATATATATTTATTTATGTATTTGTATTTACTTATTTATGACAATTTTCCAACAAAACTAAATTAAATTATCCGACACATCATCATTTTTTTAACTTTGCACCAAACATTTTGGCCCTCATTCAATTGCAATTTGGCCAATTGAATAAGGCTCTAAATAAGCATATAACATATTTTTTTTAAAGAAGTGTTTAGTTAGTAAGCATCTATCCAAAAGCAAGATTTTCACTAACTAAAAACTTCTTTAAAAAAAATATGCTATGCGCTTATTTAGAGCCCTATTCAATTGGCCAAATCGCAATTGAATGAGGCCCTTTGAGTTTGGACTTTCAATGTCACCAGGTACAGAATTTGCCCTTATCTTTATGTTTCTATGTTATTTATAAGCACAGGCTAATTTATTAAGTGTAAAACCTCAAATTGGTACATAAGTAAATTAACACTGGAATTGTAGCCGTTCATTACATTCACAATTTAAGACGTTATTTGAAAGAGGAAATTGGATGTTAATTACTTGGACCCTCATTCAGTTGAGCCGTTCGGGAGACACGGGCTCGTAAGAGGAGGTCACAAGTTATTTTGATGTTCAATTGCCTTCCGTTTGCGGGCTCCGATCAAGTTACGTGCTCCGAGCTGCGATCCATTGCAATTTGTATAATTGCAAGTTAGCGCGCTCCAAGCCTTTGATCCTTCGCATCAACAATGAAAATCGCAAATCGCATCAATTGCTCCGATTCTCCCTCGATAACCACGCCGTCAAGCCCGCAAATTGCAAATATCTAACCACAAGTTACTGGTACCAAGGAGGTCTCGCAAAGGGCTTAATGACAAATTCGAGCACTTTAAAAGCAAAAAAAACAAACAATACTGTACTTTGCTTAAGAGTGAAAGTGATGTTAGGTCTTAGAATTAATAGCACAATATTCTCCAATACTTTATTTCATGTTTAACTTTAGTGTTATATCGAGCACGGCAATCAATGTGAAGTCCTACGGGCTTCAGCCTCCAAGCCTGTAGGAGTATGAGAATGGAGGTTGGATTTCAAGTCCTACGGCCTTCACTTACGAGTTACGAGCTTGGAGGTTGGTCATGATGACAATCTCTGTTTCCATTGGCTGTTTCTGTATTGGGAGTTACATCTACAATTGATGGCAATGGTTTCTGATTTTCGCTATCGACCCCTAACTTGCGGGCCCAGCCAATTGAATAGCATCGCAAAATTAGAGCAACTGGAGCATGCAACTCTTTGCAATTGAGTTTCGAGCCCCAAATTGAATGAGGCTCTTTGAGTTTAGGGAGGTGGATTTTCTCACTTAGGTAGGGAGACTAGGGCCTCTATTCAATTGAACAATTGTTAGTTACTGTAGCCCGTAATGGGGCCCGTAAACTATTTGCTATTCAATTGGCGTCTTTTTGCTACCTGCAAATGATTTGCGGGTTACAGGCTGAAAATCCCTGCAAATCATAATTCCGACCCAGCAAAGCCTTTTATCTTTCAAGCCCGTAAATGCTACAATCGAAAATCGATATTCAATTGCTAAATAAGCCCGCAAACGTTTTCACACATGTAAATGCCAAATGTAGAAGAAAATGTAATTGCTCTGTAACTGTTGCAAATTGGTAAGGTTAGTCCAGTACAGCCGTCAGTATTTAAAGGTTTCCCACGCAAGTATTTGCTATATACAGATATATGACACTGTAGTGTGATACTTAAACATATATTTGTATCATCTACTTGATATGTCTCTGCACTTGATAAATGAACCTCATTTTCTTAGATACTACTGTCTGTACCAGCATCCCCTATTTAGGCTGAACCTAAGAGCAACTCACTTCCAGTGAATGATGAAATACCGGGAGAGAGCGCAGTATATAGCCAGACTTTGCACAACGGTTTGCACTGGCCATGGTACTTACCTGAGCTGTCAGCGCCTGCAGTATGTGATAATATTATGTTTCTTTTAAAGCAGCAGGGCAGGGGAAAACCCGAATCTATCCCGTTGTGTATGCGCATGAAATCGCCAGCTGCAGTGCCAGCAAGTAGCCGCTAGATGGTGCAGTCAGGTTTCAGGGAAGGCCTATAATTATTCCCCCCTCCGAGGTGGCACAACCCGACGGTGCTGAATCAACAGGTAGGCCATCGCTATGTTCGGCGCGGGCACTCGGTCCTCGAGGGCCTCTGGCGCGCCTCTCATAGCTAAAGGCCTCTTGTGTTGGCGCACCATACATGCAAAGTGTAGCGGTATTCCGAAAATTGGCAGCGCCAACCAGTGCACTGCTGCTACCAATCTTTTGCTTAAGAGAAGAGGGAAAGGACCGAAGACCCATATATGTTTTCTTAATCCCATGTTTTTCACATATAACATTATAATATTATCTATTAGCAATCATTAGAGGACTACTGTTCAATAAAACAAGTATATGTTTTAAAATAACCCCCGACTAAGAATAAGAATAATAAGGCAGCAAAAAAAAGTAATAAAACTAGTTTTTTATTTAAAAAATAATCTTGTTTGGTGAAGGCTGCGTGTATGTGTGAGAGGGGATTTTACATTTCTAGAGGAATAGAGTTTGTATTTATTGTTGTGAGATGCTTTCACATGCATGGGAAGAGGGTAGGTGTCAAATTCTATATGACCCAACTATATGGTACATCATCACCCTCTCTCTCTTCACTCCCCCGCAACATTTCCCTCCAATATTAGATCAAAACAAAGCACATCCACTCAGGCTCCAGCTAAAAAAGCACACCCACTCAGGCTCCAGCTAAAAAAGCACACCCACTCAGGCTCCAGCTAAAAAAGCACACCCACTCAGGCTCCAGCTAAAGAAGCACACCCACTCAGGCTCCAGCTAAAAAAGCACACCCACACAGGCTCCAGCTAAAGAAGTACACCCACTCAGGCTCCAGCTAAAGAAGCACACCCACTCAGTCTCCAGCTAAAAAAGCACACCCACTCAGGCTGCAGCTAAAAAAGCACACCCACTCAGGCTGCAGCTAAAAAAGCACACCCACTCAGGCTCCAGCTAAAAAAAGCACAACCACTCAGGACCCAGCTAAAAAAAAGCACACCCACTCAGTCTCAGACCCTCCATTCATAAGAGTATTCAAAAATTGGACCTATCCTCTTATGGTAGCGCAGCAAAAGGCAGCAACAGTGGCGGTGAACATCCGCTAGATGGCGCTGCCGACATTCCGGTACCATATCAGAGAGTCAAGGCTTAGGTAAACAGTTAGGGTGAGGGTTAGTTCAAATGTTAGGGTGATGGTTAGGGTGAGGGTTGGGTTTAGGGTGATTATTAGGGTGAGGGTTAGTTCAAGGGTTAGGGCGAGGGTTAGGGTGAGGGTTGGGGTTAGGGTGAGGGTTAGTTCAAGGGTTAGGACGAGGGTTAGGGTGAGGGTTAGGGTTGGGATTAGGGGGAGGGTTGGGGTTGGGATTAGGGGGAGGGTTAGGGTTGGGATTAGGGGGAGCGTTGGGGTTAGGGTTAGGGTTAGATTAAGGGTTAGGCTAACATTGTAAGCTTAGAACTTCTCTCACATATCGGCAATGCTGCAAAATATCGGTAGGGCCGTACTGCAATGGTGGACCTGTCCCGACATCATAATAGGATAGTTCCCAAAAATTTAGTTTTTCTCTAAAAATGGTTTTATGATCATGGCTTACACAGCTGCCTATGTTATAATTAGCTTAAACACTTCACAAACACATGAAGTTTTACTGAAACTACAGTCGTCCTTTAATGGTAAATTATTATTGCTACTCTCACTTTGTGAACAGAGATTCATATAAAACATGGAAACCGGACTACAACCATTTTTATGCTTGAGTGGAACATTTAGTAGTTAATCGTGTCCTCTGTGTGCAGTTTAGCAGATCTGCCCCTCTTCCCGAGCACGGTGAAAGGGTTAAACTTCATTTGCAAACCCAGGGAGCTGCAAAGTACAAACTCGGTTCTGTGTGTCCTTTAATTAAGTCTCATTAGAGGAATCCAGCTGCTTCTTGATCCATCTCCCCCTGCATCTATTACACACTCGATTACCCCGCGGCCCCCACCCCCAGAGAGGAGCTGCCCTCACTAAGGAAACCACAGGCACCCGGCAAGGATGTAACGCTACTTCCACAGGAGGGGGCTTCGGGAAAATGCTCCCTTTAATTGCAGAAAATATCCTCAAATTATAAGTTAAAAAATAAATAAGAAGGATTTTTTTTCTACATATTTTAAATAATTAAGCTTAACATTTTCAGAAGTAAAATAATTAAAATAAATAAATAAATACAACCATTACATTTTAATTTTTATATGCAATTTTTTTTTTACTGCAGGTTTCTGTTTATTTATCTGATTCTCTCTGCTACTTTCGGATCTATCCCTCTTTGCCTGCGCATTTCTTCTGCAGCACTTACAGCTGCAGTTACAGGTGCCATCCACCAGAGGGCGTGTGAGTTTTCAGGAGCCGTCAAGTTCCAGGGAAGGCAAAGAACTATTCTCCCCTCCGACGTGGCGCAACTCGACGGTGCTGAATCAACAGCGAGGCCATCGGGCGCACCTCTCATAGCTCTGTCGGCGTGCCTTCTATGCAAAAATCGGATCGCCATCTGTCGGCGGAACATTAGCTGTCAGATTTTGCGATGGTCAAGAGGGAAAGGACCCTAAGTTTTAACAATTGTGTATAGAGAAGTTCCTGTGTATATAAATATATACAACAAAACTAAACAAATATATAAACGCTGCTTCCACCTCAGGAAGTTGATCAGCAGAAACTAAAATGGTAGATTGCACAGCAACATAATAGCATATAAAGATTAAGGCTGGGTCATTCTTTTTATATTGTAAAAAAAAACCATTTAGCCTATTTTTATGTCTAGTTCTTCAGAAGGGTTCATTTTAAATATAGGAGCCGAGGGATTTGTGCGCGGGAGACTGTCAGACTAAATATGAGCGCTGATCCGTACAGAGAGTCTGTGTATGCTAAGCTGTGAGAGTATGAAGTACACAGAGGCAAAACAAGAGCTTAATTTACATTGCTTGCATTAATTGAATCACAATATACTCATTGGATTTAATTAAAGGGACACTGTAGTGGTTAAATAAGACAAGGCGGTATCCTCTTATGGTAGAACAAGGCGGCAGCAGCAGTGGAGGTGAGCATCCACTAGATGGCGCTGCCGATAATCAGGTGCCATATAATAGAGTCAAGGCTTAGGTAAACGGTTAGGGTGAGGGTTAGGTTTAGGGTTGGGGTTAGGGTTAGTTCAAGGGTTAGGCTAACATTCTAAGCTTAGAACTTCTCTCACATATCGGCAGAGGCTATGTTGGGCTCTTTCCCTCCTCCCATGGCATGTCACTATGAGACAGCAAGCTGTGAATCTCCATATTGCATCATGTAAGGCACACAATATGGCAATTGATTCTGTTGGGTTACATGCTACTGGGTCCTTTCCGGTTATGAGTACCCCAGCACACCACCAGCACAGGTGGCAGCAGTGTTGATGAGCATCCACTAGATGTCTCTGCCGATGTCATAGCTTTAGGGTTTGGGTAAGAGTTAAGGTTAGGGTTAGGGTAAGGGTTAGTGTTATGGTAAGGGTAGGATAAGGGTAAGGGGTAGGGTAAGGGCTAAGGTAAGGGTTATGATAAGGGGTATGGTTAGGGCTGAGGGTAAGGGTTAGGGTAAGGGTTAGGGTGAGGGTTTAAGCTTGTAAATTGTGTAAGATCTCAGCAGCGCTTACAAATTCTGTACAATTTCGGCAGCGCCATCTTGCAGCTCTTTGCTGCAACTGCTGGAGTACTCATAACAGCTGCTACTGTAGCTAAAACTGCACCATATGACCTTGTGGACAAATAGGAAACAGCTAGGAGTTACACCTCAATTTAACTGAAATTAAAGCAGTTTAGACGCTAAAAAATTCTCTAAGCGAGAGAAAAAATGGCTACAGCGAACCAAAGCGAAGCTACAGCAGTCTAAAGACGCAAAACACCACCAAACACCAACGTATTTGCCGAAAAACACCTACGAGATTAGAAAATAAGGACGCAATCCGTGCAACCCCAAAAACATTACAAAAACAACAAATACACACAACAAACATATATATACATCAAAACAGATTGCCAGCTCTTCAACACAATGCTTCAAAATAGGTAAAGTATATTCATTTATTAATGTATTATATATTTCATTATTACACACCAAACAGCATTAGCTCACTTACGATTTCATTGCCGTAATTTTTTGACGGGCAATTCGCTAGTGTGATATAATTACGAGTATTACCAAGTACTTTACTAAATAATTAAGATGTGCTTTCCTACAGTAAACCTACACCTTTTACCTGTTAACCAGATTCAGTTGATAAAGTTGATAAAGTGCCGCACTTGTTGTTATATGTAGATAAAAATATTTCATATTTGGAACTTTTATTTTGTGCCTTTAATGCATCAACAAGTAACGTGATATAATATGATGACCCCAACATGATGCGCTGACTTTATACTCACGTTCTGTAGTTTTCCATAGAGTACAAATATAGAGTATGGACACAGTGTACTGAGAACTAGCACAGGAGCCCCCCTGGGTGCCCCCGAGCAGGACTGCCCACCTGCTAAACACATCCAACATGTGACAATCCACAAACTTCACTAGCACTGAGATGGTGATACTGACCCTCTAAATAAATAAATAAATATTATATATATATGCGACTTGCCATGACGGGGCAATAAAATGTGAAGCCATGGCAATGCTGTTTGACACATAATGTAACTCTAAGGACCTTCGGCGCTCATTGCGAGCCGCTCGTCTCGTTTACTTTTGGTCCTATGAGCGCCTTTGGCTCTCATCCCAAAGACAGATATATATATATATGTGTATTTTTTGCTCTAATAATTAATTGATTATTTACTTAATAAATTGATATACTTTATTTGTAATTGATATATCCAGCAATGAATAGCCTGAAGAGCTAACAATCTGTTTTGTATTTTCCTGCAGCATACAATGTACATTCGGCCTGTTGCTGCTGTGATGAGAAAGTGTCATTAATGTCCCAGCTGTGCATTAGAAATATGCTGCGTGCGCGAGGGCAAAGCGTTGGTTTAGTTGTGTAAAGCGCCATTTTATATTCGTAGTGTTAGTGTTGTAAAATGGCTTTGTTTGTCTATGTGCTACGCGGGTCTCAAGCAGTTTGCGTACTTCCTAACTGTGTATTTTTGTACCGCGTACGTACCTGGCAAAAGTCGTACGTGCCTAGCGGTGTTTTGCGCATTTTGGGGTCGTGTAGCCTCGTTTTAATTTTTTTCGGACGTAGAGCCTCCACCTCCGCAAATGCGGCACCTCACTTTGCAAGGGTCCGGATTTGTGGCCTTCGACTCATAGCAGCCGACGTTGGAGCCTCCACGGCTGCATTTGCGGCCAGAACTGCGTCCCTCGCTTCTCGTGACGACGATTTGCAGTTTGACAACTATTATATGTGAATAAAACTGTAAGTCTGACTAAGACCATAATGAATCAAAAATAAATGATACTATTAGCTGTTAATTAGAAAAAAAAAACAATGTTGATGTCTCTGGATGACTCTGAAAGGATCCAGGATACATTCATGAAAGTTGTATGTGTGAGAGGGGTGTTTACATTTCTGTAGAGCTGATTTTGCATTAAATGATGCAAGCGGTCTGCTTTTGGGCCAGTGAGGTGAAGGTGTATCTTATCCAGTTATCAAACAAAAGCTCTGGACTTCTGCCTGTTCTCTCCTCCCCACACCTCCCTCCATTGATAACAATAAGCACACAGCCCATCATCCAACTTTTAGGATGTGATGTAACAAACACAAAATGGATTCCTGTACTTCAAAAATTCAGATTGCCCACGATTTACACAGCTGCTAATATTCTTAGTTTGATGTATACTTCACCGTCACATGTCTTTTTCCTTGGTCCATTAAGGGGAACACAGAACACAATTTTTTTGCATTTTTTAAACGCTACAAATGTTGTTTTTTGCCTGGAAAAAATATTAAGTAAAATCAGTTTAAACTTCTTTGAAACTAACAGGAAGAGACAGCAGAATGTAGGTCAGAAAGGTCAGATTCCTATCTATATCTTACTGTTCACTGACGGGGCAAGTGACAGGGGATGTGGTCTCACAGGAAATGGTGCATAGTAAACATAGGGAAGCTCATCTCACTTGCTTAGTAAACTCCTCCCAAAGTGACATATGTACAAAAAGGATCAATGTCCTATTACAACAGGTCCTTACCTATAATACTATTAGAGTCATAGACCCCCCTCATTGTATTAATTTGAATGCAATGTATGGAATTTTAATTTAATGTAATTAATGTCATTATTTATAAAATTAATACTTTGTTTAATCCCACTGCATTTACAGTAACTTCCTTCAGACAAAGTGTAATTGCCAGGAAAGTTACGAAGCTGAGCAGATATATAATTCCTATATCTGGACTGTCTGGTTTCAGCTAATACTCTCAATTCACGATTTGATAGAGATTCTGAAATTGCAAAGCTGCACTTCCACATTATTATATGCATTTTTTCACCTTTGCAGCAATTATTTTCTATGCAAAATGCACTATAAGAATCCTGAATCCGACACAGGGACAATTTACACAGAATATACATTATTTAAGATGATAATAATAATATTATTGGCATCTATTTACTAATATTAAATTAATATAAATTAACATAGATATGAAAATATAATCCAAATATCAAATAATACAATTTAAATTGTCTTAAATCTATTATACACAGGTATTAAGTTATCTTTACAGTGCTCGTGGGTGATGGGAGAGACGTATGAGGAGGAAAGATTTATTAAATGAAACGCATTTGTAAACTTTACTGTAATATTAATTAATTC
This sequence comes from Discoglossus pictus, assembly GCA_027410445.1. Classification (NCBI taxonomy): domain Eukaryota; kingdom Metazoa; phylum Chordata; class Amphibia; order Anura; family Alytidae; genus Discoglossus; species Discoglossus pictus. Next base: position 187,670,535 of record CM050170.1, on the reverse strand, counting down.
TGTTTAAAATCCCATAATGTCAGGTCACCATGTATTATTGAGTTATTGTTCAGGCCGCTCCTTAGATAGTCCATATTTGAAATGTCATTTATTTTAGAAAACAAAGACTATAGGAACAATTCCTCTTTCTAATGCGAAGTGATGTCATCTAGTGGTGCAATTTATAGGTGAATTTTACATTTTTTATTCAGTTTGGTCCCTGAATATCTCTATAAAGATAATGTTTAATCCATATTTACGGTGTTCATTTTTTAATTTGATTTTTTAAGACCATATGCTTAAGCCTAGAAGTCTTTTATACTTGGATCTGACCACGAGTATTAAATACTAGTCATTTACCCATCATAAATGATGGAATAATATTACATGTGCCCACCCTCCTTCCCCTGTGTCTCTAACCCCCTCTCACTCCCCCTCACCCTCCCCTGTGTCTCTTCCCCCCTCTCCCTCTCCTGTGTCTCTTCCCCTTCTCCTTTCCCTGTGTCTCCTCCCCCCTCTTCCTCACATGTGTCTCTCCGCCTCTCCCTCCCCTGTGTCTCTCCCCCTCCCTCCCATGTGCCTCTTCACCCCTATCACCTTCCCTGTGTTTCTTTCCTCCCCTCTCCCTCCCCTGTGTCTCTTACCCCCTCATCCTTCCCCTGTGTATCCACCTCCTCCCTCCCCTGTGTCTCTTTCCCCCTTTCCCACTCTGTATCTTCCCCCCTCCTCCCTCCCCTGTGTCTCTTTCCCCCTCTGTCTCTTTACCCCCTCTTCGCTCCTCTGTGTCTCTTTACCCCACCTCCCTCCCCTGTATCTCTTCCCCCTCCTCCCTCCCCTGTGTCATTTCCCCCCTTTCCCCTGTGTCTCTTTCCCCCTCATCCTTCCCCTGTGTATCCACCTCCTCCCTCCCCTGTGTCTCTTTCCCCCTTTCCCACTCTGTATCTTCCCCCCTCCTCCCTCCCCTGTGTCTCTTTCCCCCTCTGTCTCTTTACCCCCTCTTCGCTCCTCTGTGTCTCTTTACCCCACCTCCCTCCCCTGTATCTCTTCCCCCTCCTCCCTCCCCTGTGTCATTTCCCCCCTTTCCCCTGTGTCTCTTTTCCCCTTTCCTCCTCTGACTCTTTCTCCCCTCCTCCCTCCCCTGTGTCTCTTTCCACCTCTGTCTCTTCCCCCCTCCTCCCTCCGCTGTGTCTCTTTGCCCCTTTCCCCCTGTGTCTCTTTCCCCCTTCCCCCTCCCTTGTGTCTCTTCCCCCCTGTCTCTTTGCCCCGTCCTCCCTCCTCTGTGTCTCTTCCCCCCTCTCCCTCTCCTGTGTCTCTTCCCCTTCTCCTTTCCCTGTGTCTCCTCCCCCCTCTTCCTCACCTGTGTCTCTCCGCCTCTCCCTCCCCTGTGTCTCTCCCCCTCCCTACCATGTGCCTCTTCACCCCTATCACCTTCCCTGTGTTTCTTTCCTCCCCTCTCCCTCCCCTGTGTCTCTTTCCCCCTCATCCTTCCCCTGTGTATCCACCTCCTCCCTCCCCTGTGTCTCTTTCCCCCTCTGTCTCTTTACCCCCTCTTCGCTCCTCTGTGTCTCTTTACCCCACCTCCCTCCCCTGTATCTCTTCCCCCTCCTCCCTCCCCTGTGTCATTTCCCCCCTTTCCCCTGTGTCTCTTTTCCCCTTTCCTCCTCTGACTCTTTCTCCCCTCCTCCCTCCCCTGTGTCTCTTTCCCCCTCAGTCTCTTTCCCCCTCCTCCCTCTCCTGTGTCTCTTTCCCCCTCTGTCTCTTTCCCCCTCCTCCCTCCTCTGTGTCTCTTTGCCCCTTTCCCCCTGTGTCTCTTTCCCCCTTCCCCCTCTGTCTCTTTCCCCCCTTGTCCCTCCCTTGTGTCTCCCCCGCCCCTGTCTCTTTGCCCCCTCTTCCCTCCTCTGTGTCTCTTTTCCCCTCCTCCCTCCCCTGTGTCATTTTCTCCCTTTCCCCCTCTGTCTCTTTCCCCACCTCTGTCGCCGCGTTGTGCGCAGGGGCCACGCATGCACACTGTGGCATATACGGAATCCGTACAAATAGTTTCTATAGTTCAATATTAGTGATATATATAGCTTCGGGCTAACTGCACTTTCTACTAGTTTTAATTAATTAATTCATTCATTCATTAATCAATGTATTTATTTGTTATATTTTATCTTAGGCATACAGTATCATCTAATCATTACTTCTCCCTTTTTTCTATGCTTCCTTTCACATGTTGCCAAATTATATACTATGTTTTGAGATTAATTCCTAAATCTTCTTCCCAAATTATCATGTATTAAAATGCACTGATAACAATCCTTTTACACCATTTTTATTTAAAGCATTAATAGATGTAGTTTTTAATTCTGTAATTAGTGATACATTGTGACTGCTATTCCACGGAACCTGTTTAAACTTAATTATTAAGTTAGTTTAATAATAACTGTTACACAAAGTTTGTTTAATAATAATAATTATAACAACTAGAAGTTTCAGTCATTATTAGGTAATTAATCACATACTGCACATTCCTCTGGGTATGTCACATCATCGTATTACTGACCTCTCGGGTCAGCTCTGCCCCAGCCTCATTAACCCTGGATTCCTGCCCACACCCCACCTCTAGCACACAGCAGGACACCTCCATATATATAGAAAGTCATGCGACCCTAGTAGTATGAAGTGCAGATTCTTATTATGGAACAATGTAAAACTATAAGTAATGACAAGTATGTTAGCAGTAGATTGATATTTCAAATGCATATTACCCACCAAATATAGACTGTTATCTCTTTCTTATAGGTGGAGATTACCAGTAATTGCAAATTAGTGTATGTGGGTCTGACAGTGCAAACTCCAAGGCATAAACGACACCATATTTTTAACCACTTTTATGCTTTTTGCCCTCTCCTAGAGCTCTGGCTCGGAAATGGAGTTATTTTGTTAGTCAATTCGATTCAGTTTGCGTCCTCCGATTGAGTTACGGGCTCTGAGCTGCGATTTACAGTGATTTTAAAAATCAAAAAAGATAAGTCAGAGACACTCATAGGAGAACAAACCAACCTTAATAGGTTAGTTCTATAGCCATGATAAGTCACTCTGAGAGCAACCACTTTTAGCTCACTTGTGCCCTTCACAGGGAGAAATATCCTGTAGTATATCAGTCTGGTCCCACTCAAAAGAGTGACCCAGCCCTGAAATACCAGGCAATTCTACCCTGAACAGGAGAAACAGCAAACCACAGACGCGTTTCGGCCTTTATGGGCCTCTTCAGGGAGGTGCAGATGAACTCCCTAAGGCACAGTGAGCAAGGGGTCCACGTCTGGAGTCCCCTATTACCCTTAGGGAGACAAAACCCTAAGGGTCATTTTAAAAATCACAAGTCATTGCCCTCCAATCCTGTGATTCCTCACGGCTGCAAGAGTCCTGAACGCTAAAATCGCAAATCGATATTCAATTGCACCGATTCCCCCTCGCTAACCAACCTGTCAAGCCTGCAAATGGCAAATATCTAACCACAAGTTAATGGTACCAAGGAGGGCTCACAAAGGGTTTAATGACAAATCGGAGCACTTTAAAAGCAAATAAAAAAGCAATACTGTACTTTGCTTAAGAGTGAAAGTGATGTTAGGTCTTAGAATTAATAGCACAATATTCTCCAATACTTTATTTCATGTTCAATTTCGTATTATATCGATCACAGCAACCAATTTGAAGTCCTACGGGCTTCAACCTCCAAGCCCGTAAGACTTTGAATTCCAACCTCCATTTTTCAAAGTCCTAGGGGCTTGGAGGTTGAAGCCCATAGGACTTAAAAAAATGGAGGTTGGATTTCCAAGTCCTACGGCCTTAACTTAGGAGTTACAGGCTTTGAGGTTGGACATGGTGATGATCTCTGTTTCCATTGGCTGTTTCTGTATCAGGAGTTACGGGCTTGCTCCCGTAACATGTTCAAACCCTGAAAAGCTACGTCCGACAGCAATGGTTTCCGATTTTCGCAACAGGCGCCTAACTTGCCGGCTCGGCCAATTGAGTAGCATTGCAAAAGTAGAGCAATGGGACCTTGCAAATCAATCGCAGGCATTTGGATGTCTGTGATTGAGTTGCGAGTATCGAATTGAATGAGGCCCCTAGTGTATAATGACTATGCTCAGCACCTTCAGATTTTGCTTCAGCTTTCAAAACAATCTCACTTCATAAAGGAACCGGACACTCATCTCTGAATATACCCAATGCCGGCCCATATTGGTCAGAATATCTTGTATTCTAAATCCCAGTGAACAGCATGTAGGAATACCCTGGTCTTTTATAAAATAAAATAAAATAATAACAATAATAATAATAATAGTGATAATAATAATAGAAAGCAAAACTCATCAATAGCTAATTTTCTATAAATTGCAATCTAGATGGGCAACTATTTTTATCTCCCCCCCCCCCCTGAATTCTAAAAAAGGCCCCACAGAGTAAGGGATATAGATAATGAGGGGAAGTTTTTAATAGTGAGTATTATTTGCTAATTTTAGACAAATATAATGCAAGGTGTAATGTTGAAGCGCAGGCTACAGGGCTGCATTGGAAGTGTGTAAGGGCCGCATGTGGCCCCTGGGCCGTCTGTTGCCAATACAGATCTAATCTGCCAGTTGTGTACGTAATAATTTTCATTTATTTCTGTGTAAACGGTCTCTTATTGTATAGCATGTAGTAGTTTTAATACTCAGCTGAAAAGCATGTAGTCCCCTTCTGGATCGCTACCTTGTTGTGGTGAAGGCGCATGTGTACTTCAATAAATATGTGAACTATACCATGAACGGTCACCCAAGATGGGCAGGTCATGGCAGAGAGATCAGACAAATCAAACTACCAGATGTGCAAGCCAGGTTCTGCAGAGGAAGAGGCACAAGAGATCAAATTGCCAATGTCCGCTGGATAATAGAGAAAGCAAGAGAGTTCCAGAATACATTTACTTCTGCTTCATAGACTATTCTAAAGACTTTGACTGTGTGGATCACAACAAAATGTGGCATGTCCTTAAAGAGATGGGAGCACCAGATCAGATCATCGTCCTCCTGAGGAATCTGTATTTGGACCAAAAAGATACGGTCAGAACCGAACATGGGACAACAGAATGGTTCAAGATCAGGAAAGGAGTGAACACGGCTGATAGAAGCAGGATCATGGCTTACCCCATTGTGGATGCACCAAAAAACAGTATTAACGAATAGACTATTGCAGTTTGAGTGGTGGATGAAAAATAAATTTACATTGGTTGCCGATATGTTGAGAAAGACCCAGCAATGGTCAGTAGATACTTTCAGAGAAGTGCATAATTTACCAATAAGAGAATGGTTTAATCTTGCTCAGGTGCACGCCAATGTATCCAAAGTAACTAAACTGAATACCAATGCTAAGACCACTCCGTTCGAGAAATGTTGTCTAGACAATGCGAATGGTAAACGGAACATTTCTATAATCTACAATTACCTAAATGAGCAGTCCACACCACTCAGATTGCATCACCAACATTCGTGGGAGTCAGAACTTGACATGGAACTAACTGATATACAATGGAGTAGGATACACAAACAAGCCACAAGTTCCTCATTGAACATAATTCTAAGGGAAAATAGTCATAAGACTATTATGAGATGGTATTTAACGCCAACAAGGCTAAAAGTCTCCAATCCCTCGCTAGATGGAAAATGTTTTAGGGGCACCCTTAAGCATGTTCTATGAGAGTGTCCCAAGATTGCCCATATTTGGCTGAAATCTTATGAAATCTTAGAGAAATTATGGGGATGCCAGATTCCCCAAAAACCGATGGAGGCCCTAGTAGGCCTGCCCATAGAAGGCCTTAGTAAACAGGCTCAACTCCTATCACATCAAATATTTTTAGCAACTCGAATTACGATAGCTAAGGCCTGGAAATCAGAGGTACCTACATATAGCGTAGTTCTAAACAGACTTAAATTCATATATGACATGAGCGTTATCTCGGCTGAGTTGGATCGGTCATGCAAGAAATGGGCCTCATGTTGGGATTCATGGATCCTCAGGATTGGGTGGTAAATATGCAGGGACATAATAATACAATTTAAGCTGATCTTATGGGGAACAACTCTCAAGCAAATTCTACCTCTCCTTAGCACCCTCTCTTCCTCTCCTACCTTTGTTTTTTTTTTCTCTATTCTCTTCTTCCCCTCTTCAGACGGATCTCTATAAGATTATAGATATACTGGATCGTGCTCTAATACGTAAGTGGTTTGAATAGAGAGAAAATAAATAAATAAATAAAAAATTAATAATGAAAGTTAAAATGTTATTTACTTGTATACATCTTACTTTTGGTAAAGAACAGTACCTATCTTATGGATGTGTTATTGATGAACGATCTGTGTTAATATATTAACCTGTTATTTGCAATAAAAATTATTTGAAAAAAAAAAAATATATCCCATAAAAAAAAAAGATCAGGAAAGGAGTGCGACAAGGTTGTATATTGTCACCTTATTTATTCACCTTATACCCAGAGTACATCATGTGTAAGGCTGGACTGGAGGAATCCAAAGCCGGAATCAATATTGCTGGAAGGAATATCAACAACCTCAGATACACGGATGATAATACTCTGATGTTTGCAAGAAGATCCAGTCAATCAATACTAAAACAAATGAAGATGAACTATTCACTGGAAGGTTTGATCATGAGGCTGAAGCTCAAATATGTTGTCCATATCATGAGAAGACAGGATTTCCTAGAGAAGACTCTGATGCTGGGAAAGATTGAAGACTCATGAAGAAGAGGACGGCAGAGGTGAAGATGAATAGATGAGGTCATAGAAGCAATTAACATGAGCATGAGGGAGCTGACAGATGTGCCTGGCTTGCTGTCGTCCATAAAGTCATGCTGAGTCAGACACAACTGAACAACCCAACAACAACAAAAACATGGCTCAGATCTTTCAGGTTATAAGATGTATAGGCTTTAGTCTTCAAGTGTAAGATGCATCAGCTCTAGTCTTCTAGAGCCTCATTCAATTCCGAGTTGCCCAATTGAATAGGGCCCTATATAAGCACATACAAAAAAAATTCAACTAACTTTTTAGTTACTGAACCTCTATCCAAAACCAAGGTTTTTACTAACTAAAAACTTCTGTCAAAAAAATATGTTATGTGCTTATATAGAGCCCTATTCAATTAACAAATTTCAAATTGAATGAGGACCTTAGTATATAGAACACATTGGATCTAGACTACTAGGGCCTCATTCAATTGCGATTTGGTTAATTGAATGAGGGCCCTAGTATATATAATACATATTACTACTAATTACTACATATGTATTTATCCCCAGCCTCATCCAGGCACTGCCAGAAAGTATTATGATAGAAGACGTGAGCTGTATGTCTAATGTAGACGGGCTCCATCTGTCTTATAATTACTGCTCACAAATAATTAACTCTGTGTTTTCTGTGTCACTTTCTTTTCTTTGCTCCAGTCCACTGGAGGCATCTCTTGTAGGATAAAGACAAGTATTAATACCCCCCTTCCCCCAAATAAGAAGTCTCAGTGACAACACCAAACAGCTTATAATTCATTTCCAGAGACTAAATGTCAAAGATCAACTGAGGATTGTGATTTATTAGTAAATATAGAAAATGAGCAGACGCGGCCCAAATGGTACCAATCTGCTGCCATTGCCTGTGTCTGAATCAGTTTATCAGGCTGGATGCACCAGGCAGTCTACAGCGCTCTCACATTAGGGACACAGCAAAGGTCACAGATATTGCAGAAATGAACAGCGCACATCCTGTATAAATAAATATAGCTACAATTGGTTGGAAGAGTTAGATAAGTGATCTGGAAAGTTTGGTATTTTAAGTATCTGGACAGGATCTTCCTCTCTCTAAGGGCCTCATTCAATTGGATTTGGCCAATTGAATAGGGCTCTATATAAGCACAAAGCATATTTCTTTACAGAAGTTTTTAGTTAGTGAAGAACTTGCTTTTGGATAGATGCTTACTAACTAAACACTTCTTTAAAAAAATATGTTATGTGCTTATTTAGAGCCCTATTCAATTGGCCAAATTGCAATTGAATGAGGGCCTTTGTATCTAATTACTTTTATGTACTTTATTAAGAAGTGTTTAGAAGCTCTGGGCCTCATTCAATTGTGATTTGGCCAATTGAATAGGGCTCTATATAAGCACAGAGCATATTTTTTTACAGAAGTTTTTAGTTGGTGAACTTCTATCCAAAAGTAAGGTCTTCACTAACTAAAAACTTCTGTAAAAAAAATATGCTCTGTGCTTATATACAGCCCTATTCAATTGGACAAATCACAATTGAATGAGGCCCTCTGTGTTTACTGCCTAAAATCAAACAAATAGTCCCCGTATGAGTCTGCCTACTGCACTCTATGCAGACTCTGTAGGACTGGATGTTGCTAAGAGATGGTCACTGATTGGTTAGTATGACACAAAGCATAGCAAATACAGTAGAGTCTGTGTCTTCATGAGCTGCAGATTCAAGCATGCCATATTTGTTTTATATTAACAACAGAGCTTACATAAAAGTAAATAAATACACAGGTATGTTATAGTAACCTCCAGGAACCTTCCATTTAACTCTCACAGTGAGGTGATACGTGAGGAAAGCGTATACAGATGGAATAATGGTAATTGTCACAGATATGTTTAATTGTTAAAGTCTGTGTTAATTAACATATATATATACCTATACACCATCGGGCATGCTTATTGTTCTTATTACCCCTACAAGAAATAATTACTTAGAGGTCGTTTATAGGTAATTCATGATCACAATACCCAGCTTTCAATTCCAATTATCTAAGAAGTCTATTCATTTTTTTAATAATAACCAATTAACTGTAATTTAATTTATTTTCATTTTTTTTCAATAACTAGAACCTTTGCTGTGTCACAAAGCGCATGCCATGTCCTTGTCAGAGAGCTCAGAAGGCTCCACCTGAGCGTCCGCGGTTTAGTGATCTGAGCCCCCCTCCGTACAATTTCTATCCCCTTCTCTTCCTCTCTTCACATTTGGAGGATTTGGCTTGGAGGGTCCCAGCTGTTACAGTTTGCGTAGCCACAAAGTGCCCTCACGGGAGAGCACGTCCAGAAGACAAGTGAAGCACGAACGAGCCGTCCATGGAGCGCAGGGGGCGGAGGGAGGAGGGAGATCAGATCCAGAAAAACATATGGGATCTTGACAAAGGAGTCAAGAACCACACGGAGGCGGGTGAGCAGGCCACGCGTGTATCCACGTGTCCAAACCCAACACATGCCATGCTCACCAGTAGCGCTGCCCAGCACGGCATGTACATCAGTGTGATACCGAATCAAAGGGTTATTATTATTATTTATTATTATCCTTTATTTGCAACATGTTCCATAGCGCTGTACAGGGATAAGTACAAGGAAAGTTATAACATGCGAGTAAGTGAGGTGTGGGGGCAGCCACTGGGGTCACAATTTTTCTGATAAAAGATCTTGAGTTTAGGCAAAATAAATATAGTAAATACAGCTTGATAAAATTACTTTTTACTGGGTAATTATATTAGTTTTAACTTAATTGTAGATGTTTTCTCCAGATTTTGTATTCTTGTAGCCAAATAGACTTTCCATTGGTCCTGTTGAATGCATAGTCAGTCGTAGATGCCACATTCCCATTGTGGAAATAAAAGCCTCCTCTGCATTTAAAGTATCTACGCATTTCAGGAAGTAAATCAGCAGAAACCGGATAGATTCCAATACTTACTTTTTTCTACCTAAAATCATTAAATTTTTGTACCTTTTGGGGTCTGCCATATGTGGATCATGCAGCGCATGAATATACAGACTGTGAAGCGCAGTGTTCCAAATGAGCCTGTCAGTGACCTCTCTCAAGCATCATGTTGCAGAATGTTGCCATTGATTGGTTACTATGAGACAGTGCAACCATGTACTTAGAAGAAAACTGTCTTCATAAGCTGCAGAGGTGAAAACAAATTAAATTAAATCGAAATAAACTAATTAAGGACTATTTGATTTTAGGCAGAAAAATACAGAGCTTATAAGTACTTCTTAAAATTAAATACATGAAAGGAAATATAAATACAGGGATATTATTAACCTAGTAACATCCAGGGACAATCTTAATGTTCTTGGTTCAGCTGTTTTGTGTAAATAATAATTCACAAATATAGGAAGTTTTTGCCAAACTACAGCAGTCTCTACAATATGTGAAGATGTCTATCCTGTTACCCCCTCCCCATTCTCTCCTCCAAGATGTACAAATCCTAATCCAAAATATCCATGTAAATTGGACTATGGCGCACAGTTGGTTCTCACCTGAGGTCAGATCTACGTAACCCCCAAAATGTCTTTAGTTGATAACATAGATTGAGCCCTAAAGCTCAGGGCGATGGGATATTTTGGGATTTGGATTATTGCTCATCACCCATTTAAAGCTTCAGTTCCTCCAGCATGGAGAGCTGGCTGGGGGCAGAGGGGCCAGATGTACTCCATGCTGGTGAGTCACAAACACGCAAGAGCTTGGCCAACCTTGCTGGAGGCCACTACAAAGAGAGCCATCCGGTGACCCCGGTGACCCTGACTCCTACAGATTAAATACCAACATCACGATGAGATGGAGCTGAGCTGGCAGCGTGGGGGCAGAGGTGCAGAACCTGACTCCAGCAAAGCAAATAACAAACATCGGAAATAAACTTAGGCATGTTGACTATATATTTTGATGGAAAATGTGTAAACTTGACTATATTGTTGGAGAAGAGTAAATAAAAAAATAAGCTAAAATATTATAATCTATTAATTTGATTGAAAATGGAATAATCAATCAGTATATATTAGTATATTAGTTATCAGTTACATTAGTATATAACATTATATATTTCTTTTTGGAAACCTTATTATTATTCCCGGAGCAAAAGTAGTTTCTAAAAACAAACAATATTTAGACAAGAGAATGGAAGGGGCATCTAGTAATAGCTCTAAAAAAATCTATTTTATTGTATTATTTGTGTACATAAGCAATAAAACATAAATGGAGACCTTTTTATGTAACTCCTGCCTATATAATGTGGACATGGAGAGAGCTGTCAGTGCTGATTGTTTCATTTCTATTTTAAAATAATGTATTTTTGGTACATAATTACTGTTAGTCTCCATATTAATACAGATTTTTTGTATCAAAATTTGCATGAAAATACATTGCATTTTTTCAGAAATTTTGACAGTTAAATCTTCCAGGAATTAGGATTTTAAAGAAGCGCCGTCGTCCCATATTTATAATAGGCTCGTCTGAAATTTTTTTGAAAACAGCAATATATTTTTAGAAAATAAATTATTTATTATTATTATTAATATTTTTATATTTGCGCATGCAACAGAGGGGGGGGGGGACAGAAAGGGGGAAAGGGGGGAACGAAACAGAGGAGGAAAGGGGGAAAGAGAAACAGGGGAGGGAGAAGGGGGAAAAGACACAGGGGAAAGGGGGGAAGAGATAGAGAGGGAAGGGACACAGGGGAGGGAGGAGGGTGGAGAGAGACACAGGCAAAAGGGGGAAAGAGACACAGGGGAGGGAGAGGGGGAAAGAGACACTGGGGAGGGAGAGGGGGGAAAGGGACACATGGAAGGGAGAAAGAGACACAGGGAAGGGAGAAGGGGGAAGAGACACAGGGAAGGGAGATGGTGGAAGTGAAAAAGAGGAGGGAGAGGGGAGGGAGAGGGGGGAAGAGATACAGGGGAGGGAGAGAGGGGGAAAGGAGACAAAGGGGAGGGAGAGGGAAGAGACACATGTAATATTATACCATCATTTATGACGGGTAAACAACTAGTATATACATCTATTTATATTATTTTTATTATTAATTATACTATTACTAATAACAACAACTTATTAATAATAATAATAATAATAATAATAATAATAATAATAATAATATATTCTTTACTGAGGATTTCCACTCATTGTGTACCTAGTTTGTCACCTTTGAGGCAATACTGAAGTTCTTTCAATGAAAACAACATTTAAAAAAAAACGAAGTCAGAGGTGCTCATCAGAGAACAAACCAACCTTAATAGATTAGTTCTATGGCCATGATAAGCCACTCTGAGAGTAACCTCTTTTAGCCACTTGTGCCCTTCACAGGGAGAAATCTCCTGTAGTATATCAGTCTGGTCCCACCCAAAATGCCAGGCAATTCTACCCTGAACAGGAGAAACAGCAAACCCCAGACGCGTTTCTGCCGTTATGGGCCTCGTCAGTGAGGTGCAGCTGAACTCCCTAAGGCACAGTGAGCAAGGGGTCCACATCTAGAGTGACCTTTTACTCTATTTTTCTTAGTTCTTTAAACACAACTGAGTGAAGATTTTAGCTATATACAAGATCTCATCTCCCTGGTGACAATTCAGGTTAAGAAAAACAATCAATGGCTGCTGACAGTATCAAATTATTGAATATAAGACTTAATAAATTAACTTTCCTTTCTAAAGTCATTTAGTTCATTATCAAGTGTGTTTTTTTTTAAAGAGTTTATTAAAAATCTAAGTGGTCTAATAAACTATATATTTAAGGAATTACTTTTATTGCAAATAGATTAAATAAACATACCAAAAAAATATAAAAAAATATACTGTTTTATAAAATAATATCACATTAATAATAACAGAGGGCGTGGGCACATAAGGTGGTGCCCGGGGTTTGGCACAAGGAAGACGTTTAAAGGAGAAGGTGCTATAGGAGCCCAGAAGGGTACAGGGCTGAGGAAGGTGACACTATGGTGGGTAGAACGAGGGGGGGTGCTGCGTCAGCGCCCCCCGCAGGCAGACTTTCCAGGTCAGAGGCCTATTCTACATGTGCATGGCTGCCTGTGATTGTGCCCATCTGTGTCTCCCCAGTTAACCCCCTGGGCTCTGATCTCACAGCTCAGATGCTTTGTGTACTGATTTCTCTCAGCCATTGGAATAAATGAGATTTAAAGGGCCAAAGCAGATCAAGAAAAAAAATATACTTGACTGTAATGTACCCAACTAACAATATTATTAGCTGTCTAATCCTGGACATAAAACTTTTTTTTATGAGTACAGGAATCCAGTTTGTGTTTGATACATTATGTCCGGAGACCTGGATGATGGGGGTGGGTGTTTGTAGTTATTAGTGGAGGGGGAGGAGGGAACAGCCTTTGCTTAATCACTGGATAAGATTGAAATTGATACCACACCTCTCCCTCTCACAGGCCCAGCAGCAAATGCCTTAAACCAAAGGATGCAACCAAACACCTCACGCACACACACACAACTTCCACCTAGGCATCAAAATCAAATAATGTTTTTATTAAAACAGGTTATCTGATATTTTGCTGCTTAATTATGCTATTAGTCAGATTTAAAGTTTTCAAAGTTTTCAAAAACATATATTTGTTTTTTCCCTGTGATCCTTTAACGTCCTTTACCCCAGAAATGTCCAACCTAATAGTAATATAGCAAAGTTCCCAAATACTGCAGAAAAGAAACATGCATTATTGTGGTTATTATTAAAAAATGAGTGGAAGTGTTAGGTAACAGAGCTTGAAAGTAGGGTATTTTAAGCATGAATTATCCATAAACAGCCTAACTGTCCATACTCTGTCTTCATTTAAAGCCATTCATTATCTCTTACAGTGGGGTGATAAAAAATAACATTCCCAGTTTATATATAAATTAGAATAATGATATAATTTTAACAATAAAAAGGATCTGTGACTATTATTATCATCAGACTTAGGCCCCTATTTAACTGTCCAATTTGCAATTACTGGAGCCCCTAATCGCGCCCGTAAATGTTACAGATATTTAATTGACTACATTTTGCTACTCGCAATCCAATTGCGCGTTACAGGCTCAAAATTCCTGCGGTTGCCAAAATCGTAATTCCATCCTATCTCCTCCTTGTAAATGTTACCAGTGCTAAAGTCGCAAAATCCATATTCAATTACAAGAAATCCACAAGCCCGCAATTGCCTTCAAACCTGTAAATGGCAAATGTATCAAACAATCCTACGAATACTAGATAGGACTCACAAGTGGGTGAAACACCTGTTTGTAACAGTGCAAAAGCAAATAAACACACACTACTGTACTTAAAAATACTGGGAAAGCAATGAAAGACATTATAATTAATTGCACAACAAGCTAACAAATCGGCAATAAATAATTTATTTTACATTTTTTTTTCGTGTTATATCAATCCCGGGAATCAAGGCGTTAATACATATCAGGCCACCTACATGGACTAGAACAGACAATTTATTAATTATTAAAGATTTCTACATTTCTGGATTGCGAGTCTGAATGCAGATCGGCCTTCTAAACACTAATTGATTGTAGTCTAATAAACTCCATGTTTTACTGAAGTCATGATGACGGTCTCATTTACTATTTACGGGATTGCTTAATTGAGCATGATCATGCCCTGAAATGCTACATACAGGTTCATAGTTTGCGTGTTGGGGTTGTGAGTCTGTACTTGTGAGCTTACGCTATTAAATACATCTATAACTGTTGCAAATTTCGAACCCGCAGACATACAGTCATTGTGAAGGTAATTACGGGCTTGGAATTAAATGGTGGCCTTAGTATGCACAACATATTTATCACCAATTATAGAATGCCAGATCATTACTAGACCCGGACACACAACAAGCCACAATTATTTTGATTGTCTGTATATATAACCTGTACATTTAAATTATTAGGTAAATTGATTTAGTTTTCAAGTAAATGGGACAGCTACAAGTAAAGGGCCATATATATATATATATATTTCTTACTGATAAATAGCTATACAAAATACAAAAAACAGGGGATTTACATTTAATTAAAAATTAGTTTGACTGTTAATGAGAGGAAACTGAATTTTGGCCTTTTTTAAGGAAAAAAAAAAATGACATCGGAAAAACCACCACATGGATGTTACGTGTGAATATGTTAACAAAACCTCCAAATACTAATATGGATATTTTAGTTGTATCGTTGTACATTTGTCTTTGTTGAGCTTTGTTATTTGAAGGAACAACATTCAGACTGAAGAACATCTCGGCCCCTTCCTTTAATTGGTTAGTTTTGAAAAGTTTTATTCCATGAATTCTAAAGTAAAACTACTTGTGCGTTTTTTCTCAGCGTTCCTGGTACCTTTTCCTATAACAGTTATTCGGTGGACCAAATTCCCATTACTTTAATTCTCAAGAGATTGTTTAAATAAGTGGAATCATTTGGGCTTTTTTTTAAGACAAGTTGAGGTTTTTGGTGCCAGGAACAGAGAGAATAGCAAAGAGTTCTGTACAAACACTCAAGAAGGCGGAACAATAATCTCGAGGCAATCAGTGTCCTGTTGTGAGGATCTTAAGAGATGTGAGACCCGGGCTCGTTAGCAGAAGACCACGAGTTCCAAAATCACTGATTGCCAACAACTATGCTCAGCACTTGACCAGCATTAGTGGTCATATGGGTAATGGGTTTGGAGTTGCCATCTTGGGGAGAACATGGACAGACATCACATGTGTATGTCAGTGGCCATAAACCCAACTGGTCCATTGGTTGGCGTTCATCACTATTTGCCGAACATCATGTGTGGAAGTATTTTGCTTCCAGTTTCATCATGGGATTATATTTTAACACTATGTTTTTCCTTATTATAGTTGTTATTACAAAAAAATATGGAGGCTAACTGCAAAGGTTAAGGGGACACAGAAAAGATGTGAGTTAATGCAGAAATAAACAGCATGTTTATAACTCAGTAACATTACCATTAATTGTTATGAACTTTTTTTCGTTTGATAAATGAGCTTGGTATTTGGATTTTTCAAGTATAAATTACATTAAAAGGGAACGTCTATCTCCTAATGCGTAATTCACAGTGGGGAGGGACATTACCAATTAGGTAAATAATATTAGTTGGATTCAATTAAATGTTAATGTTTTATCATTGTTCTAATCTATGCCAACAGGGCCTGCTATTTATATGTATGATCACCCCCGCACGGGATAAAGTCATTAAGAGAGAGGAAGGACCTTTTCATGAAATTTATGCTTAAAATACTCCAATTCCAAGCTCATCATCTAATACATCAACTCAAAGAGGTTAACAACAATTAATAGTATTTGTATTTTTTTATTCTTCATTTCTGAATGAAAGCAATCTTGTAGTTTGTGTGATATCTTGTGTGCGTCTGTCTGATTGGGCATCTCATATCAAATAAGTTTATTGAGGAATTCTGTATATTTGTAATTCCTTGTGTGAGCTCCACCCCCCGGGGCACCTATGTAGACAGAGCGTCCGAGCCAATGAGCTGTGCGGAGTTGTGTCTGGCCAATCAGCTGTCAGTATCATGGCTACAACTTTGAACAGAAGGAATCAGATACATAATTGTACCTGCCTCTGATTGGCCACAACTAATTATGAATTAGATTCTACTTTTGTTTAGATTTTTAGGGGTGTTCCTTCTTAAAATCAACTGCCTGAAAACTAGAAATTTAGCAAACTTTAGGATAAGTTTATTAATGTTTATCATGGGATTTTTCATGTAAAATGTTTGCATACACTACCTCTATCAGATGTATCATTATCCAGGAAACTTCCAGATAGCTTTGTTACTGTAACATTGTTGCACTGTCAGTCACAAATTGTATCAATTTATAGCTTACTGTCCTGGGGCCTCATTCAATTGCGATTTGGCAAATTGAATAGGGCTCTATATAAGCACACAGCATATTTTTTTTACAGAAGTTTTTAGTTAGTGAACTTCTATCCAAAATCCTCACTAACTGAAAACATCTGTAAAAAATATATACTTTGTGCTTATTTAGAGCCCGATTCAATTGGTCAAATCGCAATTGAATGAGGCCCCTGGTGTTGTAATTAGTGGCGCCAAGTCCCAAATAGTATTTTTGACATCTCTATGTTATTATTCATATTATGATCTAGATCAATCTTCCTAATCAAACATAAATTTACTTTTGTTCTGTCACTTTAAATAATGCACCTGCCATCTCCTCTGGATACATTGAGAATAATAACCGTCTAACATGTTGTGTAACAAGAAAAAAATATGTATTTAAACATCAGCGACTCTGTGTAACAATAATCTGAGCGCTGGATATATCGTGTTCTGCCGCAGATTAACAGTAACAAATCCAGCTGTGCTAAGTCAAGCACATGAATACACGAAATACACAGCCGTCGCCCGCGGACGCAAACAAGGCAGCTCCTGGCCTGGAAATGATGTTTTTGTATTATTTTCTAGCTGCTTATTTCTTTAAAGGGGACATTTCAACAAAGGTTCAAGTTATTACACAAATGAAATTGACAGTATTTGTATAAATAAAGGTGATTACAGTTGGTTGGTTTTAAAAGTTTTGAGTGGAAGGGTTAGAGAAATGAGCTTGAAAGTTAGGTATTTTATTTGTATTATGTATTATTAAAAACTGCCATTTCTTACAGTACACCTTGGTCATTTTTACCTGTCAATCACAGTTTCAAGTCCACTA
Organism: Discoglossus pictus; assembly: GCA_027410445.1. Lineage (NCBI taxonomy): Eukaryota > Metazoa > Chordata > Amphibia > Anura > Alytidae > Discoglossus > Discoglossus pictus. The sequence continues at coordinate 187,653,028 of CM050170.1, read as the reverse complement.
TCCAAGGATGATTGCATGGGTGTAGGAGCTGGGGGGGATGTTTGTATTTATGTATATATTAGCTATTTTAAGACAGTGTATACAATGAGCGTAACCCCCCCCCCCCCAAATATAAGCTTATGTCTTACAATTTAGGACTGCCTACCAGTCAGAGCTGATCTTACCCCTTGATTACTTCAAGGATTGCAGGAAAGAAACTCAACTGGAGGTACAATAGGAATTAAAATACAACATCATTGCTTAAAAAATTATATCATCTGTCCCCTGTTGGAAGCAAATTACAGAGCTCATTTAATAGATCACCGAAGTGTCATATTTATAGTTTGTTGTTGGGTGCAGACCTTTGTTAGGACTATCTAAAAGGTTTCAGTGAGTAAAAACAGAACTTTTAAGCACTTGCTAATAAAATGTTGTTTAGATACAAATAGTCACTTAGGAAGTTTATTTTAATATTAAAACATTGAACCTTCCATATCCCTTTAGTTATGATTTAAGTCAGATTTAACACTTTAATATATATATCATGTCCATAGAACTAATCTATTATATATATTAATGATTTTTTGTGTTTGTTTTTTTCATTGCCTGGTGGATTGAAGGTCTGGATTTGTCTTTTTTCTATGGATTTAGTACATAAGGGATGTGGTACCCTAGATAAAGACAATAACACATGTGCTCTGTGAGGGCTCTGGCCAGGCTCTGGAGTCTGCAGGGGATGGAGAGGTCGCAGTGAAAGTCCAACCTCACATGAAAGAGGGAACATTTCTACCTGCTGAGCACATCGGGCTCCTTCAGACACAAACATCAAGTGCAGCTTCAGATACAAAGCAGCACGAACACAAAGTCATAAACAGCGCGGCACCGCGACGCGGCAGGGTTGCAGCTATTGCGCATAACTACCAATAATGAGTGGGTTATATACTAGTAATGAGTATCACACTGAGCGGGGGGACCTCGTATCTGCATTATATCATTACATAGTCGGATCTCATTGTACATTTACTTATTGCATTTTTAAAACCATGAACAAATAAAACATGATACCTGTGCATGCGTCTTTCAAATATATCTATATCCTTAACAGTTATCTTGGTTATCGTGAACAGATAAGAGCGAGTAAGTCCATCTAGTCTGTCATTTCTGTCTACCTAAAATGTTTAAACAAAACAAACAAAAAAATAGAGGTGCTCAATCAGAGAACGAACTAACCTTAATAGGTTAGTTCTATGGCCATGATAACCCACTCGGAGAGCAACCTCTTTTAGCCACTTGTGTCCTTTACAGGGAGAAATATCCTGTAGTATATCATTCTGGTCCCACTCACTAGTGATCCAGCCCCAAAATACCAGGCAATTCTACCCTGAACAGGAAACCCCAGACGTACGCTTCGGCCTTCTTTGGTCCTCGTCAGTGAGGTGTAGCTGGGTTATCATGTCCACAGAACTAACCTATTAAGGTTAGTTCGTTCTCTGATTGTGCACCTCTATTTTTGTTTATGCAAATGACCTTTAGGGATTAGTCTCCCTAAGGGTGATAGGGGAATCCAGACGTGGACCCCTTGCTCACTGTGCCTTAGGGAGTCATCAGCTACACCTCACTGACGAGGCCTAAAGAAGGCCGAAACGTACATCTGGGGTTTGCTGTTTCTCCTGTTCAGGGTAGAATTGCCTGGTATTTCGGGGCTGGACCACTCTAGTGAGTGGGACCAAACTGATATACTACAGGATATTTCACCCTTTGAAGGGCACAAGTGACATAAAAGAGTTTGCTCTCAGAGTGGGTTATCATGTCCATAGAACTAATCTATTAAGGTTAGTTAGTTCTCTGATTGAGCGCCTCTATTTATTTATTTTTGTTTGTTTGTTTTTTGTTTTTTTTGTTTAAACATTTTAGATAAACAGAAATGACAGACTAGATGGACTTACTCACTCTTATCTTTTTGTTTTTTTGTTTTTTACCTTAATATGTTTGGTGTAATCAATCCTCAGGATGCCATATGCCTGCCCCAGACATGCTTAAAGGGATATGAAGATTGGATGTTACTATCACATATATAGTTGTGAGCGTACGAGTTGTTGCTCACGCTTGCGGGCTCGCGAAGCGAGCCGCGGCCCTCGAGTAGCGAGTAGCGAGCGCGTAGCGAGGTCACTGGGCAAGGGCCTCAGTTGCTGGCATGGAGCGCCGAAGGCGCTCCATGCCAGCAACTGAGGCCCTTCGCGAAGCGAGGGCCTCAGTTGCTGGCGAGGTCACTGGGCAAGGGCCTCAGTTGCTGGCATGGAGCGCCAAAGGCGCTCCATGCCAGCAACTGAGGCCCCTCGCGAAGCGAGGGACTCAGTTGCTGGCGAGGTCACTGGGCAAGGGCCTCAAACCCTCGCAAAATTCACGTCGCTACTCAAAAAACACGACACACAAATTACGACACTCGCAAAATTTTACGAGGAACGCAAACAACGTACGAAACACGTTACCACACATTACGACCTCGCAAACATCGGACGCAACACGCCGACATACAAACATTTAAAACACAATACATACACACAGCACATACATAAAAAACTTACCTACACCAAGAGGGAGCACCCAGGACCTCAAAAATGCAACTTACACCTCGATTTTACTCGAAATAAAACAGTTTAGAGACTAAAAAAAAATCTAAGCGAGAGAAAAAATGGCCGCCGAACAAAACGAAAACGAGGCTACAGCACTCTAAACTTGCAAAACACCACAAAACACCTACGGATATTCCGATACAGACCTATACCACACATTACTCGCCATTTTACACCAATGCGGAAGTACACGACTACGCTAACGGTTTGGTCTCGCGCACGCACAGTGTTACAGTGCACACATTCAGCACGCTTATACAGCAGCTCCACACCACTAATGCTGCAGCAACATCAACACAGATTGCCAGCTCTTCATCACAATGCTTCAAAATAGGTACACTATATTCATTTACTAATTTAGCTACCTTACAATTTCATTGCCGTCATTTTTTGACGGGCAATTCGCTAGTGTATATTATATCCTTGTGTAGCTACTTTTATGAACTTTATTTTATTAAGAAGTGCTTATAAACTCTGTTTTTGCTACCTAAAATCAAGCAAGGATTACTTGCTTGGGTCTCCCCTTTGCAGCTCATGAAGACACCACCAATAAAAACTCTGGCAGGTGATGTGAGCTGCAAAGCAAAAGACAAACAGACTGACACAGATCTGAATTCTCATCTGTATTTGGTTTAGTTGTTGGACGTTGTTTGGACACAGGAAAGTCCCGGTCAGTAATTTTGTTCCCTGCAGCATTTCTGAAAATGACACCTTTGTTTTTGGCTCCAAGCTGCCCGTCATCTGTACAAAATAATCCTTACATATAAACATAGTTATACCCTGCAGACTGGTCATTAATAGGATAATCTCTCCTGACCGGACACATTCCAGCTGACCACTGACCCATAATGACCAGTGATTCCCTACATATGAGGATAACTTGATTAAAAAGTTGGAGTTAAATATTCCATTGTCCATGTTTTTATAAATCAAAAATATAGTAATGGAGACGTTTTATGTTTTATATTTTAGTTTAATTTATTACATGCAATTTGCCTTTTGTTTTTAGTTATCCTGATTAGTTACCTGGTTGGGGACCATGAATAATATTTTGAAAGAACATGAAGACATCTGCAGGGTTTACCGGTTGAGGTGTCAGAGCAAGGTATGCAGACCCCAAACATGACCCGGAGCGCCACGACGACTAATATTGGTCCTTGTTCAGAACAAACAGACTGTGTGTATTTTACGATATCCCGCCCCAGCATCAATCTATAATTGCGTCAATTTCCCAAAATAGTGATGTTTGGTAACATTGCACAATATGCTATTTAATGTACAGAAATGTGATCAGTTTGTCCCCTTAGAGTCCAAGGGTCAGTTACTGAGTCTGAGGACAGAACGTCCTAGTGTGTTGTGTAAAACAGTGCTATATTTAATATATTAAAGGACCACTGAAGTGAGATATATATATATATATATATATATATCACATATAATAGTTGTCAAACTGCGAGGCGTCGTCATGCTTTGCGAGGTGCGTACGACTTAGGCGATTGGTGCCGCAAGCGCTCATCGCTTGCAAGCCTTGCGAAGAGAGATGAGCCGTTAATGAGTAGGACTTAGCTGCGAAGCGAGGCGAGACATAAACCGTACCACTTAGCTGATGAGCGCCAAAGGAGAGGCGAGCCGTTAAAATACGATACGCGTTACTTAGAAAAAAAAATAAACGAGACGCAAAAATTTACGAGATTAGCGCTTGAACCGAAAAACACACTAAATACACCCCAAGAAAAATCAAAAAACATCACAGACAGCATGGGGAAACAGCCAGGATGTCTGTGAGTGAGGTGAAACGCGAATTTCACTTGATTTAGATGATTTTCGCTGCACGAAAATCACCTAAACAAGGAAAAAATGGGCGCCAGAAAAAAAGAAAACGAGGCTACAAGACCCCGGACTGCGCAAAACACTGCAAAACACGTAGCACTTTACACATCACACTACGACCTACAACATACACTATTACAAAAGCCGCAAAATGCTCACGAGACGCGTACCACATTAATAACATTACGACTATACAATGCCGCTTTACACAATAAACCAACGGCTTTACCTCGCGCACGCAGCCTATTTATAATGCACACTTGGAACATTCATAACACTTTATAAGCCGGGCACTAACACTCACAATATATATTCTATGCAGACGCAAAATACAAACAGATTGTTAGCTCTTCAGCCTATTGCTCGTTGCATATATCAATTATAAATAATTAAAGTATATTAATTTATTGCATAAATAATTAATTCTTACTTAATTAATTGAATAAATCATTAATTATCACTTCACTACATATACATAGAAATATATATCTTTCTCAGAGGACCAAAAGTACACGACAGGAGATGCTCGCAATGAGCGCCAATGGCGCTCAGCGCAAGCCTTGCCATGAGCGCCGAAGGTCCTCAGGGTTTCCATTATGTCTCAAACAGCATTCCCTGGCTTACAATTTCATGAGGAATTCTGTATATTTGTAATATAAAGTATATTTGAGCTCCTTCCCCAAGACACCTATGTAGGCAGAGCATCCTAGCCAATGAGCTGTGGCAGTTTTGTCATAGCGAATCAGATGTCAGTATCACAGCTGCAGCTTTGTCTCAGCCAGTCGGGGGGGGGGGGGGGGGGGGGGAAACAGATACATTGTTTTACCTGCCTCTCATTGGTCACAACTAATTATGAATTTTATGCTAATTTAATTTGGATTTTTAATGGGTGTTCCTTTTCAAAATCAACTGCTTGAAAACATTTTACAAACTTTAGGGTAAGATTATTATAATTTTTTTTCATGCAAATTTTTTTTTTTCATACACTACTGATTCTCCTCTATCAGTTGCATTCATATTTCAGGAAACTTAATAGATGTGGGCATTAACAATGGTTTCCAAAAGCTTTCAAGAGAAGGAACAAGCCATTGCACCAGATACTCGGGTCCCTTTGCTGCCTGTAGTGGGTCAGCACTTTGTGAGCGTGTGCGCACGTCGGGTGGGGTCATTTTGGAGTTATCATTGTGAGTTCCCTGTTACTTGGTGAATGTGCATCTGGTGAGTGTGATAAAGAAGACGTGAGACATGACAGTGGCCGCACTCTCGCTGTGCCAGCACTCTGCTGATGTCGCTTCTTAGAAAAGAACGATTTCGATCTCTGGAGACCCTAAGCACAGATTCCTCCGACACCTCAATACTCATTTCTTGAGGAAGCTATAACTCCTCTGTGCATTATCTAATTGGTGGCAGACATGTGACATGGGGTGCAAACTGACCATACAGGCACCCCTGTACCCCGATATTTTTTATTATTTTTATTAAAGAGCTGGTATAAAACAATTTAGTGAGTAAAAAATATAAACATCCTTTACATGTATTAACTATTTATGCAGAGCTAATGAATGATGGGCCCCAGTGCAAAATAATTTGGGGGGGCCCCTTCCAACTTTTCACTACTATGTAGATGCCTGTAGGGGTCAATACACAGACAGAAATATGTGTAGGTGATCACATTACCACTATATTACTCTGTCTCTATAAAATTAAGAGACCCCGTTTAATCCAGATCTCTGCTGCTGGCAGCCGACGGCCCTTATCCAGTTGTTGTTGTAGATGGAAACCTTGGAGACTGAGATTAGCTCATTGTCACTCAGCGAGTTGCTGTTTGTACTTTTATACCACACATATATTTTATTTTGCTTACCGGCCTTTCAAGCAGAAAGACGTCTTTGTAGTTGAGACATAACAGACAGGGTGAAGTGTTCATAAGACAACAATGAAGATGAGAAGACTACATATTATTGCATTTAATCAGTCATAAACTAAAGGCTGTATTTATTTATTTGCTATTGTAAAAGTCCCATATATCTGTACAATTGTATTATAATATTACTCTCCCTCTCTACCTCTGTGCGGTTTGTCTGCATGCTGTCTGTCTCTGTGTGCTCCCTCTCTCTGCCTGCCCTCTCTCTGTGCCCTCTCTCTATCTGTGCCCTCTCTCTGCGCTGTCTCTCTCTATCTGTGCCCTCTGTCTGTGCCCCCCTCTCTCTCTCTGTGCTCGCTCTCTGTGTCCTCTGTCTCTGCGCTGTCTCTCTCTCTCTCTCCGCTCTCTCTTGCTGTGCCCTCTGTCTCTGTCCTCTCTCTTCCTTTGTGCCCTCTCTATCTGTGTGTACACTATATGTCTCTGCCCCTCTCTCTGTGCCCTCTGTCTCTGCCCCCTCTCTCTGTGCCCTCTGTCTCTCTCTGTGCCCTTTCAGTGCTCTCTCTGTGCCCTCTGTCTCTGCCCCCTCTGTCTCTGCCCTCTGTCTCTCTCTCTATGTGCACTTTATCAGTGCCCTCTGTCTTTGCCCTCTCTCTCTGTGGCCTCTCTCTGTCTGTGTCCTCTGTATCGCTCTGTGCTCTCTGTCTCTGCCCTCTCTCTGTGCCCTCTCTCTCTGTTCTTTGTATCTCTATGTGGCCTCTGTCTCTGCCCTCTGTCTGTGCCCTCCGTCTCTCTGTGGCCTCTGTCTCTGCCCTCTCTCTGTGTCCTTTATCTCTCTGTGCCCTCTGTCTCTGCCCTCTCTCTGTGCCCTCCGTCTCTCTGTGGCCTCTGTCTCTGCCCTCTCTATGTGTCCTTTATCTCTCTCTTTGCCCTCTGTCTCTGCACTCTCTCTGTGCCCTCTGTCTTTCTGTGGCCTCTGTCATCTCTGTGCCCTTCCTCTGTGTCCTCTATTTCTCTCTCTGCCCTCTCTCTCTCTCTCTCTGGTCCCCTCTCTCTCTCTGTCCTTTGTATCTCTCTGTGCCCTCTGTCTCTGACCTCTCTCTGTGCCCTCGATCTCTCTGTGCCCTCTGTCTCTGACCTCTCTCTGTGCCCTCCATCTCTCTGTGGCCTCTATCTCTGCCCAACCTCTCTCTGTGCCCCTGTGCAAAATAATTTTGAGGCTCCTCCTAATTTCTCTTAACCAGGTAGATACCTGTAGGGGTAAGAGACTCCCTTTTCTCCATACCTCTGCCTGACTCGGTAGTGGACCCCAGTGCTTTGCACCTGCTACACCCACACTAGCTCTGCCAGTAACTACAATCCTGTCATCCCTAGATCTGCTTTCCAGGCCAAGTGACCTACAAGCCTGAGATATAGTGTTTCCTCAAACTAGAAACTACAAACCTGACGATGTTAGAAAGACTGCGATCTCAACGTTTCCCCATAGAAAATACAGGGATTCACCTCTCAGCCACCTGAGATACTTAATAAATTCCCCTCATCTTTGTAAGATACAAGTTGTATATTAGTATCTTTTTACATTCTAACAAAAGTTGCCTTTTAGATATTTTGAAGTGTAAATGTTTTAAATATATGACTACAGTGTTACTTTACTCCATCCAAGTAATATGTATTTATAATAAAATGGATCAAATAGCACATCAGCTGAGCACTTGTTAACCCTTTGTTGGGTATGATCTGATGTTATTACATTTCCCAGCCTTTTTCAGTATATAATGTGTGAGATATTACTAAATAAACCTGCGTTGTGAGACTCGGTGTGGGGCCTCTTCTTGCAGTGTGAGAATAATATAAATGAGAGTAACACAGGAGTGACGTACCCACTGTGCCCAACCCTGCCCTATAACCTACAGGGCAATACAGCAGTAAATGGCAGAGGGAGGGCCATGAGCTGCATCATACAGCGGTAAAGAGTATCTCACTGCACTATCATGAGACTGACTGGACAACCTGAAGGGCCACCTGGGCTCTAGACCTGGACCTTCTTGGCTCAGGAAGAAATTCACTCATTAAATGTCATCAAAAATAATTATTCAACGTAAGCTTCAATTACTTTTTCTTAAAAGCACCAAGCGTCCCTTTAAGTCCCAGTAGTCACACAAACTTCTCTCTGCTACGAGGGATACTTTGTAATCAGTATTTCTTAAATGAGAATCTGATATGCAAAAATAATGTAGCGGTAATCCCTATCTGTCTGCACAGGCTGTTCATTGAGCCCCCACCCTAAGTCCTAAGAAGGAAAGAGGCTGGGGGGCTTCCAGTAGAAGCATAAACACTCTATTTAGGGGACACACACTGCATACTTTGGCTCACATCTTAGAATAACAGGGCAATGCACTTTGATATTTTGCTTCTACTGACAGACACTTAATACTATTTGACTATAATGTTTACAGTGGTGGAGCTAGTGAATGAGGGCCCACTTTTAATTTCTCCATCCACCCCTTAGGGTCATTATAAAGCCCAAAATATATGTAGATGATCAGATTATCTTTCTATCAAAAAACATCCGCCATACTCATCTACTAGTAAGATTCCTCATTTAGCGCCAGTAGCAGAGGTCCCCTACACTGTTGGACGTCCTGTGCTTTGCACCTGCTGCACCAGCAGTAGCTCAGCCACTGAACTTCATAAGATATTATGTTGCCAGAGTGACTCTTTATCAAAGTATAATTTGCTACAACGTATAAGTAACAGAAGGCTGGAAGCACATTTATTTAAAAACAATTATTATTATTATTATTAGTAGTAGTATTAACTTTTATTTATAAAGCACCATGATTTTCCAAATTTAAAAATACTTTTAAAATTTGCACCCATATTATTTAACACTTACAAACATAGGGCCCGATTCAATTGCCCAATTCCTAAATTTATACACTCTTAATATTGCTACAAATTCGGCAAATATTACTTATTGGCACTAATTCATTTTTAAGTCAATAGAATGCATATACACATAAAAAAAAAAAAAAAAACACCCAAAGCCAAATTTATGAGTTCAAGTCATTTGCAAGTAGCTAATTGAATAAGGCCAATAGTACAGTCCGGTTCCCAACCTGCTGAAGACATTGATCAAATGAATGTGGTTAGTGAGTCCTCTCCTTGTGCACAGCTATTGTGAACACGCTATATGGCAACAAGTCAAGAAGTTTAAATGCCCAGTGAAGTTTCTCAAGCAGAAGGAGGATGCTCAGCATGTTGCCATGGAGGGTAGGTGTTCAATTTATTTTTCTAAGGGGGTGGTTTAGTATTTTAGTTTGATTAATGACCTCAGCAGGTGGTGTGTGCATTGTTTGGGATATATTATAAGATAGAGGCACCTACCAGCATCCGGTCCCCACACTTCTCACTCATGGTCCTTTAGGTAGGTCCGATGTGACTCCGATACAGGTCCAGTCTCCTCTCGCTCTGTGTTTTTTTGCTTTCTGACAGTTTTTGAAGATTCCTTTTCAGTCCTGTAGTTTTCTGAGCTGAAATTATATGAACAGTTTGTTACAATGAAATAAGGGACCATCTGGCAGGACATGTGCATTATATGAAAAGCCTGAGTGGCAGGAACGGGGTAAAACCTGGTTACATGATTTTATAAATATACAGCATTGATTCAAATATATATAACAGATACAATGCAATAGACCAATCTACCATGCCTATTATATCAGCCTACAAAAGTGGACGATTTAATTAAACTCCAGCATGGTCTTGTGCTTATCCCATGCATGCGTAAATTCCCCAACTTTTGTTCTAGTCTCTACAGCAGTGGTGGGCATCAGGCAGCTCAGGGGCCACATGCGGCCCTCGGGCTCTTCACATGCGGCCCCCAGTCTGTTCTCTGGAGTAAGAGTATGCCCATCTTCAACAATACAAAGTCCCCTGTATCTCTCTAAAAACTAACAAATATACTCATTATCTATACTTATATTACCTATTATTTAATTTCTTACAGCAATTGTGTGCGGAGTGAGGGTGAGGAGTCTAACTGTCAATTAACATTGGAGTCATTGGAGTCATCTCACTACAGAGACAGACAAGCACACTGTAGTCCTAATTAGCATATCAAAGCAGCCAATTAATTTGCACAAGCTGCTAACTTGCATAAAATTACAGCAAAAAAAAAAAGCAATATAGAATTTCACAGGACTAATTCAGTTTAGAAAAAAATGGATAAAACAACATAGAGCCAGGTTTTCATGTTCTTTATGAATAACCTAAAAAAATATTAATTTTTGGGATGAGAGAGTCCATTTAAATGGAAATTTACCATTAATAACACTATGGCTGCATTGTGAAACCTCATTGTTGTTGCATATATTACAAATATACCTCTGGGCAGCAGGGTGGGCTCACAAATCAGATAACATTTCCGCTTGGCTTTAGGTTATGACTGGACATTTCTTGATAAGGGAGTCTTGACCTACTCTGATAGCAGCAAGATAGTGAGAGCACTTGTAGGGGCAGTTTTGTCCTCCATCTGTCTCCAGTAGAAAACTACTTCTTGGCTCCTAAACTAACATCAAAGAAGCCCCTTTTGTGGCCTTTAAGCTAAGTATGATATCATCTTGTCATTAAACCAATCAATTGTTTTCAACTAACTTGCAAGTACTTACAGCATTAATACCTTTACATAAATAAAGTGATTAAGAACTTGACTTTAATGTGTATTAGCTAAATATGAGGATTCAGAAGTTGTGGGACCAATGTCTACTGAGATCACTGTACCCTTAATACTCCTCTTCAAGGTGAGTGTTCACCTTCTTTGTATTTTCATAGGTTTGCTTAACAACATACTAATTTGATTAGTGACATCAGCAGATGTAGGTCCCACACATACAACTGGTGGGGTGAAAGCTCCTCCTACCTTACCTGCCACTCAGTTTATAATCAAAATTGCAACAGTCCCATACATATTTTTATAATGGGGGGATTTACCAAGCATGTCAGATGGGGCTAAGATATGCATCTCTGTATTTACTATGCCCTATATATGGGCAAAAATTTAGATCACAACTCTTCTCACCTTATGATGCTTAGTAAATCCCTCCACTATATTTATGTGGGTTATTTGTCTATTTTAAGAAGTTACTGTCAAGTGGAAAAAATATACTTTCATGCTTATGGCATTTGTGAAAATATTATGTAGTATAAATGTTGACCACATCATATGAGTTCGACTTGGCCCAGTCGGCTGCTGTAGAAATATGATGTGTCAAACTGATAAATATTATTGTAAAAGTTTTATATATATATATATATATATATATATATATATATATATATATATATATATATATATATATATATATATATATATATATATATATTACATTAGTGATTCCACTTGAAGGTCTAAAAATAAGTTGATAAAAACTTATTTCCTGCTCAAAATTCTCAGAAACACAGTATATGCACTGCAATCTGGGAAAACTGGGGGGGACATGCAAATGAGGCCACATAATGCACCATCACTCTGTCAATCCAAACCATTTTAAACATGGCTCCTTTAATGCATATGCTTACTGTATTACAAAGTTTTAGACACAGCAACGGATGGATTTTTCACAAACCAGGTCACTTAACCACATACAGTACTGTTTCACGGTTACTGCCGATCCTCAGTATGGTGTGAGTGCCTGGTTTGTGTGTTGATTGTTGTAAAGAGTATTTCTATACAGCAATTATTTCACATATGGTGGGCTAAGAGTGATAGAAGCCCTCCACTGTACAAAGTACAGTAGTACAAATAAGGAATAGTACATTAGTGATTCCACTTGAAGGTCTAAAAATAAGTTGATAAAAACTTATTTCCTGCTCAAAATTCTCAGAAACACAGTATATGCACTGCAATCTGGGAAAACTGGGCGGGACATGCAAATGAGGCCACATAATGCACCATCACTCTGTCAATCCAAACCATTTTAAACAATCAACACACAAACCAGGCACTCACACCATACTGAGGATCGGCAGTAACCGTGAAACAGTACTGTATGTGGTTAAGTGACCTGGTTTGTGAAAAATCCATCCGTTGCTGTGTCTAAAACTGTGTAATACAGTAAGCATATGCATTAAAGGAGCCATGTTTAAAATGGTTTGGATTGACAGAGTGATGGTGCATTATGTGGCCTCATTTGCATGTCCTGCCCAGTTTTCCCAGATTGCAGTGCATCTACTGTGTTTCTGAGAATTTTGAGCAGGAAATAAGTTTTTATCAACTTATTTTTAGACCTTCAAGTGGAATCACTAATGTACTATTCCTTATTTGTACTACTGTACTTTGTACGGTGGAGGGCTTCTATCACTCTTAGCCCACCATATGTGAAATAATTGCTATATATATATATATATATATATATATATATATATATATATATATATATATATATATATATATATATATATATATATATATATATATATATATATATATATATATATATATATATATATATATATATATATATATATATATATATATATATATATATATAATTCTACTTTTATATATCAGCCTGTATTTCTCAAACTCATTACATTAAAATAAACATCATTGTGTTAGTTGCTTGTTGGAGTCACAAAGTTACTGTATAGTCATGCACACATATAAATGGCTGCAGAGTCATCCTGACTCATTCAAAGCTGAGAATCATTAGAGGAAATGGGCACATAATATAGAACAGAAAGTGAAACCAACAGCATTATGAGTGAGTAATAGTGGGTTGTGTGGAATGGAAACAACTTAAAGAGGGTGGGGGGATTAAGTAAGCATCTCACTGCATCTCATGATTACAATGCACCATTTAATATGGGAAATAGATGTTTTCCCCTTATATCAGTTTAAAGTGCTTAGTGAAATTCTGCAATTGTATAGCTATTCCAAAATAAAACTCTGCAACTATATATATATATATATATACACACATACTCCTTCTAGATTGCTACCTTGTCATGGTGAAGAGACTTGTGCACCACAATGAAGCTGTGAGCTACATCATGTAGGAACACCCACTGTGGACAGGTTATAGCAGAGAGTTTAGGCAAATTGTAGAAGGAACTGGCAACCCACTCCAGTACCGCTGCCATGTAAACCCTATGATTACCCAACATAATATAATACTTTATCATTTTTTTATGCACTTATGTTGGTCCATGTGACAACAGCTCCTTGGTTTTAATCTTTTATATACAACAGTTTTTGGATTGATGATTTAAAGTATTCTAATAAATGTACAATTTTACATAATCTATCTATGTCTCGCGTCTTAGTCTATCAATTTTTGTCATTATATATATATATATATATATATATATATATATATATATATGTGTGTGTGTGTGTGTGTACGCGTTGTATAATTGACAAGAGAATAATCATAATTCTAATTTTTAAATAAACAAATAATTGTGTCGCCTCTGCTGGACCCTGCAAGCATCCATGAAAACTTTCCATAAACAGTGTGTGTGTGTGAAAGGGGCTTTTACAGTTCTAGAGAGCAATACTTGCATTCATTGATGCAAGTTGCCCCCCTCTGGTTTCAGTTTCAGTCAGGTCCGATTATCTAACAAATACTCCTGACCTGTCCCTTTTCCCTACCACTCCATATTCCAGTAAGTGATGCAACGAAAATAAGACAGTTCTATAAATAAATAAAGTTTTAAAAAATTCAGATTTTTTCCAAAAATGATTTTTTTATGATATAAACAGCTGCTAGTGTTAGTTTGATACATACATTCTTGAAATACAGTGGTGCCTTATTGGTAAAAGAACATATTTTCCAATAATATAACTGCAGAAACGTAACTTTGCAGCAATATAACTCACCAACCACAATAACTGGCATTAACATAACTTTGTAACAATACCCCTCTGTAAGAAAGTAACAGTATAATTCTGCTACAATATAACAATAAGACTGGAGCCTCATGCCTCTGATACAATAGTAACGCTGTAACTCTGCAACAATATAACATTAAAAAAACTTGTCTCTGCAACAATGAAGAGTTGCTGCAATATAATTCTGCATCAGCTTGACTTTGCATAATATTTAAGTTGGATAATTAGTACAATATATTATTCATTTGTAATATATTACTTGTATACTAAAAATAAAAAAATAAAAAAAAATAAAAAATATATATATATAAACACACACATATTCAAATGACAGTATTAGTGGTAGTAGTAGTAAATGCAGGAAATAAAGTGTTAATAAGTAATTATTTTAGCTTTTACCAGTTAAAGAATCCTCTATTTGCGCTGTCCTCTTCTATACGCATCTAAAGTGTGTACAACATCAATTACTTAAGTACGGCTTATTCAGAGTACATGTATGTATAAGATATGTTTGTACGCATACATATGTTCTTACCCCCTTGTGCAAAGTATGTACCCAGGATGTGGAAAAAATTTAACCCTTTCAGTTTATGTGTGAAGCTATATATATATATTTTTCAACAGGTCCGAGATTGTTCATTGACGAAACTTCATATTCCGCACAGAGCTGAGAGGAAAACTGGAGATTTGAACCCTAGTACAGGAACGACAAATTCCCAGGCTCCTAAAATATGCTCAAGATCCTCAGGGAATGTTTTAAGGAAAACAAGCAGTGGAGAGGTGAGACAGAGAGGACTCTGTATGTCTCCAAATTTCACCATGTTGTTAAATTGAAACATTCTGAGTCACGGTTGAAAAATATAAATAGTTTAATGGGCCAGTTAAAATATAAAGTCAAACATTTTCCAACTGAGCCACACATGTGACATCCTATTCCATAGCGCTATTCAGGGGTTCAGTACAAGGTAAAATACAATATTAACACATTGCACAGAATGGAGGGCGCTGTCTTTGGGCATAGTATCTAACGTACTTAGAGCTTTCCCTATAGTACTTTACAAGACTGAAAACTTGCATACTTGCAATCTAAAGGGCTTGGGTGCGATACTGGGGGGTTATATGCATTGTGATGAGCTTCTTTTTACAGATGAATCTTTAGCGAGGTTTTTAAGGTTTTGAGTCAGAGAGATGATCTAGAAGCAAGGCAAGGCGTTCCATAGAGTAGTGGTGGCACAAGAAAAGTCCTGAAGGAGGAGTGATTAAAGGTGATAAAAGAGAAGGATAAATGAGCAGAGTGAATAGGGTGGTTGAGGGAGTATTTTGAGACTAGAGCAGATATATAAGAAGGGGGCACTGATGGTGAGGGTTTTACATTTTATTCTAGAGTTTATGGGAAGCCAGTGGAGTGCCTGACAAAGAGGGTCTGCAGACACTGAGCATTGAGTGTGGTAGATTAGTCTAAAGGAGGAGTCATTATGGATCAGACTGGAGACAGATGTGTGATGGGGAGGCAGCAAGGAGAGAGTTGCAGTAGTTGAGGCGAGATATGATGAGATCATGGATTAGAATAAATGAATGTTTTATCATTGCAATGAAAATCAAACCTTATTTTGTACAACATCTGTTTGAGGGCTCCAACCCAATTAATATCTCTTTTAACTCTAAAAATGAATCGGGTACTGATCAGTACATTACATTCAAAAGGACCCATTAAGAAGCAAAGTCGATTGCTAAGAATTAAATCTAAAGGTATTTAGCTAGAAAAATACATGTAATAACTGTCCATGCAGTAAAAATGCAGACATTTTCATAGCAATAGAGAGTAGGTAAGAGACGTTCTATGAGCTTAACAATGTATCTTTAAAGGAGATTAACATGGTAAGAGATAGTCTGATTTATGAAAGAATAAAATTGTCTAAAGATACCAATTAATATATATATATATCCCCAGATTCACTAAGATTACAAAGAGAAAGCTCAACGCTGCAGTATCTATATATAACCTATTGGGACAATTGCCAATATCGCCTCGCTAAACACTCATCTGCGACATGCTAGAAGAAAAATTAATCTTTCAGTAAATATCAATAAGTGGAGATGAAACTGGAGAGTGGGAGCTTTAGAAGTAATTTGTCACTATGCAGAGGAAAGGAACTAGAGGCACCGTCTTTCTGTTTAATTGAGCAGGGATAATAAAATAAAAAAAATTCAAGACTGACTGGGATACAAATAATGCAGCCATTAATATTTTCACTCTTGAATCCAAAACCACTTTCTACATGGCCCCTTTTAGGCATGTGCTAATTTTCTGTACTACTGAGTGAGGTAGCTGTGAGTGCCCAGTAATTGCAGTATTGCAGTATATAGTGGTACCTTTTTTATTGGACAAACATATTCATATATTATGACAAGCTTTAAAGAGATAACCTCTCTTTATCAAGTCTGAGGCAGCACTCTGACATGATAAAAGGAGGTTATCTCTCGAAAGCTTGTCTGATTTTATATATATATATATATATATATATATATATATATATATATATATATATATATACATATATAAGTTTGTATTAGCCCGTTTCCTGACGAACAATATGAAAGTGGCATCAATAACTGCCAGTGCTCTCATTATTACTAATGTAAAGCTCATTACTTTAAACGGGCACACCCTGTTAAGACAGAATGTCCCAGAAGTTGATCAGTAAAGAAATGGAAGGGTGCATTACAGAATATTCATATTTATGTGAAAAATTTAAAGGTTGTGTTTAACTTTTTACTTTATAAAAACATTTTCCCTATAACCAAGTTTACTGAATCACAATATCATCTAGGAAAACAGTGACCACATTGCTCCTTTATGGTTTATTTCTGTGCATATAAGTTTTCTTTGTTTTAAAGGACAAATATATGATGAAAAAAATACTTAGCTGGAAAATTTGACTCTGATTAAAGGTACAATTTGAAATGTAAAATGTCATAATTGCTAATAAGATTCAAAATAATGTTGACATCTCTGCGGGTTCCTGGAGATATCCATGATGCTTTGGTGAAGGATTTTGTGTGTGTGTATGAAAAGAGCATTTACATCTCTGCAAGCTTTGCAGTTATAGTTGCAAGCTGTCTGCTACTGAGCAGATGTGAGGGAAGGTGTCAAACAGTACAAGGTCCAATGATATAATATCTCACACCCTTCTTCTTCCTCCTCCTCCGTCTCCTTCCCCACCCCTCCCTACACTATTCTCATTAGATAGATCACTCCTGGCATCTGAGCATGCCCAATTATTAATATACAAATATGTGAGGTCTGTCCTAAACAGATGTAAAATGTTGATTGTACTTTGGGAAAGGATAAAAAACAAGTACTTAATGGCAGATTTTTATTGTTTCCTTTAAAGATTTCTTTTGACGTCCCGGCCCCTGTTTGCAGCTATTTGCCTAATAAATTAAACCTTTCAGATTTAGTCTAAAAGTACACCCCCCCCCCCAAGCTTATTTTGGGACAAATCAATATTTCCTGCTAAAGGACACAGAAGGTCTCAGGAGGAGGCTTCTTTCATCTTCAGACAGTCACCCGTAATAAACCCAGATAAATATGATGTTTGTACAGATTTGTAACATGGCAAGAGATAAAGCAAATACAAAGCCAGTGGCGATGTGCCTCCATGTGGAGAGCGTGGAGAGCGTGGAGAGAGCGGAGAGCTTGGATAATGTGGAGAGCATGAAGAGCGAGGAGAGCATGGAGAGTGTGGAGAGCGTGGAGAGCGCGAAGAGCATAGAGAGCGTGGAAAGCAAAGAGAGTGTGGAGAGCGCGGAGAGAGCATGGAGAGCGTGGAGAGCATGGAGCGCGTGGACAGCAAAGAGAGTGTGGAGAGCGTGGAGAGCGCGAAGAGCATAGAGAGCGTGGAGAGCGCCGAGAGTGTGGAGAGCGCAGAGAGCAGGGAGAGCATGAAGAGCATAGAGAGCATGGAGAGCGCAGAGAGAGCATGGAGAGCGCAGAGAGCATGGAGAGCGTGGAGAGTATAGAGAGTGTGGAGAGTATAGAGTGTGTGGAGAGCGTGAAGAGCATAGAGAGAGTGGAGAGCATGGAGAGCATGAAGAGTGTAGAGAGCATGAAGAGCGCGGAGAGCGTGGTGAGCATAGAGAGTGTGGAGAGCGTGGAGAGCGCGAAGAGCATAGAGAGCATGGAGAGCATAGAGAGCATGGAGAGCATGAAGAGCATAGAGAGCGCGGAGAGAGCATGGAGAGCGCAGAGAGCGTGGAGAGCGCAGAGAGCATGGAGAGCGTGGAGAGCATAGAGAGTGTGGAAAGCGTGAAGAGCATAGAGAGCATAAAGAGTGTGGAGAGCATGAAGAGTGTAGAGAGCATGGCTTTATAACATGCAAAAAGATTTAATAGTTTAAAATAAATAAAGACAGCCTCTCAATCTTTTTCCTTAAGGACACTGATCCTTTATGGAAAAGAAGAAGCATTTGTGCATATTCACATATATTGATTCAAATCTTTAATCTTTTGCTGCAGTGAAATGGTTAATGAGCCCCCGGCTGTCCGAATCTTCCCTTAGAAGAACAATCACAAAGACTTCGCTGCTTGTCCTGGCCCGATGTCCAGGGGATAAATTTAGATATAAATAAAATAAAAAGAAGCCATGTCTGTGCCAGCCAAGAGAAACAAGAGCCCTGGACTCCTCAAGAGACAAACGAACGGAACTGGAGATGGATCAAACACCCCACGCCAGGCCGGGTGTAGAGGTCCAGATGGGGCCCAGTGTGCCAGCCATTCAGGGGCCAGTCACAGACATACAGGACTCTCACATAAACAGCTCTACGGCTCGAAACCTCACACAACACAAATAAAGGGTGAACCCAAATAATGGGGCACCTCCTAGTTAGGTCATAAGTTCCATGGTGGCCCACAAGGACAAGCTGACCGGCCAATTGTATGGACCAATCCCAGCCTAAAATGATTGGCTGGTCATTAAATCTTTGGCTACTAAGATGTTCTTGCCCCCAAAACTTTTGCATATTAAAGATAATCTGGCACCCCAAAATCAAGTTGTTTCTATGTTATTATTAAAAAGCATGAAAACTGACTATATGGGGAATCCCCTGTCGTTATTGCTGTAATTATATGCAAATAAGCAGCTTTTACAAATTAATTAGCTGCCTTGCCGTGCTAATTAGGATTACAGTCTGTTTGTCTGTCACTGTAGTAGCCAAATAAAGACCCTCAGTGTATATATATATATATATATATGGTGATTGCAGCCAGGAAATTAAAATATATTTGCTTCTAAGGAGGAAAGTTATGGCAAACTTGGACAAGCTTTTAAAAAGTAAAGATATAACACTATTAACAAAGGTATTAGAACTATGGTTATTCCCAGTAGTAAGACACGGATGTGAGAGCTGGACCATAAAGATGTCTGAGCGCCGGAGAATTGCTGTGTTGCAGAAAACTGCTTAGAGTCCCTTGGACTGCAAGAAGATCCAATCAGTACGACAGGAAATCAAGATAAACTGCTCACTGGAAGGTTTGATCATGAGGCTGAAGAAGAACTGGACATGTGAAAAGAAAACTGGCAAGGACATGTCAAAGAGGAATTGTCTAAGTATACTATTTGCTTCCACATACCATCTCTGTACATTCCCACCCGGCTGGAAAAATACACATTTACTGAGGTTTTCAAGGATGTCGAAAGAAAAGTTCTGAGAATTTCCAGGGTTGAGTGCGACAGTTTCACACAAGAAGTAAATAAAATAGAGAAGTTTTGTCTAAATAGAAAACTTACGGAGTATGGGGCATTGGGCAATCCGGGTCTTATTATTTCATCTTGGTGTTGAAATCCATAATAACAAAAAGTGACAGATGCTGAAAGTGCATCTTCCCTGGAGTTACCATGTATCACAAGACACTTAGGGTGTAGAATTAAAACAGAAATGGCATAAATGGAATTAAAACACTTTTTTTTTACACAAATAAATAAAACTGAAAACATATAAACAAACTTTGCACATTACAAATAGCATGCTCTATCACCTAGACCAGAGCAATAGGAGGGTGGTAACTGGCCCTTTAAGGAAAATTACTTATGCTGAGTAAAAAACAGGCATTTAAATTATACAAACAAGAGGGGACAGAGACTGCTTTACGGGAATACAAGGAAATCAACAAGGCAGCAAAAGCGCAATTAGACTGGCTAAAATAGAAAATGAAAAATTAATTGCAAAAGACAGTAAGACTAACCCTAAAATATTTTTTAAGTATATTAATGGGAAGAAGGCGAGGAAAGAAGCTATAGGAACATTACAATGTGACACAGGCTGTCTGATAATTAGTGACCAAGAAAAGGCAGATGAGCTAAATAGGTTATTTTCTTCGGTATACACAAGGGAGGTACCAGTGGTTGGGACACTGCAACATAATGAGGCTACACTACCTTCACCAAATAATTGGTTAACACAGGAAGTAATCCAAAAGAGGTTGGAAAAAATAAATGTTAATAAAGCCCCGGGTCCTGATGGAATACATGAAAGGGTACTAAGGGAACAGGGTTCTCTATTAGCCAAACCATTATATTTAATTTTTCAAGATTCACTCAACACAGGGTCTCTACCAGATGACGGGAGAAAAGCTGATGTGATACCTATATTTAAGAAGGAAGCAAGAGCAAATCCGGGGAATTATAGACCAGTGAGCCTCACTTCTGTAGTGGGGAAGCTTTTAGAAGGGTTAATAAGGGATAATATACAAGAATATGTCTATTTGAACAGGATTATAAGTAGGAGTCAACATGGGTTTATGAGGTATAGGTCATGTCAAACAAATCTAATTAGTTTCTATGAGGAGGTTAGGAGGAACCTGGATCAAGGCAACTCAGTGGATGTAGTCTTTTTGGATTTTGCAAAGGCTTTTGATACAGTGCCACATGGGAGACTATTGGGCAAACTAAGGGATACAGGAATTGCAGTAAATATCTGCTCATGGATTGAGAGCTGGCTAAAAGACAGGAAGCAAAGGGTTGTTGTAAATGGAACATACTCCGATTGGACTAATGTGGTAAGTGGGGTTCCTCAGGGTTCAGTATTAGGTCCTCTCCTTTTTAACATTTATTAATGACTTAGAGGTAGGATTGGAGTGTGGGGTCTCCATTTTCGCTGATGACACAAAGTTGTGCAAGGTAATTAAATCAGAAAATGATGTGCTTTCCCTCCAAGGGGATTTACATAAAATTGAGGAATGGGCATCTAAATGGCAGATGAGATTTCATACGAATAAATGTAAGGTTATGCATCTGGGAAGGAAAAATAGCCATGCTAAGTGCAGTATTGCACTGAAATGGAGACAAAAAGTAACCTTCTCTGTTCCAGAAATATTTACTGAAATTGTTAAATTTTATGCGTTGGAAATAGATCTTGAGGATATAGGTATTATTATGATTCCTAGATATAAATGGAAAATATGGCACAATAAGTCTAGCGGGTGAGTGTGACCAAAATTAGCATTGTTCCGCCTCTTCCCTCCCCCCGGCTCCCCCCGCTCCCTCGCCTCGCAAACAGAGATTAGGAATATCTTTTGCTTTTTTTTCTTTTGGTGGTTTGTTTGTTTGTGTGTTTTTGTTTGTTTTTGAATGTTCATTTATGAATATAAGTTAGATTGTGGTAACATCTAGAGAATCAAGTATAAATCCTCTGGAAGGCCCGTTTATGGATGCAGGTGTCACCGCTATTGAATGGTCTTTCTAGCAATGAAGGTATTTGTAATGGTACCTGTCACATGCTAGGCTGTAAATTTATAATATACAATAAAACTTGCAGAAGGAAGGGGGAAAAAGAAAGGAGAGAAAAGGAAAGGAAAAGGGAAAAGTGTAATAAAAGGAGTAAACTTTATTGGCAGGTAGGTCCAACGGACCACCTAGAACTTGTGATAAAATGGTATTATAATATACTCTACATATGAATTGTTATATTTAGGTGTCTTGTTGTACTGATTAAAACTTCATGAATGCCAAAATGTACTATCTCTATATTGGATGGAAAAGGTATTACTCTAATGGCAATGGGCCTCATTCAATTGCAATTTGGCCAATTGAATAGGGCTCTAAATAAGCACATAGCATATATTTTTTTTAAAGGTTTTTAGTTAGTGAAAATCTTGCTTTTGGATAGATGCTTACTAACTAAAAACTTCTTTAAAAAAAATATGTTATGTGCTTATTTAGAGCCCTATTCAATTGGCCAAATCGCAATTGAATGAGGCCCTATATATGCCAACCCAATCCCAAATTGTTTTGGAAATTTGTTAAAAATTCTCCCTTTCTTACATGTAACGAATTGGAGGGTATGATTGTGTCAATAAAAAAAAAAACATAAGAAAAAAAAAAAAAAAGAAAAATAGCCATGCAATTTATAATCTTAATGGAGCAAATCTAGGTGTATCAGATATTGAAAGGGGTTTGGGAGTGCTTGTGGACAACCACCTAGGTAACAGTGCTTCAAGCCAAGCAGCAGCTGCAAAGGCAAATAAAATATTAGCATGTATTAAGAAGGGTATAGAAGCCAGGGAAGCAAATATAATTCTGCCACTATACAAATCTCTAGTACGCCCTCATTTGGAATATGGAGTAAAATTTTGGGCACCACTTCATAAAAAGGACATTTTAGAACTGGAAAAGGTACAGAGAAGGGCAACAAAACTAATAAGGGGAATGGAGGGGCTAAGTTATGTAGAAGGACTAACCAAATTAAACTTATTTTCTCTAGAAAAAAGGCATCTAAGAGGAGATATGATCACCTTATATAAATACATCCAGGGTCAGCATAAAGATTTATCGGGGGAGCTTTTTGTGCCAAGAGGTTTTCAACTGACAAGAGGACATCCCTTGAGGTTAGAAGTAAAAAGATTCCACCTCAAAGAAAGAAAAGGGTTCTTCACAGTAAGGGTGGTTAATCTGTGGAATTCTCTACTAGAGGAGGTGGTGACAGCAGATTCGATAGATAACTTTAAAAGGGGACTAGATTTATTTCTAATTAAAAAGGGTATTCAGGGTTATCATGGATAATTAGAGAGACAGTAATGATCCAAATTTTTTACAACTATAGGACTCTATATAAGCACATAGCGTATTTTGTTTACAGAAGTTTTTAGTGAAGACCATGTTTTTGGATAGAAGTTCACTAACTAAAAACTTCTGTAAAAAAATATGCTATGTGCTTATATGGAGCCCTATTCAATTGGCCAAATCACAATTGAATGAGGCCCTAAGAAAGTAAAAATAAAATTAAAAAACATAGCATTTAATATGTGAAATACTGTATTTATCGGCATATAAAACGCGCTTTTTTTTACCTGAAAATAGGGGGCAAATGATAGGTGCGTGTTATACGCCGATATTCCCTCCCCCCTGCTCATCCTCCACCTCCCTCCTCATTCTAAACCCCCTCCGCATTCTAACCCCCCCTCCTCAACCTAAATCCCCCTCCTCCTCAACCTAAACCCCCCTCCTCCTCAACCTAAACCCCCCTAAATACGCGGTATATGCTAATGACGTGGCGCGCTGGCGCGCATGTGACGTCACCGGGTCAAGGAGCGAAGCGGAGGCCGGAGCAGAAGCAGGTAAGTGAGGGGAAGGTATTTAGGGGGGTTTAGGTTGAGGAGGGGGGTTTAGAATGCGGAAGGGGGGGATTAGAAATAGGAAGGAGGTTGAGGAGGGGGGTTGAGGTTGAGGAGGGGGTTAAGGATAGGGGGGTTGAGGAGGGAGGATGAGGGGGTTTGAGGATGGGAGAATTTGGGGGGTTGAGGATGGGGGGTTGAGGAGGGAGGATGAGGAGGGGGGTTTAGGATGAGCAGGGGGGTTGAGGAGGGGGTTGAGGATAGGGGGGTTGAGGAGGGAGGATGAGGAGGGAGGTTGAGGATGAGGAGGGGGGTTGAGGATGAGGAGGGGGGTTTAGGATGAGGAGGGGGGTTGAGGTTGAGGAGGGGGGTTGAGGTTGAGGAGGGGGTTGAGGAAAGGGGGGTTGAGGAAGGAGGATGAGGATGGGGGGTTGAGGAGGGAGGATGAGGAGGGAGGTTGAGGAGGGGGTTGAGGATGAGGAGGGGGTTGAGGATGAGGAGGGGGGTTGAGGATGAGGAGGGGGGTTGAGGATGAGGAGGGGAGTTGAGGAAGGAGGATGAGGATGAGGGGTGGAGGAGGGGGTTGAGGATGGGGGGTTTGAGGAGGGGGTTGAGGATGGAGGATGAGGAGGGAGGTTGAGGATGAGGAGGGAGGTTGAGGTTGAGGATTTTGCTTCAAAGTTCTTTATTTGAATTTTTTTTTCCCTGAAATTCCCTTCTTAAAATGAGGTGCGTGTTATACGCCGGTGCGTGTTATATGCCGATAAATACGGTATACAGATTTGAAATACTGCACGTGTCGTGAGCGGGCTTGCTGGGTATATAAGGTGACATGTAGGCATTCTGCAAACATATCAACCATCGCTGTCATGGGTAAAATGTGCGATTATCCGAATTTGAAAAGGGGATGTCATTGGCTTTCAGGTCAAGGGTGGCAGTATTTCTAAAACAGCGCAGTTTGTGAACTGTTTGCTTGCTGCTGCAGTTAAAGTGTACGGTGACTGAACAAATGGCGTCATTGCAAATAATCGGTGTCAAAACTGTGGAGCACCACGTGCCATTGATGTGAACATCAGCTATGAAGTTTGTGAGGGCCACAATTGAGCAACTCCCCATCCAAATGAACCAGGGGGCTACCAGATGTGTGTCTCAAATGACAGTACAGAGAACCCTGTTGTGTAGGGGCTTCAAAGCAAATGGTAGGTCACTGCACCCATGCTGATGAGGGATCAGAAACGGCTTCAATTTGCAGGACAGTACCGAAATTGGACCTCTTCTGATTGGCAAAGGAAAGTCTTCTCTGATGAGTTACGTATTCTGCTCCATCAACTGGATGGACGTTGGCGTGTCAGGCGTGAAACCTCCGAGAACAAACACTCTGCAAAAATTGTTGGTAGAACACAAGCTGGTGGCAGCAGCGTTATGGTCTAAGGGAATGTTTTCTTGGTATTTTCTGGGTCCACTCATACATCTGGAAGGCATTCCCAACCGATTGCGTTATCTATCTATCTTTGCAGATCAAGTACACCCATACATGTTGCCTGTCTTCCCTGGAGCTGATGGGATCTTCCAGCAGGACAATGCAACCTGTCATTGGCCAGAATTGCCTGGGAGTGGTTGGTGGAGCCTGACAAATACTTCCAAGTACTTCCCTGGCCTCCAAATTCCACCGACTTGAACTCCACCAAGCAGATGCGGGACCACCTTGATCACCATGTTCGCCATATGGATCCTCCACCACGCACTCTTCAGCAGCTGTCAAATGCACTACAGTCTGCATGGCTCCAGATACCCACGCCAACCTTTCAGCGACTTATTGACTAACTACCACACCGTCTAGGTGCTGTCAGTGCTGCACACGACGGTTATTCGGGAAATTAGCTGGTGGTCATAATAATGTGACTGGACCATGTATATATTAACTATTACATGACTACATGTAATTATGAAAGTGATATTAGTAGATAGCCTTCCCACTGCCAAATCCGCCAATCAAACAGTACAATGATGACCTCCTCTATCGTATATAAATGAATTTAACAGTAAATAAGTGATATATCTTGCAGACTACTGATACAGTCATGGAGCTTCCCAACACTGCATATTATGGGTAATAAATTAAAGGTTATATATATATATATATATATATATATATATATATATATATATATATATATATATATAAGAGCATACTGTTAATTTGGGACTTGAGTTCAGTATCCAGCTATTACCTCAAGTCCATTCTATGGAGTATTTTCATTATAGTGTGGAACTGATCTACTGAGAGATAAACATCCCCCCTGGCACTGTTATTCACTAAGAGAGATAATTATCTCTCTTAGTAACTCCACCGTGGAGGTTTGTGCTTGCTGGGACTTGTATCATAGATGTGTCATTGGTGCAATGAGCATGAGCTTCATGGATCTCAGAGATCCCCATGAATCTCCCTGTATATATATATATATATATATATATATATATATATATTATCAGTTCTAGTTCTTAAAATACCAGATAGGAGATATTAGTAATACTGGGCTCCTTTACCTGCTAGACAAAGTACTTAAAGGTAGTTTAATCCATTAGCTTCCACATTTTCAATCTAGGGTTTGAAGGAAGAAATATGTGTTAAACATTGGACACATTAACTACTTACTTTTAATTAATGTGCAAATACAGGTAATACAAATGTGAATATCTCCCTCTGACAAACTCTTATTCTGCTGGGTCAGGTCATGGCATCACTAGAGTTATCAACTTTACTGGTCCTTATTTCATGTACTGTTCTTAATCTAAATTATATACAACTAAGGGAATAATTATTGGTCAGATCTAAAAGTGTTATTTTCTTTCTCTCAAAATTATTAACCAATCACTAGAGTTAATGGATTCTGTGAAGAAATATTTACTTCCACTATGATGATTGTCCTCGGTCTGAGTTCACCAAGGGAAGGTCCTGACATTGTCAAAAGCTGCCTTTCTACATGCATTAATAGTGTATATTTTAAAGCTTTGCAGAATTTATATATATATATATATATATATATATATATATATATATATGTATGTATGTTAAAATGTACAGAGAAGGACACACACAGTGAGGCAGTCTGAAGCTTATGATCACTTGAAGCAGCGTGGAGACCTGGAAATCTGAAGAAATATACAGGCACTGTTTGTTTTGCTCCACCCAGGTTTAGCTGGTTTGTGAAGAAACCGTATAAATAAGCATTTAAGAACCATATTTTAAAAATACATGAAACACAACTGTTTTTAATGATTTTTAAACAGCAAAAAAGTAGTTTTTTTGCCTGAAAAATATTATGTAAAACATTTTTTAAACTTCATAACTAAGAGGAGATTCCCAGAGCATAGTGTAATGTGTAGCTCTCATTGGTAGACAAGTATGGCTCACACATCAATATTACTGCTCATTGACTAGTGGGGGAATGCCACCCAGAGGCGTTAAACATTTGAACAGGTTTATTGGGATATGAAGCCCCCTATTTAAAAAATAAAAACACTGTGACATGCCCATGCCCCTTTAAGGTTTTCATGTGAAAAGCAAGGTCATTTAAGGTTATCCAGCTATCTCTGCAGGTTTACTGAACTTAGGTGACCGCACCACCTATATAAAGATGGGCACTTATAAACAATGCATGCTGCAGGGTTCCCTGCCACCTGCAGACCAGGTTAGAGTGCGGTTTTAGGGGAGCCCTGCAATATGTATGTTTATTAAGTGCTATGGAAAGGAGACGTCTGGTGAAGCACCCGGCGTGATGGAGCCCCTCTCCCCGATTACACACAGCTCTGTACTGATCATCCTCCCCTTCTACCCCCCAGGTATTGTTCCCAATAATCTCATTTCTTACCTGGTTGCTGTCACTCTGCGTTACTTGTGCCTCTCGCTCCCAGGACACACACAATAAATACAGAGGGGCCTGCAGTCTTTTTGGAGGAATATGAGTGTTTGCAGTGTGCCTGGTTACCATGGCAGCCGCTGCTTTATGTAGAGGAGGGAACCAGCACTTGGTACCCAGCGCTCTGCGCAACCTGAGCCTGCACAGCCGCTGTGCACAATGTGAGAGAGCGAGGGGATAACTAATAGCTTATGTGTGCGTATCGCACAGTCGTGTCCGACTCTCTGTAACCTCATGGATTGCAACACACTATGCTGATCCACTTGGTAGAGATACTGGAGTGGATTGCCAGTTCCTTCTCCAGTGGGCACCACAGCACGCAGCTCCTGGTATTACTAGGTGGTCTCCCATCCAAGTACTGACCAGTTCCCTGACTGGAATCGAACCCAGGTTGTAGCAGTGAAAACACCGGATTCTAACCACTGGACCATTAGGGAACCCTGATAGTTTGCAGGTTTCTTTAACCATTGCAATGAGCAGATAAACAAAAGGGACACAGCAAAGGTTCCAAATAATGTACAATTTAATTTTATAGCTAGTAATAAGTACTTTTATCAATCCATTAAAAAAAAATGCATTTTCTTACAGTAAACTTGAGTTGCAGTTTGTAGTTTCTGATGCACGCACTAAGGACAGACTGATATATCTTGCTAATTATTGCACTGCTTGGTAATTACCTCCTATGGCTCTGAATCTCTTGTCTTTAGTGTAGAAAAGAAAAGACTGGGCATGCTCAGACCCCAGGGAGCAACCAGGGTAATTACAGAACTTTCTCCCTGGCCTTTAGGGAGGCATCTTATAGAAGCCCAAGGGTTAATAGTACCTTAAGTGTAAAATTTAAAGAGATACGATAGTTCAATATTTCAAAATAGCATGTTATTTTCGTGTTATTTTTTGCTTCTTTATTGAAAATATGGAATTACAAATTTAATTAAACATGACATGTATAAAACATATTTAATTTAAAACATCCAATCCATTCAGTCTTCCAAACACCTCAAAAATAAAATGCACGTAAAGTTTATTCTATTCTTAGACCCCAATAATATTGATTCATTTATATATATATATAAACAGTTTCAGTCGTTTGAGGAATTACTTCCACCTTCCTTGGTAATCTCGTAATTCTCGGTTTCTATTCACTACTTCTATATTTTTCTTCCAGTTAGTAAGTTCTCTTTGTTTCCAATATTTTACAATCAAACATTTTGCAGCTAAATGTATATGAAGAATTTGGGCATTAATTTAGGTATCATTTCTATTTTTTTCTTGAGAGTTAAGATCTTAACAATTTCTGAAATCTGAGCCAAGCAGAATTCCCAAAATATGGGGATTTTTTTCATATATGTGCATGTGTACCCACCTCTCCACATTCCCTCCAGCATCTGTCTAAATTATTATTTGATATCAATTATAATAATTCTGATAAGTGTGTAACGCTCCATTGGAGTGCACACACTTACCACTACTTCCTAAGTCCGTACAGAGCTGCGCGCATGCATGTCATGCGTGCACAACCGTATCTCGTATGCTGCAGAGAAAGACACAGGGGAGA
Organism: Discoglossus pictus; assembly: GCA_027410445.1. NCBI lineage: Eukaryota > Metazoa > Chordata > Amphibia > Anura > Alytidae > Discoglossus > Discoglossus pictus. Next base: position 187,623,747 of record CM050170.1, on the reverse strand, counting down.
GGGGGAAGGAAGGCACAGGGAAGAGGGGGGAGGAAGACACAGGGGAGAGGGAGATGGGGAAGGAAGACACAGGGGAGAAGGGGAGGAAGACACATGGGAGGGGAGAGGAAGACACAGGGGAGAGGGGGGAGAAAGGCACAGGGGAGAGGGGGGAGAAAGGCACAAGGGAGAGGAGAGGGAGGAGGAAGACACAGGGGAGAAGGGGGGAAGACACAGGGGAGGGTGAAGACACAGAGGAGGGAAGACGGGGGGAAGACACAGGGGAGGGGAGAGGGGGGAAAAGACACATGGGTGGGGGAAAGAGACACATGGGAGAAGGGGGGGAGACACAGGGTGAAGAGACACGGGAGGGGAGAGGCGGGAGAGACACATGGGAGGGGGAAGAGACACAGAGACAGAACAGAGAGAGAGAGGGAGGGAGAGGAGACAGAAGCAGAGAGAGGGGACAGAGAGAGGGAGAGGGAGAGAGAGAGTGAGAGTAAGAGAGGGGAAAGAGGAGAGAGACAGAACAGAGAGAGAGAGAGAGAGAGGAGAGAGAGAGGAGAAAGAAGGAGAGAGAGGAAAGAGAGAACAGAGAGAGACAGAGAGAGGGGACAGAGGGAGAGAGAGAGGGAGAGAAAGAACAGAGAATGAGGGAGAGGGAGGGATAGAGTAGAGAGAGAGAGAGAGAAAAAGAGAGAGAGAGAGGAGGAGGGGGAGAGAGAGGGAGAGATAGAGAAAGGCGGGGAGAGAGAGAGAGAGAGGGAGAGAGAGAGAGAGAGGGAGAGAGAGAGAGAGAGGAAGAGAGAGAGAGAGAACAGACGCAGCAGTATTTGATACTTTGAATTGGCTTCCAGCAGGAGTGGTAGAAGGTGCAGAGAAGTAACCAAAGCTGCACCCACACCACAACCAGTGTTTGTATTAGCAGTCTGATTGTGTTATATATGTAAACTCTTATTCTTTACTGCAGGGACTGGGGTGAAATGTGCTGCAGAAAGAGAAAGATAAAAACTCTTATATCAAAATACATAGCACCTTCTTACATGATATGTGTCAGACTGCAAATCCATGATGCTTTGCTGCAGAGACCGAATCCCCATACATTGCTACAATGTTGCAGCCTCCTCTTATTGGCCAAAACAAATTATGAATTTTATGCTCATTGCGCCTGGGTTTTTAGGGGATTTTTACTCTCAAATTCAACTGCCAGAAAATAGAAGAGATTTTGATAACTTCAGGGTAAGTTTATGAATGTTTATTTAGAAGTCCAGTGGGTATAAATTAGTATAATGGTATTACGAGCTACAACATGTGTAATTTGCTGATTTTGGGTATGTTCTTTATGTATGTATTTACTTTTCAATAATATAAATTAGTATAATATAAATTTACTTTGCTCAGTAGGAAAGTGTGAATAGCAGAAACGCAGCTTGACGTATCGCATGATTTATTTATGAGACAATACTTTAACGAAAACATGTAGAAGTGCCCAGGAATGAAGCTTTGTGACCTGTCTAACTGGTTATAAGGGGCTTAGTGAGACATCTGGAGGCACAATCCTTGAGTTAAAGTTATAGTATCGTTACAGAGATGTAAAAAAAAACATATATTTTTACTTAAAAGCTGATTTTAGACTTATAATGCTTACAATATTCCAGAGGAAGCATAGTGTCAGTGCTGCCTACTCTCCCTACCAGATTCATTTATTAATGATATTCCCGTAACTGGATCTTTAGCAATGATGGTGATAGAAAACGCATCCCAGGATACATTGTGTGATTGGCTGGAGTTCAGAGCACAGTAATCATGTCTGCAAGCGGAGGAGGCAGCACCGTCACTGTGCTTTCTAGTATATGGAAATATATAGAGGTTTGTAAGATCCCTAGAAATCCTTGTTCTGCAAAAAGTTACGTAAAACGATGTAAAAAGATATAGGAAATTATATTAGTGAGTAGACATGAGAGATGTTTGAGGAATGATACAAATATGTGAGGGGTAATAGAAATAACTTGAGGGTGTAAAGGGTGGTTAATATGAGTGAGATGAATAAAAGGTGACTGGTGATGAGTAAGGAGGGGTAGAAATTGAGAAACAATGGAGATTGATGACATGGCGGTTGAGAAGTAAGTGGTAACATATATGAGAAAAAAGAGGGAGATGGACAGTGGCAGATCTAGTGAAGGGAGGGCCCTAGTGCAAAATAATTTGGGCCCCTAACCTATTGTGGGTCCTGGTGCTTTGCACCTGCTGCACACCACTGGTGAAGAATGATTAACAAATGTAAGGAACAGCATATAGTTGTGCTCAAAAGTTTGCATATCCTTAGGCGAATTGGTAATATGTGAACCCTTTATAAAGAAAACATGAGTTAGCAGCAAAACACATTTCTTTTATTTCTTCTGGGATTCATATTCACCTGTAGGTTATAACAGAATGGCACAATCATAAAACATAACATGGCAGCAATGACAAAATGAAATGGCCCTGATCAAAAGTTTACATACCCTTAGTTCTTAATACTGTATATTGCCCCCTTTAGCATTAATGGCAGCGTGCAGTCTTTTGTAATAGTTGTCTAAGAGGCCCTTAATTCTTGCAGGTGGTAAAGCTGCCCATTCGTCTTGGCAAAATGCCTCCAGGTCATGCAAAGTCTTTGGTCGTCTTGCATGAACCGCACATTTGAGATCTCCCCAGAGTGGCTCGATGATATTAAGATCAGGAGACTGTGATGGCCACTCCATAACCTTCACCTTTTTCTGCTGTAACCACTGGAGGGTCAACTCGGCCTTGTGCTTAGGGTCGTTGTCATGCTGGAAAGTCCAAGAGGGTCCCATGAGCAGCCTTCGTGCAGAAGAATGCAAATTGTGTGCCAGTATTTTCTGATAACATGCTGCATTCATCTTGCCATCAATTTTCATAAGATTCCCTGTGCCTTTAGAGCTCACACACACCCAAAACCTCAATGAGCCACCATCATGCTTCACAGTGGGGATGGTATGCTTTTCACTATATGCCTTGTTGACCCCTCTCCAAACATAGCCCTTATGGTTGTGACCATAAACCTCTGTTTTGGTCTTGTCACTCCAAATTACAGTGTGCCAGAAGCTGTGAGGTGTGTCAAGGTGTTGTCGGGCATATTATAACTGCGCTTTTTTTTGTGGGATTGGCGCAGTAAAGGCTTCTTTCTGGCAACTCGACCATGCAGCTCATTTTTTGTTCAAGTATCGTCGTATTGTGCTCCTTGAAACAACCACACCATCTTTTTCAAGAGCAGCCTGTATTTCTCCTGAGGTTACCTGTGGGTTTTTCTTTGTATTCTAAACAATTCTTCTGGCAGTTGTGGCTGAATTTTTTCTTGGTCTACCTGACTTTGGCTTGGTATCAAGCGATCCCCGAATTTTCCACTTCTTAATAAGTGATTGAACTGGCATTTTCAAGGCTTTGGATATCTTTTTATATTCTTTTACATCTTTACAAAGTTCCATTACCTTGTTACGCAGATCTTTTGAAAATTATTTTTGCTCAGTGCAGAGCTAACAAACTCATTTACTATTTATTCACAGACACTAATTGCAATTTAAAAAGCCACAGATGTATTTAATTAACCTTTAATTGCCATTTTAACCTGTGTGTGTCACATTCAAGGGTCTATAAAATTTTGATCAGGGCCAATTGGGTAATTTCTGTTATCATTATGATTTAAAAAAGGAGCCAAACTGCTACGTGATAATAAATGGCTTCATATGATCACTCTCCTTCAATAAAACATTTTTTTTGAATGATCAGTAATCTCTACAAAATAAATGCCCAAATTTTACCATTTTTGCCAGGGTATGCAAACTTTTGAGCACAACTGTAACTTAGTGGATATTGATGCTGTGAAAAAAAAACATCAAAATGACCTAGCAGACACCAAGAGGTAATTCTAGTATTCATACAAGTTTAGTACCCACGGTCACGCAGCATAAAGTTGTTTTTATCTTTAAAAAAAAAACAGAAAATTGTCTGTACATTGTAATAACCATTTTCTGTACAGTAAATAATTTTCTGAGATATTCAGCTTTGTTTGTGCTTATCAGTTATGCTAATATGTGTCTTTATATGCTAATTTGTAGCTCTGAGTGCTTGATAGTGTGGGGGAGTCTACCTGCAATTATAATGCTGAGACATCATCTTTTTGCCACAACAGGCTGTTTCACTATTTATCACTTTACGGAATTTAATATGTAATCAGAATGTACTAATTTGCATTATACAATAAATAAATGCAGAATATATAAGAAATTACATAACAAATAAATGCGTAATTACAATCTATAGCTGCTTCTCATGTGTAAGAATAAAAAACAAAATACTTGTTTCGGGGGAAATAGATTATTTTTACTGTGAATGCTCTAAATCTCACGGCAAAAACATAACTGGGCACCAATAATACAGACTCCGGCTTTTATAGACATTTTTTTCTGTACAAGCTCCGCTGTTGTTATTGTAACGGATCCAAGTCAGCGCCGGCCCAGTCTACAACTATTATATTATAAAGATAACAGGAACCTGGTTTATTTAGTCACTGAGCTGCCAATTTCCCAGCCAGCAGAATACACTAATTACCTAATTATTTATTATGCTACAAAGTAACATTCACACTTGTCACAAAGTCACAGCAATGTAATGTTACACAAGTGTTTCCATGTGCAATAATTATATTAACACAATAAGTAGTATTAATTGCATTATTATAACAAGGCAACTGCCATGATCCGCTACATAGCAGAAAGAGAGACAGAGATAGACAGAGTGAGCCAGAGAAAGAGAGAACGAGAGACAGAGTGAGCCAGAGAAACAGAGAAAGAGAGACATAGATAGACAGAGTGAGCCAGAGAAACATAGAAAGAGAGCCAGAGATAGACAGAGTGAGCCAGAGAAAGAGAGACAGAGATAGACAGAGTGAGCCAGAGAAAGAGAGAACGAGAGACAGAGTGAGCCAGAGAAACAGAGAAAGAGAGACAGAGATAGACAGAGTGAGCCAGAGAAACATAGAAAGAGAGACAGAGATAGACAGAGTGAGCCAGAGAAACATAGAAAGAGAGCCAGAGATAGACAGAGTGAGCCAGAGAAACAGAGACAGAGATAAACAGAGTGAGCCAGAGGAACAGAGAAAGAGAGACAGAGTGAGCCAGAGAAAGAGAGACAGAGATAGACAGAGTGAGCCAGAGAAACAGAGAAAGAGGGACAGAGATAGCGAGCCAGAAGAAAGATGGAGATACAGAGATAGTGTGTCAGAGAAAAAGAGAGAGACAAACATAGGGAGCAGGAGAATGAGAGAGAGAGAGAGAGAGAGAGAGAGAGAGAGAGAGAGAGAGAGAGAGAGAGAGAAAGAGAAATAGAGTGAGCAAGAGAAAAAGAGAGACAGAGTGAGCAAGAGAAAAGGAGAGACAGAGAGAGTGAGCAAGAGAAAAAGAGAGAGACAAAGCGCATAAGCCAGAAAAAGAGAGAGACACAGTGAACAAGAGAAAAAGAGAGAGAAACATATATAGTGAGCCAGAGAAAGAGAGACATACATAGTGAGCCAGAGAAAGGGAGAGAAAGAGAGAGACAGGCAACAAGGGTAGAGACAGAGAGTGAGCCAGAAAAAGAAAGAGAGACAGTGAGCCAAATAAAGAGGGAAAGACAAAGATAGCGAGCAAGAGAAAAAGAGAGAGTGAGAGAAAGAGCATAAGTTAAAAAAAGAGAGCGAGGCAGTGAGTGAAAGAGAAAGAAAAGAGTGTCAAAGACAGTAAAAGAGAAAGAAAAGGAAGGAGAAGCAAAGGGAACAATGGTGAGGAAGTGAGAAAGAATGGCAGAAAGAGAAAAATATAGCAACACAGATAGAGAGAGAGAGACACAGGGCCTCATTCAATTGCGATTCGACCAATTGAATAGGGCTCTATATAAGCACACAGCATATTTGTTACAGAAGTTCTTAGTGAAGACCTTGCTTTTGGATAGAAGATCACTAACTAAAAACTGCTGTAAAAAAAATATGCTGTGTGCTTATATAGAGCCCTATTCAATTGAATGAGGCTCCAGAGTAACAGAGTCAAAAAGAGTGACAGAGAGACAGACAGAGTGTGAGAGACAGCTGGTGCATAATTAGTCCTCACCAACTTGTTTAATAAAAGGTCTGTATTTAAATACTGAAAATGTCTTATTTGTTTTCAACAATATCTCAATCCAGAGAGCGTGAGATACCGAGCGGACAAATCCCGTGTCACAGCGCACATAATATATCAAGGCAACCAAGTAAATGGATTAAATCATATTAACCTGGTGCAAAACTTCACAACATGAGCAACTAGATCTTTACAAATATGTTTTCACTTTATCTTCAGTTTGCGAGAAATCGCCATCTGTGGATTCTGTGTCCAAGGTCAGAACCAGACCACGCGGAAAGGTACTGAGAAAACATGGAATATGTGTGTGGCGATTTACACACGACACGTGAAACTCTATTTAATGACCCCAAACTAAAATTCTGCCCCTTCATTCATTTTTTTATTTCTAAAGTGGATAATTCCTGAGAAACTCAATATTATTTGTGCTATATTTTTATGTAATAGAGTGCCTATTAAATATTGCTTTCTGTGATAGCCCAAACAATGACCCCCAACATTGTCATTCAGTTAGACCTCCTCCCCCACCCTCAACAAGTACTGTGAGCTGTGAATTAGCATACTGAGATGCACATTAGAAGGGAAAAACAATATTGTATTACTCAGGAATGATCTACTGCGGAGAAAATCTAGTAAAATGTTAAGCCAGTTTTCATGCTATTTATTCTGAAGGGGACTTTCTGTTAGTGTGACAGGGTCTCCTAATTCAGTCCATTCTTTAATAAACTTTATTACTACTATTATTATTATTATTATTATTATTAATAATAATAATAATAGATCTCTTAATAAACACAACTAAATTGTATTGTCTAATTACCTCTCAGCACAAACAGCTCTATGATGATAGGATCATTTTATAGGGCATATATAAGGGAGATATATAACTATTCAGAGCAATGATTTACCCCAATCATATAATATTATGGCATTTTCTGACTTTTTCGGTTTGAACCCTATGACCTCATTGGAATTGAATAGGTTAAATGTTGTCTCACGTGTCTCATGCGTGTTCAATGACAGTTCTGGAGGACAGACATATTTACAGGAACAAATCCCACCGGAATACTATTACATGCTTGAATTTAAAAGGACAGGATGCCTGAATACACGCCAGCGACATAATTACACAGACATTTAACACTTACTAAATAACAGCTTTAAATCTACACGATTATGGCGTAAGTGAAAAGATCGCATATAAATATATATAATTACAATGGGATGTTATTAAAATTTTTCAGCATAAGTGTTAGATAATTGAGCTTGAAGTTTAGACGTTTTAGGCATTATTTACCTGAAAAGATCCACCGCTTCTAATAACTTTGGCAGTGAGTGGTAAAAAGTAGGAGTGAGATAATAGCAAATGCAGAGGGCCACAATGGGCGCCAAAATGTGCGAGTTGAGCAAGCGCATAGCGCATGACGAGGCTTGCAATACACGCCAAAGGCACTCATTGCGAGGCCCGCAAGGGAGAGGGAATGGGAGAGGAGGGGAGGAGGTAGGGAGGATATTTTCAGTGCTCATTGCGAGGCTCGGAATGGGCCCCGAAAGTTGTGAATTGCGCCTGCGCATAGAGAGATAGAAGAGAGAGAAGGGAGAGGAGGGAGAGAAGGAGAGCAACGACAGAATGGAGAGATAGAAAAGAGAGAAGGGAGAGGAGAGAGAGGGGAGAGGAGAGAGAGAAGGAGAGCAAAAACAGAAGGGAGAGAGAAGAGAGAGGACAGAAAGAAGGGAGAGGAGAGAGAGAGAGGAGAGCAGACAGAACAGAGAAAGAAGAGAGAGTAGAGAGAGAAGGGAGAGGAGAGAGAGAGGAGAGCAAAGACAGAACAGAGAGAGAGAAGGGAGAGGAGAGAGAGAGAGAATGGAGAGGAGAGGAGAGAAGGAGAGAATAGACAGAATGGAGAGATAGAGGAGAGAGAAGAGAGAGGAGAGAGAAGGAGAGAGAGAGGGGAGAGGAGAGGGAGAAGGAGAGGAGAGCAAAGACAGAAGGGAGAGAGAAGAGAGAGGAGAGAAAGAAGGGAGAACAGAGAGAGAAGGAGAGCAGACAGAACAGAGAGAGAAGAGAGAGTAGAGAGAGAAGGGAGAGGAGAGAGAGAATGAGAGCAAATTCAGATCAGAGAGAGAGAAGAGAGAGAGAGAAGAGAGAGAAAGAGAGAGAGAGAGGGAGGGAGAAGGGAGTGGGAAGAGAAGGAGAGAAGGAGAGCAAAGACAAAACGGAGAGAAGAGAGAGAGAGGAGAGAGAGATGGGAGAGGAGCTAGAAGGAGAGAGAAATAAGGTAGAGGAGAGAGAGAGAGAGAGAGAGAGAGAGAGAGAGAAGGGAGAGGAGAGAGAGAAGGAGAGCAAAGACAGAATGGAGAGAGAGAATAGAGATGAGAGAGAGAGAGAGAGAGAGAGAGAGAGAGAAGGGAGAAAGGAAATGACAGTGGAGAAAAAAAAGAGAAAGGAGAGCAAATCCAGAAAGGAGGGAGAGGAGCAAGAAAAGGAGAGTGGAGAAGAGAGTGATGGGGAAAGGAAAGAGAGAAAGGAGAGCAAAGAGCAAAAGTAAAGAGAGAAATGAAGAAGAGAGATGTGAGAAAGAAGGACAGAGAGAAGGACGAGTAGACAGAAAAAAGAAAGAGAGAAGAGAGAGAAGAAAGAAGAGTGAGTAATAGAGACAGGAGAAAGGAGAGAGAGAATGGAGAGCAGACAGAAGTATGGAGAGAAGGGAGAGTAAATACAGAAAAGGAGAGGAGAGAAGAAAAAAGAGTGGAGAAGAGAGAAGGGAAAGGAGAAAGAGAAGTGAGAGGATAGAGGAAAGGAGAGAGTTAGGGAGAAGAGAGTAAAGAAAGTGATAGTAGAAAAAAAGAGAGAGAAAGGGGGAGGGGAGAGGAGATAGGGTAAGTAGAGGGGGAGGGAGATAGGTGAGAGAAGTGGAGAATAAAGAAGAAAAAAGAAGAAAATAAATAAAAATAAAGATATATAAATTGAATTATATTCTCACATCCATTCCAATTCCTATTTTGCAGCCAACATCCCAATGACATCGACTCGTCCAGTAGATAAATAAACACAACGTGTGCAGCATCATCTCGGCTTCCAGCTTAGAATTGTTAATTATATTGAACTGCAAATGTGTTTATTTTTATGCAGACGTTTCATTTCTTCATGAACTGGGATATTTTCTGTGTCACTGTAACAGCTTTAGATTAAATGGTCATGAAGGTTCCTGGATGTTACTAGAGATATACAGTCAGGTCCATAAATATTGGGACATGGACACAATTCTAACCTTTTTGACTCTATACACCACCACAATGGATTTGAAATGAAACGATCAAGATGTGCTTTAACTGCAGACTTTCAGCTTTAATTTGAGGGTATTTACATCCAAATCAGGTGAACGGTGTAGGAATTACAACAGTTTGTATATGTGCCTCCTACTTTCTAAGGGACCAAAAGTAATGGGACAATTGGCTGCTCAGCTGTTCCATGGCCCGGTGTGTGTTATTCCCTCATTATCCCATTTACAAAGAGCAGATACAAGCTCCAGGGTTCATTTCAAGTGTGCTATTTGCATTTGTTGCTGTTAACTCTCAATATGAGATCCAAAGAGTTGTCACTATCAGTGAAGCAAGCCATCATTAGGCTGAAAAATCAAAACAAACCCATCAGAGAGATAGCAAAAACATTAGGTGTGGCCAAATCAAATGTTTGGAACATACTTATAAAGAAAGAACGCACCGGTGAGCTCAGCAACACCAAAAGACCTGGAAGACCACGGAAAACAACTGTGGTGTATGACCGAAGAATTATTTCCCTGGTGAAGAAAACACCCTTCACAACAGTTGGCCAGATCAAGAACACTCTCCAGGAGGAAGGTGTATGTGTGTCAAAGTCAACAATCAAGAGAAGACAGAGGGTTCACCACAAGATGTAAATCATTGGTGAGCCTCAAAAACAGGAAGGCCAGATTAGAGTTTTCCAAACAACACATAAAAAAGCCTTCACAGTTCTGGAACAACATCCTATGGACAGATGATACTAAGATCAACTTGTACCAGAGTGATGGGAAGAGAAGAGTATGGAGACGGAAAGGAACTGCTCATGATCCAAAGCATACCACCTCATCAGTGAAGCATGGTGGTGGTAGTGTCATGGCGTGGGCATGAATGGCTGTCAATGGAACTGGTTCTCTTGTATTTATTGATGATGTGACTGCTGACAAAAGCAGCAGGATGAATTCTGAAGTGTTTCCGGCAATATTATCTGCTCATATTCAGCCAAATGCTTCAGAACTCACTGGACGGCGCTTCACAGTGCAGATGGACAATGGCCCGAAGCATACTGCAAAAGCAACCAAAGAGTTTTGTAAGGGAAAGAAGTGGAATGTTATGCAATGGCCACGTGAATCACCTGATCTGAATCCGATTGAGCATGCATTTCACTTGCTGAAGACAAAACTGAAGGGAAAATGCCCCAAGAACAAGCAGGAACTGAAGACAGTTGCAGTAGAGGCCTGGCAGAGCATCACCAGGGATGAAACCCAGCGTCTGGTGATGTCTATGCGTTCCAGACTTCAGGCTGTAATTGACTGCAAAGGATTTGCAACCAAGTATTAAAAAGTGAAAGTTTGTTTTATGACTGTTAATCTGTCCCATTACTTTTGGTCCCTTAAAAAGTGGGAGGCACATATACAAACTGTTGTAATTCCTACACCGCTCACCTGATTTGGATGTAAATACCCTCAAATTAAAGCTGAAAGTCTGCAGTTAAAGCACATCTTGTTTGTTTCATTTCAAATCCATTGTGGTGGTGTATAGAGCCAAAAAGATTAGAATTATGTCGATGTCCCAATATTTATGGACCTGACTGTATAATATCCCTGGGTATCTATTTACTTTTATGTACTTTATTTTGTTAAGCAGTGCTTATAAGCTTGTTTTTAAACTCATACAGGGACTATTATAAGCCCTTCTTAAAATAAAGTACATAAAAGTGAACAGATACCCAGGGGTATTATATACCTGGTAACATCCAGGAACCTTCATGACCATTTAACCAAAAGTCTTACAAGGATGTATCGTGATTTGCAGCAACAAAACTTCAAAAATAACAATAAGTAGCAAAATTTCAAAAATTTCAAAAATACAATACAATTAAAATAAATGATAATATGGGATAAGATATTTGTTGTTCCACAGCAGGGTATGATGGCCCTGCTTATATATAAACATGTGGGTATGAATTATATTAAATATACAGAAATACAAGATGTATAAAACAAGAAGAACCTAATTCCTGTGAAAATCCCAAAAAATATAAATTAAGCTTTTAATTGCTTCGCAAAACTCTCTCACCGCCAACACGTTTCATATGACAACTTCATCAGGGAATGGCTAGTTCAGATGTTAGCACGGTCAGGTCACTTGCACCTTGCGGGGTCAGCACAGCCACCTCTTTCCCGATATAACTGCTTAACTCCTTAAAGCCTGGAATATTCCTGTGACGACTGTTTATTTTAACTGGAGAAACAAAGATCTTTGCACCCAGACCGCGCCCACGTGATATCCGACATGTCCTTTATTTTGTGCAGAGCTTCCAACAGCTTCTGTCTTCAAGGTTTAATTAAAGCATCACTGTACTGCCCTGATTTAATTAGGAGTGACCATTAATAATATGCATATTTTATTATTTCAAAAAGCAATATCCAATATTAAACTTACTGTTAAAGATTCAACTCAACTGCTTTTATCCACCCCCTATAAGGTCAGTGAGGGGAGGTGGCTCTGTATAGGACATTGTCAGGCACGGTCACCACCAGCACCATGACCTCCATTGGTTGGAGTCTTTTTGGATCAGGGTTTTTTTGGGCAACTCAATTTTGCTGTTGGAAATAGTTTATTCTCTTATTAGATCTCAAACAATTCTCATCCAAAACACCCCACACGCTTATATGACCTTATCAGGAAGGAGACAAACACTCAACTGGAGGCATATACTCTAATTGTTAAAAATGAATATAATACTGAATATTGCTATTATAATTAATCAGGATTTGTTTTAATGATTGATTCCTAATTAAATTAACTAGCTCCACTTGCTATTACATTACAGTAATCCTTTAAAAAAAAACTTGTAATTAAAAGGACACAGAAAAGGTTGAGATAAGCAAATGCATATTTCAGCAAATGTGTAAGTTATAGTTTTTGCCAAAAAGTATATATATATATATATATATATATATATATATATATATATATATATATATATATATATATGTTACATTAAATAGTGCATAACATCCCTCCGAGGTTATTGGAACCCAATAAGGGCTTTGTGGGTGGTCCCATGTATAGCAGTTGTTGCTGAGTGACTTTATGATCCATAACATCAGCAGTAAAGCAATATAACAATTACTGTATTATTGATAAGAGGCTAACTGGCAAATTGTTTATTGCTGATAAGATGCTGACTAAGGATGGAGGTTCTCGAAGAAATGGAAATTTCCAAAGTCAAATTTCCGGCCTCAGATCTGCTTTTTTTGCTAGCGGTAATAATATGCAAAGTTGTTTATCTAGACTTGCAGTAACAATATTGCAAAACTGGGACAATTCTGTGTCAATGTACCACTCGTTACTGGCTCAAGGAAACAGACAAACCACATTAATATGGAAACAGCTTGTTACGTGCAAAAATCAGCCGCAGTTTATTTTACTATTATTGTTATTTTCAGAGGTGGTTTTCAAAAAGTGTTACAAGTAAATAATAATAATAATAATAATAATAATAATAATAATAATAATAATATATAGCTATTCTCTCTCCCCTTTTTATGTTATTCTTAAAGAGCATTACAACTGTTATATGTTGTGTTATCCATTTTTTTCTAAAGTGTATAAATCCTGGGAAAGTCCATGTTCTTGTTGCTGTATTTATATGCAAATGAGAAACACATGCATATTAATTTGCTGTTTTGATGTGCTATTTAGGCTTACAGTCTGCTTGTCTGTGGCCAAAATAAAGATCCCCAATATTATATGGCAGTTAGACTCCTCTCTCACCTTTCTCAAGATTTGAGCCTCACATTAGCATACAGCCAGTATTTAATGTTATTTAAAATTAAATCATCTTCCCGTTGCAGTGATGGAGTCCCTTTAAATGGAGAAAAATCTGGTTATAAATTAATAAAACACATATTATATATGATTTATTTCTGTGCATGAACATTAATATACGGGAAGAGTTAAAGTGATGGAGAGACAGATTGAGATGTAAAAATAGAGTACAGAGTAGAGATGAGTAGACAGCTGGATTTATACCTACACATTTAACGGCTGACCTAGCTCATCAGAAAATCAGATTTTCTTTAATTAGTGAATCATTCTCAGTGAATGTGAAAAAGCAGAAACAAACAAACAAACAAACATCAGCAGAAAATACATATAGTACAGGAGAAAAAAATAATGATTATTTTAATGTATCTAGTGGAATAATGACTGAGCCGATTAATGCCACAATTAAGAATAAATACAGATAAATAATCTAAAAATATTTTATTTTTTCTCATTATTATTATTTGATGATCAGATAATTAGAGGAGATGTTTTAATAAATAGGTGTTAGGATGACAGATGCTAAACAAATGTTATTATTACTATTATTATTATTAGCTTTATTTGTTACAATGTTACTAACGTGATTATATACTAACAAGCCTAAATTTTATTTCACATCATTAAAAACAAATTAATTAATTTAAAAAATGATCCATTATTTAAAAACAAATAATAATATATTTTATACTTAGCTACCTGGCAACACTGTATATATTATATATTATGACATTTATAATGAACTAGTAACTTGCCCGTCAAAAATGACAGGAAAATATTTGATGTGTCTCTTCCCCCCTCCCTCTCTCCCCTGTGTCTCTTCTCTCACCCTCTCCCTCACCTGTGTCTCTTTCCCCTCTCCCTCCCATGTGTCTCTTCTCTCCCCCTCTCCCTCCCTGGTGCCTCTTTCCCATCTTCCTCCCATGTGTCTCTTCTCTCCCCCTCTCCCTCCCTGGTGCCTCTTTCCCATCTTCCTCCCCTGTGTCTCTTCTCTCCCCCTCTCCCTCACCTGTGTCTCTTTCCCCTCTCCCTCCCATGTGTCTCTTCTCTCCCCCTCTCCCTCCCCGGTGCCTCTTTCCCATCTTCCTCCCATGTGTCTCTTCTCTCCCCTTCTTCCTCCCCTGTGCCTCTTTCCCATCTCCCTCCCCTGTGTCTCTTCTCTCCCTCTATCCCTCCCCTATGTCTCTTTCCCCTCTCCCTCCCATGTGTCTCTTCTCTTCCCCCTCCCTCCCCTGTATCTCTTCTCTCCCACTCTCCGTCCCCTGGGTCTCTATCCCCTCTCCCTCCCCTGTGTCTCTTTCCCCTCTCCCTCCCCTGTGTCTCTTCTCTCCCCCTCTCCCATGTGTCTCTTCTCTCCCCCCCCTCCCCTGTATCTCTTCTTTCCCACTCTCCCTCCCCTGTGTCTCTTTCCCCTCTCCCTCCCGTGTCTCCCCCCTTCATCCCCCTTGTCTCTCTCCCCTGTCTCTCTACCACCCTCTCGTGTCTGTCCCCGTCTCTCCCTCGATGCACGTCACATAGTGTGTAACCTCTCACCGCCAATGCGCATGCGCGGCAGGAGCGTTACACACTATGACAACTATTATAGTGATGTGATGGGTAATTGATGAGAGATGATGTCATTAGGACATATATACGCTTAATATTTGCAAACCTTTTTTTTTTTTAATTAAAAAAATAATAAACACATTATTTGCTTTTTTATCATAAATTGTTTACTAGAGGCATCCATTTTTTTATTCAGCTGTCTGGCAGTTCCTCTGGCGTGTCCTTGTAAACTAATGAGATTTTCATTACTGCTGTTGAAAGCACTGGCATTTCCTAATGCCAGATCTTCACTGTGTAGATACAACTTCATGTGCAAACAAAAGCTCCTCCCACTTGGATCTAACAGCAGCAACAAGGCATATAAAAGGCAATATATTACAGGTTGTATTGTTGTGTTTTTGATACTAAAGTATATATTAATCTGCAGATCTCATTGGCTGAATATTTTTTTGTGCTCTGCCCCTTCTGGATCACTACCTTGTCATGGTGAAGGCGCTTGTGTACCTCAATGAAGCTGTGAGATATGCTATGTAGGGTCACCCAAGATGGGCAGGTTATAGCAGAGAGGTCAGACAAATCGTGGTCCAATGAAGAAGGAACTGGCAACCCACTCCAGTTTTTTTGCCATAAAAAAAACATATTGATAAGCCCAACCAGACACATACACTATAAGGTCACAGAAAATCGGACATGACTGAACATACAGAAACATCATCAAATAATGCCTTTCTGAAGCAACAAAGATAACAATCCTTTTCATGTCTGTTTATGTCAATCAAACCAAACACATTGCTTCGTTTCAGCCCAACAGAAATCATGGGAGCCTTTCAGAAAAGGGTGGAAACAAAAGATGGTGGCTTCAAATGGAAGCTGGAGTCAGGTCATATCAGAGTATCATTACATGTAAGCTCCTGTGACTTGCATTGTTACTCCAGCCACGACTGCTGATAAGAGGCTTACCAGGAATACCTGTAGGCTCCAGTGATTATCCCAACACTTTGATTCATACTGATGCCAAAGTGTTTCTTTATTTTTTCAGTATTCACAAGAAATATTTAGGCTCTTCAAGGAAAATGCTCCAGGCCAAGGATTATACAGAGCGCTCAGTCATAGCATTCAGGGGAAGGGTCTCTCTGAGGGTCTGCTGCTAACATATAATATACCTCCCTGTATGAGAGCTCCTCATTGCATATAGAGAGACAACATGCAGAGACAAGACACTGTGTCATGTGTGTATATATTTATGTTTCATAACAAAGACACACTTGACATTTTTAACTGACATTTTTCTATCATACTTTTCTCAGCTGATTATGTCTGTTACTTTCCCATAAATAAATAAGCTTTCCAAAATAGTATTAAAAGCACTGATAGAAACTACTTATGCATTCAAAGCTGATTGGGGAAACCAAAAAGGAATATTCCACAGCAGCATAATTGCATAAAAGCTAGCAAAATTGACCTTTCCTGTTTTATGCTAGCACACATGCACGCGCAACTCGCACAAATGTACGGCACTGTAAGACTCCTGTTGCTGGGTGCGTTCTGAAGTTATACATTGAACTATCCATTTGTTTCTAGATGTTTTTATTTTCATATATAGCACTGGGCAAGATTCCCTAAGCTTAGCTGTGATACAATGTTGCCACTGGAGGACCTTCAAGGTAAACAAGGTCAGTGATGCTCTCTCTAACTCAGTAACAATGCTCTTGTGCATCAGTGAAGAGAAACTGTTAATTCAAAATCGCAATTAACACAAAAAAACTCTATAATTACTGAAAATTCTAATGATCAGCAAATTAAGATTTTTTTGTTTTTTGTTCTATTTATTTTTAGCTATGTATTTATTTATATATTTATTTTTAATTATTATTTTCATTTGCTATTTCTGATTTAATGGTGAGTTAAACGCTGAGTGTTGAATGGCAATTGTGTTTGCGTCGCTCAGTCGTGTCCGACTCTCAGTGACCTCATGAAATGAATAAATGGCAATTACATGTTCATAGTTACATAGTAATTAAGGTTCAAAAAAGACTTTCAGTCCATCAAGTTCAACCTTTTAAGATCTCCTCTGATCTGCAATATGAGGATTAGTTATTAATTAATTAGTAGTTAATTGTTAATTATTAATCACATTTTTTTTAAATTAGTAATTAATCCAGAGGAAGGCAAACAGAAAAAAACCTCAAATTAAACTTAGCGAATTCTCCTTCCTCAGAAATACAGTTGATGCACTGCACTCTGGGAAAACTGGGTGGGAACATGCAAATGAGACCACAATGCAAGCTCACTCTTATTAATCCAATAACCATGTTATACATGGCTCCTTTTTAAGCTTATGCTCACTGTATTTCACAGCTTTTTTTAAAGACGTTTAGCCCAACAATTTCAACCTTTTTAGATCTCCTCTGATCTGCAATACGCAGATTTATTGTTAATTGATCCAAAAGACGCAAACAGAAAAAAGCCCAGTGAAACTTTGCCAATTGTCTCAAAAGGGAAAAAAATAATAGTAATAGTAATCAAGTGATCTCCCAAGATCTGAGTCAAATTATAAGTAGCCCCTCAAATTAAAGTGTGAGAGTTTATTGGTAATCATTTTCAATTAGAGGGGATTTCTTCACAATTTCTTGGAGAACAACATAGAGATTGGAGACGTCTCAGCCTCGTAGTGAGGACTAGCTCCCAGTATTTATTACAACCTTTTGAAAAGAAGCAAAAAGTTCACAAAAATGGGAATTACATTTGTAATGTTATTTTATAAAAATAGACAAATATAAACATCTAATAAAATATGTATATATTAAGAAATAGTCATATTTTAATCATAATATATTTATTCCTTAAAACATTAATGAGGTTATATGAGAACGGTCTTGCTGTGAAGTTACTATAAATGTTGTAAATTCACTTTAAACAAAGAAAAAAGATAATGACAACGTGATAATAAAAAAAATCTATTATTCCAGGACCTGCTGGGTTAAAGGGAGCTTGAAATGAACGTTTGCAATGAGTTCTTGCACTTAATAGTAAAGCCTACCCAAGCAGCAGGAGAAATTAAGATGTTGTACTAATTATGTAAATGCACCGGGATATTTACTAAGCTACAACAGTGTCAGCGGTGTGAAGGGATGCAATGGCCTAGGGCACATGGATGCCCGGGGAAGCACACGGCAGGACTTGTACTCATGGGTGTAGGCACTAGGGGGATTGGGGAGGGGGACAAATCCCCCCCACCCCCCCCCCGTATTTTTCTATGTTTGTATGTATGTATGTATAAGCTACGGTATAGGGGCAGTGATGCCACTTACTGCCAGCGAAACAAGATACAAAGGAACTATTCCCTGAATCAGAATTATTATTAAATAAATATAAACAGTGCGTTATTTCAATATTCCCAGCGTAATGCATATTTCCTATCTGATCAATGTTGTATAAACTTAGATATATGTGTCCAGTCATTGCTATTATGGGTTAGTGGAACACTTTTTATTATCGATTATTTGTAACGCGCCAACATATTCCGTAGCGCTATACATAAATTTAGTTACAGGCAATGACAAGTTTAAGATTAACACATTGCAAAAAATGGAGGGCCCTGTCTTTGAGCTTGGTCCATAGCACCGACGCAGGATTGAAACTCGCAGACTTAAAATCTAACAGCCTTATTAAATTGCGATTCGGCCAATTGAATAGGGCTCTATATAAGCACACAGCATATATTTTTTACAGAAGCTTTTAGTTAGTGAAGACCTTGCTTTTGGGTAGAAGTTAACTAACTAAAAACTTCTGTAAAAATAATATGCTCTGTGCTAAAATAGAGCCCTATTCAATTGGAAAAATCTCAATTGAATGAGGCCCTCTATGTTGTTCTCCAAGAAATTGTGAAGAAATCCCCTCTGATTGAAAGGTCTTCACTAACTAAAAACTTCTGTAAAAAATAATATGCTCTGTGCCTATATAGAGCCTGATTCAATTGGCCAAATAGAAATGTAATAAGGCTGAAAAGGGCTACTAAATAACATGTGATTGTTACAATAAGGTATCCAATATTAATCTTCATTATGTGACGGGGCAGCTCTTTAGCTCAGTATCGTTACTGCTCATTACTGATATCTTATATTAAATCTTTGGGAATAGAGCAGTAAGGGGCATTTACAATGGGGGGTATTTACCAAGAGCCTAATTCAAATACAATTTGGCCAATTGAATAGGGCTCTATATAAGCACATATTTGTTTAAATACGTTTTTAGTTAGTGATCTTCTATCCAAAAGCAAGGTCTTCACTAATTAAAAACTTCTGTAAAAAAATATGTACATTTAAAAATTGTAAATTTAGAGCCCTATTCAATTGGCCAAATCACATTTGAATGAGGCCCTAAGCATCCCAAATGGTTTAGATGTGCATCCCTATATTTACTATGGCTATTTCTGATGCGGAAACTATTGGGAAATTAGCAAGCAATAACAGGGACTAGTATGTGTAATCCTGGGAAATTCTATTTTTTAAAGGAAATTTGCCATTGCACCTTTACAGCTCATGCAATAGTTTAGTTAATCTCCCCCAATGGGTACTGGCACAAAATGAACATTGTAGCATTATCCTGTTATCAAGTCGCCGGTGAGCGCGTATCTTAATTGTCTATTGACACAGGTTACGGATTAAATAAGTGCAAATAACTAGGGAGGTTGTGCCAAACTGTGCAGAGAGACACATGGCAGACCCTGCTACGTATTATATATACTATATGTATACTGTACACTAACACATGTCTGCAAATGGAAGGAAAAAATAAACACACAAACAAGTAAATAAATATCTGATTTTAGTGCTGGGTTAGTTTACTCTTCCCGGGTGGATTCAGTTTCAGAAACTTAAAACTCTAAGCAAATGACAAAAATAGACCCCCCCCCCTGAAATCACTAAGCTTCAGAGGGTGGGGGCTGCAATGGTTGTTTTCAACGGGGCAAGTTCTTCGCAAAGCTTAGTGAATCTAGGAGATAGATAGAACCAAACGCGCCATCCAACTGCGCCTTCTGCTCTCAACATAAATGCTTAGTTGGTTTTGTTTGCCATTCTTACCACCTCTGCAGGAAGTCCACTCCACGTATTCATAACACTTTCAGAATTAAAAAAGTTCAAAGATTTGCCCCAAGCCCTGAGACAGAGGCAAAAATGTACTAAGCTCCAGAGGGCTGCATTTATTTATGACTAATTTCTGTGGCAAACCTCTTTGCAGCCTCTGTGTATCTTAGTGAATCGTGGTCTATAAAATAGCAAAAAAACAACAAAAATGGCATTATGATTGTTTTTTGTATTATATTATCTTATTCTGTCTTAAAAATCATTACAAAGTATCCTATTATTGTACAAATCACACATACAAATAACAATAAATATAATTACTAATAGATTTGATCATAAAGTTTAGATAACCGAGCTTAAATGTTAGGTAATAACGAGGAAGACCATGCCAGTTGGTATAGATTAGAATAATGATAACATTCTATGAAATAATAATAATGCTCTTTTAAGACACTTTTAATTCATCTTGTGAGACTTATGTGCAATTTATGCTTAAAACCCTAACTTTCAAGCTCAGT
Source organism: Discoglossus pictus (assembly GCA_027410445.1). Lineage (NCBI taxonomy): Eukaryota > Metazoa > Chordata > Amphibia > Anura > Alytidae > Discoglossus > Discoglossus pictus. The sequence continues at coordinate 187,603,374 of CM050170.1, read as the reverse complement.
TATCTAACACTTCCACTCCACACTGGTAATGACAACCAGTAGTATTTATATGTGCATTGGAGTACTCCAAATGCATTCACAGAAATGTCTATGAGTGATAAGTTGCCGGACGATAAGCACGCCCGCTCTATCTATACTCAGAAAGCCCAGGCTCGCAGTGTAAGTTACATCAGCTGCCACGTGTTCCTGCCCTGTCTGTGTTGGACTGACAGACCCCGCCCCCTACACATGTTATGGAAACTTACAGCGCTCGGCACATGCAAAGCCCCCTCGGTAGTATCGGTATATTAATACCCAGCGTACTCCATGGGGCGCAATAAATACATGAAGTCGCGCTTCCACTTAGAATTTGCAATAACAATCAATTGTAATTATGTTTATTCTTATGTGTATTTTTTATTTATTTCCAATAAATAGGGCTTTTTCTGTGTCACTTTAAGTGTACAGCTGAGAGCATTGATAGTGACGGTTTATCACACTATAAAGCAAAGTCGTACAGATAAAGCAATATATACTCTGATATACCACAAAATATTCCACAGACCGCATCGTCACCAAAACAGATTAATATGCAGGAAAAAATGTGCAACTGTGACCAATGAATACAGGTAGGTTCATGCATATATGGAGGATATTTACTCCAATGGGCTTTCAGTTGTATTATTTATTTCCTCTGTACGGTAGAGAGCTTCTCTTACTCTTTTGCTCACCATAAATTAAATTATTTTATATATATATATATATATAGTACATTTGTGTTCACATTTGAATGTCTAAAACAAGTAAAAAAAATCTGTTTCCTATATATTATTCATATTACAGACACATGCAGAAATAAAATGGTATATTGAAGAAGGGTGCCACACTTTTTCTTACTGAATGTCAGTTTATATATTTATTATATAGAAGCAGAGTATTTAAATTAAATTAAAAGTATAAATCAAACTCCTGCCAAGATATTTGCACAACAAAGAGTTAATGAAGAAGTATTTAAGCCCTTGTGTCTGTGCCCTCAGGGCAGCAGCAGGCAGGTCCCAGGGTAACTGTAAACATACCCATGCAGCCCTTTAAACTCAGCTCCCTTACATGCCCAGCACACGCTCCTATATACTTATTATCTGGGCAGGAAGGTGGAGGAGAACTGCCAGGGAAAAGAGTCCTAGAAACTAGCAAATCGACAGCATATAATCACTATATCCAAACAAGAGAAACTGCTGGGGCAGATCCAGACCAGTGCCACTCTCTGCTGGGGCACATACAGACCAGAGCCACTCACTGCTGGGGCAGATATAGACCAGTGCCACTCACTGCTGGGGCACATACAGACCAGTGCCACTCACTGCTGGGGCAAATACAGACCAGTGCCACTCACTGCTGGGGCAGATATAGACCAGTGCCACTCACTGCTGGGGCACATACAGACCAGTGCCACTCACTGCTGGGGCAAATACAGACCAGTGCCACTCACTGCTGGGGCACATACAGACCAGTGCCACTCACTGCTGGGGCACATACAGACCAGTGCCACTCACTGCTGGGGCAGATATAGACCAGTGCCACTCACTGCTGGGGCACATACAGACCAGTGCCACTCACTGCTGGGGCACATACAGACCAGTGCCACTCACTGCTGGGGCACATACAGACCAGTGCCACTCACTGCTGGGGCAGATATAGACCAGTGCCACTCACTGCTGGAGCACATACAGACCAGTGCCACTCACTGCTGGGGCACATACAGACGAGTGCCACTCACTGCTGGGGCAGATACAGACCAGAGCCACTCACTGCTGGAGCAGATACAGACCAGTGCCACTCACTGCTGGGGCACATACAGACCAGTGCCACTCACTGCTGGAGCACATACAGACCAGAGCCACTCACTGCTGGGGCACATACAGACCAGAGCCACTCACTGCTGGGGCACATACAGACCAGTGCCACTCACTGCTGGGGCACATACAGACCAGTGCCACTCACTGCTGGGCACATACAGACGAGTGCCACTCACTGCTTGGGCACATACAGACCAGTGCCACCCACTGATGGGGCACATACAGACCAGTGCCACCCACTGATGGGGCACATACAGACCAGTGCCACCCACTGCTGGGGCACATACAGACCAGTGCCACTCACTGCTGGAGCAGATACAGACCAGTGCCACTCACTGCTGGGGCACGTACAGACCAGTGCCACTCACTGCTGGGGCACGTACAGAACAGTGCCACTCCCTGCTAGGGCAATTACAGACCAGTGCCACTCACTGCTGGAGCACATACAGACCAGTGCCACTCACTGCTGGAGCAGATACAGACCAGTGCCACTCACTGCTGGGGCACATACAGACCAGTGCCACCCACTGCTGGGGCACATCCAGACCAGCGCCACTCACTGCTGGCGCAGATACAGACCAGTGCCACTCACTGCTGGGGCACATACAGACCAGTGCCACTCACTGCTGGGACACATACAGACCAGTGCCACTCACTGCTAGGACACATACAGACCAGTGCCACTCACTGCTGGGACACATACAGACCAGTGCCACTCACTGTGGGGCACATACAGACCAGCAGTGACACTCACTGCTGGGGCACATACAGACCAGTGCCACTCACTGCGGGGCACATACAGACCAGTGCCACTCACTGTGGGGCAAATACAGACCAGTGCCACTCACTGTGGGGCAAATACAGACCAGTGCCACTCATTGCTGGAGCAGATACAGACCAGTGCCACTTACTGCTGGGGCACATACAGACCAGTACCCCTCACTGCTGGAGCAGATACAGACCAGTGCCACTCACTGCTGGGCACATACAGACCAGTGCCCCTCACTGCTGGAGCAGATACAGACCAGTGCCACTCACTGCTGGGCACATACAGACCAGTGCCACTCACTGCTGAGGCACATACAGACCAGTGCCACTCACTGCTGGGGCGCATGCAGACCAATGCCACTCACTGCTGGAGCAGATACAGACCAGTGCCACTCACTGCTGGAGCAGATACAGACCAGTGCCAATCACTGCTGGGGCACATACAGACCAGTGCCAATCACTGCTGGGGCACATACAGACCAGTGCCAATCACTGCTGGGGCACATACAGACTAGTGCCACTCACTGCTGAAGCAGATACAGACCAGTGCCACTCACTGCTGGGGCACATACAGACCAATGCCACTCACTGCTGGAGCAGATACAGACCAGTGCCACTGACTGCTGGAGCAGATACAGACCAGTGCCACTCACTGCTGGGCACATACAGACCAGTGCCAATCACTGCTGGGGCACATACAGACCAGTGCCAATCACTGCTGGGGCACATACAGACTAGGGCCACTCACTGCTGAAGCAGATACAGACCAGTGCCACTCACTGCTGGGCACATACAGACCAGTGCCACTCACTGCCGGGGCACATACAGACCAGTGCCATTCACTGACGGAGCAGATACAGACCAGTGCCACTCACTGCTGGGCACATACAGACCAGTGCCACTCACTGCTGGGGCACATGCAGACCAGTGCCACTCACTGCTGGAGCACATACAGACCAGTGCCACTCACTGCTAGGACAGATACAGACCAGTGCCACTCATTGCTGGGACAGATACAGACCAGTGCCACTCATTGCTGGGACAGATACAGACCAGTGCCACTCACTGCTGGGGCAGATACAGACCAGTGCCACTCACTGCTGGGGCACATACAGACCAGTGCCACTCACTGCTGGAGCACATACAGACCAGTGCCACTCACTGCTGGAGCAGATACAGACCAGTGCCACTCACTGCTGAAGCAGATACAGACCAGTGCCACTCACTGCTGAAGCAGATACAGATCAGTGCCACTCACTGCTGAAGCAGATACAGATCAGTGCCCATCACTGCTGAAGCAGATACAGACGAGTGCCACTCACTGCTGGAGCACATACAGACCAGTGCCACTCACTGCTGGGGCACATACAGACCAGTGCCACTCACTGCTGGGGCACATACAGACCAGTGCCACTCACGGCTGGGCACATACAGACCAGTGCCACTCACTGCTGGGGCAGATACAGACCAGTGCCACACGCTGTGGGGCACATACAGACCAGTGCCACTCACTGCTGAAGCAGATACAGATCAGTGCCCATCACTGCTGAAGCAGATACAGACCAGTGCCACTCACTGCTGGGCACATACAGACCAGTGCCACTCACTGCTGGAGCACATACAGACCAGTGCCACTCACTGCTGGGGCACATACAGACCAGTGCGACTCACTGCTGGGCACATACAGACCAGTGCCACTCACTGATGGGGCAGATACAGACCAGTGCCACACGCTGTGGGGCACATACAGACCAGTGCCACTCACTGCTGGAGCACATACAGACCAGTGCCACTCACTGCTGGAGCACATACAGACCAGTACCACTCACTGCTAGGACAGATACAGACCAGTGCCACTCACTGATGGGGCAGATACAGACCAGTGCCACACGCTGTGGGGCACATACAGACCAGTGCCACTCACTGCTGGAGCACATACAGACCAGTGCGACTCACTGCTGGGCACATACAGACCAGTGCCACTCACTGATGGGGCAGATACAGACCAGTGCCACACGCTGTGGGGCACATACAGACCAGTGCCACTCACTGCTGGAGCACATACAGACCAGTGCCACTCACTGCTGGGCACATACAGACCAGTGCCACTCACTGCTGGGGCAGATACAGACCATTCATATGAATTTTAAAAACTGAGAATGCCACATGGCATATATAAAGCAGTATATTCCAAGTTCTGCAAGTGAGTACCAATACTACCCTACCTGCTCTCACTGACTCTACACAGATCAAGAGCTGCAGCATACAGAGGTAACTGGCACTCATAGCTATGTATATGGCAGTGTACATAGTGTGTGATACATGAGAGTGTATATAGTGTGTGATATATGAGAGTGTATATATAGTGTGTGATATATGAGGGTGTATATATAGTGTGTGATACATGAGATTGTATATATAGTGTGTGTGATACATGAGGGTGTATATAGTGTGTGATATATGAGAGTGTATATATAGTGTGTGATATATGAGGGTGTATATATAGTGTGTGATACATGAGATTGTATATATAGTGTGTGATACATGAGATTGTATATATAGTGTGTGTGATACATGAGATTGTATATATAGTGTGTGTGATACATGAGGGTGTATATAGTGTGTGATATATGAGAGTGTATATATAGTGTGTGATATATGAGAGTGTATATATAATGTGTCTATGTGTTATATGGTGCTTGCATGTGATTAATCATTATATGCACATTATGTGTGTGTGATATGTTTGTGAGTGATGTACTGCACATGTCTGTTACAATATATATATATATGTGTGTGTGTGAGTGTATTTATGTCTGTGTGCCTGTGACACTACATATACACATTTACATTTGTTTGTCAATACATGCAAACTTGAATTTGTCACACAGACATTAACCCTTATGCCTAAAACACATTCAATGCAGACTGCCCTGCCACAAATAGTTAAACAATGCCAGACAAAAGTTCTTACCATGCTGGGCACTTGAGATCACTCCTGCTTGAAGACTGTTGAGGCTTCTATAGCCCTGACCTGTCAGTGTGAGGGTTTTCTTAAAGGCGAAGTTGCATCAGCCAGTTAGGCACAGCCCCTGATTGGGAGATCCTCCCCTAGGTCCTTTCTGTTGGTCTCTGCTCCTCCTTGTACTTCAGCCTGGAATGGGGAAGTTTCTCTCTCCCATCATCATTATATTGCAGCCCCTGGGCACCATCCCACCTTGCTCCAGGCAGTATTGGAGTACATCCTCCTTCATATAAGTCTATATTTAGTGAGCAAGCACAGTCCTTATTCATTCATTGTTTGCTCCCCCATTTTACACATCTGTATCTATTTAGATTGCAAGCTTTTGAGCTCAGCTTTTCTGCTCCCATTACACACAGCAATGCCTTGTAGTAGTGTCCATGTTTGTTTAATGTTGTCCTGGGAAACACAAACATACATGTACTTTGTATGACAAATACACTGATAAAAGGAGTTTTACTTTCACTAGCCCTGCAGTAGGACAGTTTGGCCACAGGACTCCTCCACCAATAATCAGAATAGTTTTTCTTAGGGTTTGTAGTTAATGAGGAAAACTTACTAAGCATCTCAAGTGACTGTGATGTGCATCCCTGTATTTACTGTACACTAATTCCAAGGGTGTATGAGCAGAATGCATTTTAATGGGTTCAGCTAAATGAACATACATAGAAACATATTTATTACCCTCACGCCCCTAATTCCTACATTAATGTTATTTGCAATGGAGAAAAATGCCATCACAGCCCTCTCATCTCATCTCAGCCCCTTGAGATACTTAGTGAATCCCATTATGTTATATAGACTAGGGCATAGGTTCCCAAACTTTTGTTACCATTACCCCCTTTTCAAGACAAAACATTTTAACGCCCCCCCCCCCCCCCCCCCCCATTATAACAGTTTTCCCGTTCAAGCCATCTGATATTTGCGATAAGTAATGGCCAATACGTTCTTCATCCTCCATTCAGATGGACTAAGGTAGCCAACCCGCTGCCGCCCCCTAGAAGGCTTCAGTGCCCACTGGTGGGCAGTATCGCCCTCTTTGGGAACCTATTGTCTAGGGTCACACTGGCTACTTGGCTTTCTCAGGCATGCTGCCCTAAAGCAAAGGTAATTCAGTAAATGATAAAACCATTTAAGATATTTTGAAGTTTCATGGATTATGAAGCATCTGATAGAGGACAATCAGTAGTGTATGTATGTTTTTGCATGAAAATATCCCAAAATAAACATTAAAAGATTTACCCTAAAGTTTTTTTAAATCTCTTCTTGATTTTAAGAAGGAACACCCCTGAAAATCCCAGCTAAATTAGCATAACATTCATAATTAGTTGTGACCAATCAAAGGTAGGTACAACACTGTTACAGTTTCCCCCTCTCTCACTGGCTAAGGCAAAGCTGCTCTGGACAGCCGTGATACCGATAGCTGATTGGATAGGACATAACTCCTTAGGACGCTCTGCCTATATAGGTGCCCTGTGGGTGGAGCTCACACAAGAAATGGTATATATAACATTTTGTGCGCTCATATGCATGTCCCTGCTGAGCTGGAAACAATAAAAAAAATGTAACTTGTTTTAGGGATTCAAATATTAATACAAATGTACTAATATATTATATATATATATGCGTGTATATAGTTCCACTGATCATCCTGTGTCTCATACTAACCAATCAGCTGATGAGATATGGTCCTTGGTAGGCTAGGACTCTATATAGCACAGAATCTGTGTCTATATATGTTGCAGTAGGCAGACTCATACAGGGACTATATGTTAGATCTTAGGCAGTAATAACAAATCGTAAAAGCACTAATTAATCAAATAAAGTACATAAAAGTAAATAGATACCCAGGGATATTATATATCTATTAACATCCAGGAACCTTTAATATCCCTTTAAATTGATTCACGATCGTTGCATAGAGGTATTCAGTGGAACCTTATATTATAGAATATTCATGAACAATGCAAAGTATCTATGTATGTACTGAAAGATATTATGTTGATTACTATACCAGAATGAGCAGTGGAACTAATATATATATATATATATATATATATATATATATATATATATATATATATATATATATATATATATATGCCATATCCATTTAAAGGACTACTGCAGTTCAAGAGAAAAAGATACTTGTTCATCAAGTATGTACCAAACCGGCAATATTAACAGGTGAGCAAACTTTGGGCATAAAGCATTTTTTGGAAAATCTGAATTTTTGAAGACTTGAAATGATTGGCTCAGTCCCCACATTCCCTTTTCTTGCACTTTAGTGAATCTAACCCATAGATGATAAGATCAATATGAACCAATAGTCCCATCTAGTCTGCCCATTCCCCTACCTGCCTTACTATCTCAGACGTAATGAATCCCTGGTGTAGACTTTTATCCCAAGCTTTATAAATTCCTTTACTGTATTTGTTATACCCCGAGGGCATAGGACAATGTGACTCATGTGATGCCCCCTCCCCCAGCCCCTCTGGGCACCCTAATGAGCATTGGTTGACTCCTCTGCATTTTCTAATAGAAGAGGCTGCAGGTAACAGATAAAGATGTAGTAACTGTGACTGATCTTTATTCCAAGTAATGGCTGGTCTATATATTGCTACTAGATCCTCTGCGGCCAGCACAGTGTCATGTGATCACGTGCAGGTAAACTGCTCACAGGTGGTATCAAGGTGATATGATTAAGAACATGGAGGAGCAAAAGAGAAGGAGAGTGGATATATCTGGTAACGAAAGAGTGGAGGTGATTGGGGACATTGGGGAGGAGAAGTTAGAGATTGAGGATAGAAAGTGGAGTTAAAAAGGAGAGGACTCAGAGAGAGAGTAAAAGTGAAAGCAAGAGTAGATAGAGTGGAGATGAAGGTATAATACAACGAGAGTGTAGGTGAAGAGAAGAGAAAGTGGAGATGAAGGTATAATACGACGAGAGTGGAGGTGAAAAGAAGAGAGCATGGAGATGAAGGTATAATACGACGAGAGTGGAGGTGAAGAGAAGAGAGAGTGGAGATGAAGGTATAATACGACGAGAGTGGAGGCGAAGAGAAGAGAGAGTGGAGATGAAGGTATAATACGACGAGAGTGGAGGCGAAGAGAAGAGAGAGTGGAGATGAAGGTATAATACGACGAGAGTGGAGGCGAAGAGAAGAGAGAGTGGAGATGAAGGTATAATACGATGAGAGTGGAGGTGAAGAGGAGAGAGAGTGGAGATGAAGGTATAATACGACGAGAGTGGAGGTGTAGAGGAGAGAGAGTGGAGATGAAGGTATAATACGATGAGAGTGGGGGTGAAGAGAAGAGAGAGTGGAGATGAAGGTATAATACGATGAGAGTGGAGGTGAAGGGGAGAGAGAGTGGAGATGAAGGTATAATACCATGAGAGTGGGGGTGAAGAGAAGAGAGAGTGGAGATGAAGGTATAATACGATGAGAGTGGAGGTGAAGGGGAGAGAGAGTGGAGATGAAGGTTTAATACGACGAGAGTGGAGGTGAAGAGAAGAGAGAGTGGAGATGAAGGTATAACACAACGAGAGTGGAGGTGAAGAGTAGAGAGAGTGGAGATGAAGGTATAACACGACGAGAGTGGACGTGAAGAGTAGAGAGAGTGGAGATGAAGGTATAATACGATGAGAGTGGAGGTGAAGAGAAGAGAGAGTGGAGATGAAGGTATAATACAACGAAAGTGGAGGTGAAGAGAAGAGAGAGTGGAGATGAAGGTATAATACGACGAGAGTGGAGGTGTAGAGGAGAGAGAGTGGAGATGAAGGTATAATACGACGAGAGTGGAGGTGAAGAGAAGAGAGAGTGGAGATGAAGGTATAATACGATGAGAGTGGAGGTGAAGAGAAGAGAGAGTGGAGATGAAGGTATAATACGACGAGAGTGGAGGTGTAGAGGAGAGAGAGTGGAGATGAAGGTATAATACGACGAGAGCGGAGGTGAAGAGAAGAGAGAGTGGAGATGAAGGTATAATACGATGAGAGTGGAGGTGAAGAGAAGAGAGAGTGGAGATGAAGGTATAATACGATGAGAGTGGAGGTGAAGAGAAGAGAGAGTGGAGATGAAGGTATAATACGATGAGAGTGGAGGTGAAGAGAAGAGAGAGTGGAGATGAAGGTATAATACGATGAGAGTGGAGGTGAAGAGAAGAGAGAGCGGAGATGAAGGTATAATACGATGAGAGTGGAGGTGAAGAGAAGAGAGAGCGGAGATGAAGGTATAATACGATGAGAGTGGAGGTGAAGAGAAGAGAGAGCGGAGATGAAGGTATAATACGATGAGAGTGGAGGTGAAGAGAAGAGAGAGTGGAGATGAAGGTATAATACAACGAGAGTGGAGGTGAAGAGGAGAGAGAGCGGAGATGAAGGTATAATACGATGAGAGTGGAGGTGAAGAGAAGAGAGAGTGGAGATGAAGGTATAATACGATGAGAGTGGAGGTGAAGAGGAGAGAGAGTGGAGATGAAGGTATAATACAACGAGAGTGGAGGTGAAGAGGAGAGAGAGTGGAGATGAAGGTATAATACGACAAGAGTGCAGGTGAAGAGAAGAGAGAGCGGAGATGAAGGTATAATACAACGAGAGTGGAGGTGAAGAGGAGAGAGAGCGGAGATGAAGGTATAATACGATGAGAGTGGAGGTGAAGAGAAGAGAGAGTGGAGATGAAGGTATAATACGATGAGAGTGGAGGTGAAGAGAAGAGAGAGTGGAGATGAAGGTATAACACGACGAGAGTGGAGGTGAAGGGGAGAGAGAGTGGAGATGAAGGTATAATACAACGAAAGTGGAGGTGAAGAGAAGAGAGAGTGGAGATGAAGGTATAATACGATGAGAGTGGAGGTGAAGAGAAGAGAGAGTGGAGATGAAGGTATAATACGACGAGAGTGGAGGTGAAGAGAAGAGAGAGTGGAGATGAAGGTATAATACGATGAGAGTGGAGGTGAAGAGAAGAGAGAGTGGAGATGAAGGTATAACACGACGAGAGTGGAGGTGAAGGGGAGAGAGAGTGGAGATGAAGGTATAATACAACGAAAGTGGAGGTGAAGAGAAGAGAGAGTGGAGATGAAGGTATAATACGATGAGAGTGGAGGTGAAGAGAAGAGAGAGTGGAGATGAAGGTATAATACGACGAGAGTGGAGGTGAAGAGAAGAGAGAGTGGAGATGAAGGTATAATACGATGAGAGTGGAGGTGAAGAGAAGAGAGAGTGGAGATGAAGTTATAATACGACGAGAGTGGAGGTGAAGAGGAGAGAGAGCGGAGATGAAGGTATAATACGACGAGAGTGGAGGTGAAGAGGAGAGAGAGTGGAGCTAAAAGGGAGAGTCGTGGTAAGTAACAGAGACTGATGGTGAAGAGTAGAGAGTTGGGGGAAGAACAGAGAGAGAATGGACAAGAAGTGAGGAGGAGAGTGGAGGTGAAGAGGAGAGAAGACATGAAGCGTAGAGGGAAAATGGAGGCAAAGGGTATATAGAGAGTGGAGGTGAAGAGTTGAGCGAGAGAGTAGAGGTGATGAGTACAGAGAGGCTGGAGGTGAAGAGGAGAGTAGCGGTGTTAAGTTTGTTTTTTGCCATGTACTCAACCGCTGTACAGCCCTACGGAATATGTTGGCGCGATATAAATAATAATAATAATAAAAATATTAGAAGTGAATAGTAGAGAGAAAATGAAGGTAAAAAGTAGAGAGGAGAGTGGAGGTGGAGAGTAAATAGAGAGTTAAGACGAAGAATAGAGAAAAAGTGGAGAAGAAGCTAGAGATGGAGGGGAAGAATATAGACAGAATGAAGGTGAAGAGGAGATGAGACAGACAGTAGAGGAGAATGGTATTAAGAGTAAAGAAAGAGTGGAGGGAAGAAGGAGGAGAGAGGAGGCGAAGAGAAGAAGGCACCTGGAGAGTAGAGTAGAGGAGAGTGGAGGTGAAAAGTAGAAAAGAGTAGATATGAAAGTTTGAGGGGAAAAAATGAAAGTGGAGAGTGGAGGAATGCAGGTAAAAGAGTGGATAGAAAGTGCCTTATATGGCCCTCGGGCCTGACGTCCCCCCGCTTTATGCCTTTACTACCTCCTAAGTAAACTCCAAAATAAATCTGTATATTGTTATATAAAATGTCTGTGAAATGCTTACTGCATCTGGAAATGTGATTAGAAATGAATGACAACATGAGACAACTTATATACAAACTGCATTATTATTAGACAGAGGATTCCTCCCAACGTTGGCAGGTAAGGCGAGACGCTCCGACGGTGCCGGCAAATGTGCCAACTGGGTCAAAGTTCCCGTGATTTGTGTCTACGGTTAATGTGAGAAGACAAACTGCATTAAAGAAGTGTCAGATGTTTCACTGCCCAGTGGGGGGATTACTGGGGGGCACAGCGGGGGTGATACTATAAAGCTAGAGGTAATGACAAGTATCTGTTGAACGTTTCTACAAAATTGTATTTTCCTACATTAAAATAACATTGAACTTTGCCAGTTTGAACTTTTCAACCTTTCTGATCCACCAACAAAGGCAAATGTTCTTACCATGCTGGGCACTTGAGATCACTCCTGCTTGAAGACTGTTGAGGCTTCTATAGCCCTGGCCTGTCAGTGTGAGGGTTTTCTTAAAGGCGAAGTTGCATCAGCCAGTTAGGCTACAGCCCCTGATTGGTTAGTCCTTGGGAGTGGAGATAGAGGCTCTGATGAATTGTGTCAAAACCAGGCATGCTCAAATCCAGGTGACTGCACTCAAGACAATGGACACAATCCCCCAAAGCCTCAGCGCTCATTGCAGCCCAGCAACTGCGTCTCTCACTTTGCAAGGGCCGCAATTATTTAACACTAGCGACTTGCCCGTCAAAAATGACGGGGCAATAAAATTGGAAGGCAGGTAATGCTGTTTGAGCCAGACATAAATTTTTTGGGTGGTACGAGATCCTTCGGTGCTCATTGCGAGCCTTGTATTTTTTTTTTTTATAGGCGCTTTTGCTGTTATTGTTTGGTCGGCAGTGATCTGCTTTTTGCGCTTATTGCAAGGCTTTGTGTGCTATGAGCAGCGTTGGCGCTTGATGTGAGTCGCGCGGTGAATGGCTTTTGTGTTTATTGTGAGTGTTTTTTTTGTTTTTGTGTATATTTCTTTTTGTATGCTAATGAAATAATTGATAAATTAATAAATTAATATACTTTACCTATTTGAAAGTAATATATGCAGCAAGCATTGTGCTGGAGAGCTGACAATCTGTTTTGATGTTCCTGCAGCATACAATGTAGATTTGCAGTGTTGTGGAGCTGAGGTGCAAGTTTCAGCAATGTGTGCAGTGTGTAGTGTAAATAGGCTGCGTGCACGAGGGGAAGCAGTTAGGGTAGCTGTGTACTTCCGCATTGTGTAAGTTAGTGTTGTAAAATGGCGGCTAATGTGTATGTGGTACGCAGGTGTGGATGATTTAGCGTCCTTGCTAAAAGTGTATCTTGTATCTCGTACGGGTTTTTTGGAAAATCCGTATGTGCTTGGGGGTGTTTTGCGTCTTTAGGGTCTTGTAGCCTCGTTTTCGTTTTTTCTGCGGCCATTTTTTCTCTCGCTTAGGGGATTTTTGTGTGTCTAAACTCGAGAATTTGGACTTAAATTGAGGTGTAACTTCACTTGCAGAGGTCCTGCCTACCCCCCCCCCCCCCCCCCCCTGCTGTGGGTAAGCTTTTTATGTATTTTTTGTGTGTATTTATTGTGTTTTTTATGTTTTCAGGTGCGCAAGGTTCGGCCTTTAATGTCGTATTTTTGCGAGTTCGTAATGTTTTTTTTCTAAGTCCAGCATCTTGTATTTTTTTAATGCTAAGTCCGTAAATTTTCCGTTCTAAGTCCCGCGGTTCGTATTTAGTGATTGCGTGTTAGATCTATTTTGGTAAAGTGCCGCTTGTGTGGTTGTTTGTAACCGCATGTGAGGCACCGTAGAGCCTTCACCTCCGCAAATGCGGCCCCTCGCTTCGCAATGGACGCAGTTCTTGTGAGACAACGATTCGTAGTTTGACAACTATTATATGTGTGACCAACTTCGCAAACGTGACCAACACTGACAACTATATATATGATCACATATAATTGTCAAACTGCGATTCATCATCACGCTTGCGAGCCTCGCATAGCGAGGCGAGCCGTTCAAGCACAGAAGTCTTCTGAGCTCTGAGCACTTGGACGATGAGTGCCAAAGGCGCTCATCGGCTGCTTGCCTCGCGCATCAGTTGAGGCATTAAAGCTTGGAGCATTTAGGCGATGAGCGAGCCTCGCAAAGCGAGGCGAGCAGTTGAGGCATTGAAAGACGCGGGACTTAGGCAGTAATGCGAGTCGAGCAGTTCAGGCATTAAAGTACGTAGGCCTTAGCCTCCAAGTAGTTAGGAAACGCGGGACTTAGAAAGAAAAAAGGCAAGGTGCGGAAGTTACAAAAATAAATTACGAGGTCGGAAAAATACAAAGTTAACGGCCGAACCGTGCAAATCAAAAAACACGAAAAACACACAAAAAAAAGAAACACTCACACACAGCATGTGGGGACAGCCAGGACGTCTGGGAGTGAGGTTGCACGCGAATTTCAGTCGAATTTGCTGGGTTTCGGCACCCGAAAATCGGATAAGCGAGAGAAAAAAATGGAGGCTGAAAAAAATTAAAACAAGGTTACACAACCCCAAACCGCGCAAAACACCGCCAGCGGCATAACCCTTTTAAACAGGAACGTACGAGGTACAAAATACACTATTACAAAGGACGGAACATGCTCACGAGCCGCGTAACACATACACAAACAACGCCATTTTACAACACTAACTTGCAACTAATAACAATACGAATCTAAAATGACGATTTACCCGACTAAACAAACAGTTTTGCGCACGCAGCCTGTTTACACTGCACACTTGCCACATTGTTGACACTTTCTCCTCAGGCCAGCAACAGTCCAAATATACATTGTATGCTGCAGGAAAATCAAAAGAGATTGTTAGCTCTTCAGCACATTAATTGCTGGATATATTAATTAGAAATAGGTAAAGTATATTAATTCATTAAGTAATTAATAATTAATTATTATTAAAAAGATATATCTAAAAAATAAAAAAACGCTAAATAGCATATTTTACACTGCCGTTTAAATGACACAAGGGGAGAGGCTCGCAATGAGCGCCGAAGGTCCTCAGAGGAGCAAAAGCTTTACATTGCGTGGCAAACTGCAGTGCCATGGCTTCAAATTGTACTGCCCTTCATTTTTGCCGGGCAAGTTGCTAGTTTTATATATATATATATATATATATATATATATATATATACACACACACACAAATAAAATGCAAATGCTGCCCCAGTAAATAAAAAAAAATCATATATTATTATTATATATATATATATATATATATATATATATATAATTATTTATTCATTTAATTGTTAGTTTATGTATAAAATTGTGTTGCTTTTTAGTATTCCTTCCAAAGTCCAGACTGTAAATATAAGATCTCACAGCTTCTTTAACAAAATAGGTGGGAGTGGGCTACTATGATGTGGATCCAGATAAGCCAACTTGTGTTGCAGTGGGGGTCACCATTCTTATTTCTGTTTATACACAAAAAACAAAATCAGTTCATTCTATTGAGATGTCACATTCTTAGTGTTATTACTTTCAATAGGTCTAATGGAAATCTGACCAATTTACAAAGCCCCCTTATGTTGAGGTGGCAGCTAAGTAAAAATGCAATGGCTGTCCCACAATAAAGAAAATATACACATTACTTCATATATATAAAAAAAAACATATTTCCTTTTTTTATTTATTTATAAATAGAATATATATTTTTTATTTATAGAGTTTCTTGTAGATATCGGAAAATAAGAGGTGATATTATGTGGAATCTATAAAAACTATCAATGTACAGTTTTTTTTATATATTTATTTATATGTATGTATTTAATTAATCCAATCTCTTTATTTGTTTATTAAAGTTTACTTTTTAGAATATCATTTTCTTTTGAAATGGATTTAATTTAAAAATAATATGAATATCCTCTTGAGCAAAAATAAAACTCTTATAAACGCACTAGTTTCTTTTTCATTATTTGTTTCCATTATAGAATTCCTTTAAGTCTTTACTGCACCTTGTCTATGACATTTTCCTTAAAATAGTATTTTGCAGTAGCACACAATGAATTCTACAGTATATATATATATATATATATATATATATATATATATACACACACATATATAATTTATATTAAATATCAAAATATAAAGATGTTATATTAAATATATAGTGCATTTGATATATATATATATATATATATATATATATATATATATATATATATATATATATATATAAATAAAATGATATAATATACAAGTATTTTTGGATATAATCCTGTATAAGTCATATTTTCACACAGTCCATATAAACAAGTTGTCACAAGTTACATACAGAGCTATAAATACGCAGTTATTAAATAATAAAACAATGACGGAGGATCAGTCCTCGAGTGCTTGGCTAGTGTTATGGGGCTTCCTCGAGTGTTGCAATGACATCATGATCGGACAAACCTCGAGGATTCTGAGTCATTATTCTCATTTCTAACCTTAAGTGATGCAGCAGAGTTTCAAAATATATGATCTCAAACTAAAGGAAATTACACAACTGCCTCTTCCTATAGTAAACTAAAATATGACGGCTGCAATATGTAGCTATCAGTCTGCTTTTATGATCCGTCCACAAACCGAGATACATACCTTTCTTAATGAGAAATAACTAACATTAATTACTGATAAGCCCCTAAGGCACCTGATCCATTGTCCCGCACATTGTCCCGCACATCTTGTGCAGATGGCTGCAGTCAAGAAAATGAATGTGCAGTTTCCTGGATTCTGCAGGAAAAAGACCAAAATCACCAACATTTATGGTGACCTTTATGTTCAGGACCTTGTCACCATAATCTCAATGCATGTGATGCAGCTGTCATCGTGATACGATTCAATGTATGGAAACAGTTTTTAAGTGCTGTAAAAGCTAACCTGCAGCATTTAAAAACAAATATAAAACAATTAATATTAGGTTTCTACACCTTGTATGTTTGATTTTGGATCCTCTACATCAGGGTTGCACAAGTTCAGTCCTTGAGAGCCCCACACAGGCCAGGATTTGAGGATATCCCTGCTGTGCACAGGTGAGTCAATCACTTCTTCGGTCATCCTGATTGACTCACCTGAGCACAGAAAGGATATCCTCAAATCCTGGCCTGTGTGGTACTCTCCAGGACCGAACTTGCCCACCCCTGCTCTACATGACAGTGTATCCATAACACCAGCTCTCCAGCTGCTTATCTAACACTTCCATTTCTGCAGTAACCAGGAACTTTTTTGTGTAAAAGGAAATTGTAAACACCCAATCGGTTTTAGGCTGTAAACCCAGAGCTTATACGCAATTTGTAATAATATAATGTACATAAAAGGGATATTATATACCTAGTAACACCCAGCAACCTTCCATGTCCCTTCATACAATGGAGTGGGAAGTTTCATATAAGACACAAGATTTGAGTGGGGCCCGCGATCCATCCCTGATCACTGCGCCTGATGTCTGAACACTCTCCTCTACTGGTTTCTGCCCCTGTTTGTTGTCAGGTTTCCCAGCGCCATATGCTAATCCCCAGGAGGCGCCGGACCCCCTCCCCGCCCCCCAACCCACAGTGCACAAGTGATGGAAATTAGTGATGTTTCTGTGAATCAGGGCAGAAAGCTGATAGTTCAGCACTGAACAAGATAAAGGACAGTTGGACGTCTGTGTTAATTAAGTACTTAAAGGGATATGGAAGGTTCAGGATATTTCTAGGTGTCTTCTATACCTGGGTATCCATTTACTTTTATGTACTTTATTAAGAAGTGCTTATAAACTCTATTTTTACTGCCCAACATCTTACAAATAGCCCATGTTTGAAACTGGCCATTGCAGCATATGCAGACACAGTGTAGTTCTTCAAAAACGACTATTTTACATTTTTGACCATGGTGCTCCTTTAAAGACATCAGAATAACTGCATAAATATTTTATTAAAAGCAGATTTATTAAATCCTTAGCATCAAAATGTGTACTTGGAGTACCTACTTTTAACAAGTGTCTTCAGCTTAGAAATCAAACAATCCCAACAACTGCTGACTGCATTAATCACACTACCGTGTCTAAAGACCCTCTTGTATATTGAGACACACCATGTGGGATAGGAGTAGAATGGGTTAATCCAGAGGGAAATAAAAAGAGAATAATAATTCATATGAATATTTAATTTGGCTAATGAGACATTATGCTGAATATCTATAGTGCCCCTTTAACATTTAAAGGTATATCAATACCCAAACATTGCTATTAACATTACTATGGAAGAACAAATGTAAAGTACATGCAAACATAGTGGGATTTGCTTATTTTGCTACATGAAGTAAGCGTATTAGAAGGGAGATCATTTGAGTTGCAAAACAGAACAAAACAAAAACATAGAAGCAATTAAGCAATGGTATATATATTCAATATATTTATTTATATAAACAATAATAATATAATATAATATAATATATAAAGATATAATAAATTATATATATGTATGCCTTGCTCTGTGATGGAAGAGTTTGCTTTCTATTTAAAGCCTCACACTGTTTTGAGGATTCCAATCTGTTTTAGACTTTGCAGGAAAGCTGAAGAGCTTGCAATCTGTTTTGAGGATTCCAATCTGTTTTAGACTTTGAAGGAAAGCTGAAGAGCTTGCAATCTGTTTTGAGGATTCCAATCTGTTTTAGACTTTGCAGGAAAGCTGAAGAGCTTGCAATCTGTGGTGAGCATTGCAGGGTAGGAAAAGAGTTTGTACACTGTTTTAGACCTTGCAGAGTGTCGGAAGAGCTTGCAGTCTGTTTTATGCATTTATGATAAGGTTAACGAATTTATGTACAATATGCACATTTAATGTAAATTCAGGCTATAGAAGGAGACGTAAGAATAGTTGTGGAGAGTGTGTGTGAGGCGGGCAGGGGCCCTAGGTTATTATTTGTAGTGGGCTCTAAGAAGTTTGAGCCCTATGTGAATCAAGCACTCTAAGGGCCTCATTCTATTAATGGCCGTAGGAGCTGCGTGGCCGCAAGGGATGGCCGCAAGCTACTTAGTTATTCTATTCCCCTGCGGCCGAGGGCTCCAGTCAGCTTGTGGCCGGCGCCCTGCTTTCCCTTGCAGCCACCCCTGCGCAAGGAAAGCCTTTGATCCTATGCGGGTGCAAGAGATTGGGACGCATGGAAGTACCTGACCCTATTCAAATGCTCCAGCCAGCCCTCCACCAAGCCTGCAAAACGGCCCAAAAGGGCCGCAGCTTACTTCCACCCTGGAGCCATCGTAAGGGCTGTGAAGCCCCCCACTGGCTGCCGGGGACCCAATCGTGACCCGCATCACCCCTATAATGTAGGAGTCTGATATAGACCCTTGCATAGTTGCACACATAGCCCCTATAAAGGAGCGGTCCTATAGAGATCCTGGCATAGGTGCACACATCACCCCTATAATGCAGGGGTCTTATAGAGACCCTTGCATAGATGCACACATCGCCCCTATAATGCAGGGGTCCCCACTGGGACCCCTGCAATGTGCACATATTAACCCTTGCTGCATGGGTCCGATCAGAAGCCCTGTAGGCTCCCCACATTAACCCCTTGCTGCAGGGGTCTCAATAGAAACCCCTACAGGCTCCCGCATTAACCCCTTCCCTTGCTGCAGAGGGTCCCAAGCGTCACCGATCGCGACCCTCGCAGCATCTATGGGATTTCACATTTCCAGACGCGAGCTTGAATTCAAAATTCAAGCCTGTGGAATTGCAGGGTTTGAATTTCCTTCAGCTGGTCCTTAAAGGGCACGCGGTACACTAATGTTTACCCACAAGTCACGGGGGTACTATCAGTACCGACCCTGGCACCTAAAATTAACCCCATCACTCATGGGGGTCAATATAGACCCCCATGAGACTAAAATTAAACCCCTCAGTCCAATACTACAATATTAACCCCTAGGTTAACCCTACAAGTGCCATGAGGGTCATCCAGGACCCTCATGACAAAGTCTAAACACTACACTACACTATTAACCCTAACTTTACATCATTAACCCCTTAATCCTAACTATACCCTATTTAACCCTAACTGTACCTATCTAACCTAACTGGGCCTATCTAACCCTAATTGGGCATATTTAACCCCTTCTAGCCCTATATCCCCATCACTTATGGGGGTATATACATATGCCTTCAGCCAATCACCCCGTGGGGGTGTATTCCATTCTGATTGGCTGAAGGCAATAGTGCCTTCTGATTGGTTCAAAAAGGATTGACAGCTCCGTAAGTCAAATCCTGCCATGCAGAACATGCAGAAACCTGCAAGCACTCAACCCACAAAAATTTTCAAATGTACTAAAAGCCCTTCTCAGCCCCCTCACCACCCTTGCCTGCCCTGACATCGCCACTTCACAGTACAACGCTACTCTAACCTCCACCCTTGACTCTCTTGCCCCCATAATCACAAGCAAACGCCCTCGCTCTCACCTACAACCATGGCATACTACACAAACACGCTATATACAGAGATGCTCACGCACTGCAGAACGACTATGGAGGAAATCTCGCACTTCAGTAGACTTTCTCCACTACAAGTTTACCTTGCGCTCCTACTTCTCTGCCCTCAATCTTGCCAAACAACACTGCTTTTCATCACTAATATCAAACCTGTCCTCCAACCCTAAATGTTTATTTGCTACATTAAACACCCTCCTTTGCCCACCCCCACCTCCTGCCCCTTCCTGTCTAACTGCCAACCACTTTAAAAATAAAATTGAAACCATCCGAAATTAGCTCTCCTCCCAGCTTGGCCCTATCCCGCCATCCTCTCCACAAACTGACAACACCCAACCCTTACCCTTCCCCAATCCCTCCTCCACTATGGATACCCTTCCCCAATCCCTCCTCCACTATGGATGACCCTGTAACTGAGGATGAAGTATCTACATTATTATTATTAACCTCTCACCTTACAACATGTCCACATGATCCTATTCCATCACAGCTAATCCCTCCCCTATCCACCACACTTATCCCAGCTCTCACACATCTATTCAACCTCTCCCTAAAAACTGGCAGGCTTCCATCCTCCTTAAAACACGCCATAATTACACCCATTCTCAAGAAGCCCTCATCTGACCCAGCTTCTGCCTCCAACAACCGCCCTATCTCACTACATCCCCTGGCTTCTAAACTGCTTGAGCGGCTTGTTTACAATCGCCTCACTAAATGTATTTCCTCCAATTCCCTTCTTGACCCCTTCCAATCTGGTTTCCGTGCCCAACAAAGGGTCAATTCTCCATTCTAATTCTCCTGGATCTCTCTGCTGCCTTCGACACAGTTGACCACCCTCTTCTAATCCAAACTCTCCGCTCATTTGGCATCCAGGGCACAGCTCATGGTTCACATCCTATCTAAAAGATCGTACATTTAGCGTCTCCTACTCTGGCACCTCTTCTTCACCTCTCCCTCTGTCTGTTGGCGTTCCCCAAGGTTCTCTCCTAGGCCCCCTCCTCTTCTCCATCTACACCTCCTCCCTTGTCACCCTCATAAAATCCTTTGGATTTCAGTATCATCTTTATGCAGATGATACTCAAATCTACCTCTCTGCACCGGATCTATCCCCCTCTCTTTTAGCTTAAGTTTCCAACTGCCTCTCTAGCATATCCTCCTGGATGTCTACCCATCAACTCAGACTCAACATGTCTAAGACTGAACTCCTAATCTTTCCACCATCTACTACAGCTTCCACTCCTCAAATATCTCTCATTGTTGGCAATACCATCATCACTCCGACCTCCCAGGCCCGTTGTCTTGGGGTTCTACTGGATCCCGCCCTCTCTTTTATTCCTCACATCCAATCGATAACAAAATCTTGTCAGTTTCACCTAAGAAACATCTCCAAAATTCATTATTATCTTACAGAAGACACAGCTAAAATTCTAATACACTCTCTCATCATATCTCGACTCGACTACTGCAATTCACTCCTTGCTGGCCTCCCCATCTCTCGTCTGTCTCCCCTCCAATCCATAATGAACGCCTCCGCTAGACTCATCTTCAATACCAAACGCTCAGTGTCTGCTGCTGCTCTGTCAATCACTCCACTGGCTTCCCATAGCTTCCCGATCACATTTAAAATCATGACCCTAACACATAAAGCCCTCAACAACAGTGCACCCCCTTATATCTCTGCTCTTGTTTCAAAATACTCTCCCAACCGCCCCCTCCGTTCTGTTAACGACCTTCTTATTTCCTCCGCTCTCATCACCTCCTCTCATTCCCGTCTTCAAGACTTTTCTCGTGCTGCCCCTACTATTTGGAACTCCTTGCCTCGCGCCATTATATTATCTTCCTGCCTCAAAACCTTTAAAAAATAACTAAAAACACACCTGTTTAAAAAATCTTATCACCTTCAGCTTTTATAATTACAACTGCACACGCCACAGCTTAATAACATGCACAACCACAATCTACAGCACAACACACAGACAATTGACTAAACAAATTGCATTCATGTTGCCATTTTGCATTTGTCACCCTCTTGTATCACACCTAAACCCTTAGGCCCTAATTCAATTGCAATTTGGCCACTTGAATAGGGCTCTAAATAAGCACATAACATATTTTTTTTAAAGAAGTTTTTAGTTAGTAAGCATGTATCCAAAAGCAAGATATTCACTAACCAAAAACTTCTTTAAAAAAAATATGCTATGTGCTTATTTAGAGGGCTATTCAATTGGCCAAATCGCAATTGAATGAGGCCCTTAGATTGGAAGTTTGCTAGTTTTCAATCGTGTGTCCGTGTCTTGGAAACAAGCACTATGTACACTTGATTATATGCTCAAAAACAGGGCCCTCCATTCTTTATAAGGTATAAAGTTTGTTTTTTGCCATGTACTAAACCCCTGTACAGCGCTACGGAATATGTTGGCGCGATATAAATAAAGATAATAATAATAATAATAATAATTGGCTCACATCTTGGGGCCTTCTGATTGGCTGAAATTTGACAGCCATTTATAATGTATTTTTTACTGTAATGTTATGTATATTTGTGTATGCCTTTTCTTTGCAGGTGTGTATTTAAAAATAATAGTAATTTTGTAGTGGGGGTGGTTTGTAATGTCCTTTTTTATTTTTTGTAGTGGGGGGTTGTAATTTACTTTTTTTATTTTTGTTAACATAGGATTTTTTATTTTTGGTGACATAGGTATTTTTATTTTGTGTAATTAGTGGGTGGGGGGTTTAATAGTGGGGTAGGTAGGTAGTGTTAGGTAGGTAGGGGTTAATAGGTTAGGGTCGAGGGGGGGTAGTTTAGCTGTAGATGTTTGTTGGGGGGGAATAGTGTAGTGAAGTGTTTGTACTTAGTGTCATGGGGTTAATTATAGGGTTCTCATTGTCCTTTAATACCCTTATGGGACTGATTGGGATTAATAGGAGCTTACGGGTGTCTGTATAGACCCCCATAAGTAATGGGTTAGATGGAGGCTTATGGGTGTCTGTATAGACCTCCATAAGTGATAGTATTAGATGGAGGCTTATGGGGGTCTGTATAGACCCCCATAAGTGATGGGTTAGATGGAGGCCTATGAGGGTCTGTATAGACCCCCATATGTGATGCAGTTAGATGGAGGCTTATGAGGGTCTGTATAGACCCCCCCATAAGTGATGGGTTTAGATAGAGGCTTATGGGGGTCTGTATAAACCACCATAAGTGATAGGGCTAGAAGGGGTTAAATAGGCCCAGTTAGGGATAGATAGGCCCGGGCTTGGATGACCTCCAAGGCAGCAACTCGATCTCCAAGCCCAGCGCAATGCGGCTAGAAATAACAGTATTGGCTAGCGGCGATGTGCCAGCTAGCCAATGTACTACATATCATCTTCATGTCCCCCAATGTGTCCCCTATCAATTACAGCGCTGTACAGTGCTGCATTGAAATTATATTTGAGTTCTTAGTTTGGCGGGTTTGCACTCTGATCCGCGATCAGGTCCAAACTCGCCAAAGCTAACGGCCGATTGCATGGCTTGCGATCGGCCGTAGGAAAAGGTATGCTACGGCACCTTTCATTGGAATAGCAACATAGATGTAGGGCTACCAGGGGCCGCAGCACCCTTGCAAGGAATCGCAGCTTTGCAGGCATTTTACGGCCATTAATAGAATGAGGCCCTAAGTTAGGGCACTGCTGTAAAATGGTTGCTTTCCCCCCCCTAAATTCTACATTAACGTAAATCTTTTGCTCCCCCAGATTAGGGTACACAGATGAAACAGGGCTCTAGGAGCCAATAGGAAATGCGAACCTCATGAATATTATAATGAGTGGGAAATGCCATAACAAGTGCCCTAATTAGGTTGCAGCAAGGAAACATTAAAGATATATGTAAATTATTTTTTTATTTTATTTATTAATATATTTTGATATTAAGAACATATGACAATTGCATTTATAGCTTCAATAAATAAAGATGTGTTTATTTTTTGTTAAAATATTATATATTTATATTTATGGCTTTAATTCCATTGGCTCATTTATTGCTATATGGTGGGACTAATATGGGAAAGTATTTCTAAATTGGCATCTAAATTATTTAATGTCCCCATGCGAGAGACTATGGAAACGTGTTTATTGGGAATTCCAGTGAGGGGGGGGGGGGGGCATAAATTTACAGGTAATAATAAATAAAATAGACTATATAGCTACAAATGAAAGAATTACACATTCTCTTGGAGGACTCCATGAATTGCTTTATGGAAGTATGGGGGCCTTGGTTGGTATACAGGGAACAGCGTATGATTTAGGAATCTTCCCTATAGACATACACAGAGGGGGTGGGAAGGGGGACCTGGGTGGAGACCAGCTTCATCAGGAGGCACAGAGGCACGGAAAGTGAAAAAGACTGGCAAGACTACCAAACACTGGCAAAAGGTATTGATGGTGATCTGTACTGTTTAATGTATTTTTTTTTCTTTGTTATTACTGATTATTCAAAAGGTAAAAAGGAAAATAATTGACCTAAGATGGTTCCCATATAAACTAAGTAGGGACTCTAGATATGGGTGATTATATAGAGTCAACGGTAAGACACAGGGGATAGCGACTGGCGACAATAGGGAACCATGTTAGTCAGGAGTTGGGAAATTGGGTTACCTACAGCTAATTGTATAATACTTCAGATAACAGATTATGTGTTCTGGAAATATATATCATTCTGATGTTAATGAGATGTATGCTATATCTTACCTGATATGTGATCTGATTCCCATATAATAAAAATATTTATGAATAAAAAAAAAAGATATGATATATTTATAGAAAATGCAATAGAGTGCTTCTTCCTAGGCAACATGGTTTTGTGAAGCGTATTAACCCCTTGAGTACTGGATTGTTTGTTACCTTGGATTTTGTATCATAAAACAGGCCTAATATTAACATATCATATTTTTTTAATTACACATAGATTGATATTGGATGAATTGTCAAGTAATGCTGATATTTCATCATTTTGTAGTGCTTTTTTTGCTATACCTTCACTTTAAATGCTTCTGGGGGACTCAGCGAGGGTTTAAACGCTACTTGTGAGTGGTCTTTCGTACTCAGAAATCTTTCTTCTGCTTTTTGCAGTTATGGCAATGCCCTGATTTGCTAATGATCTGTAAAATGTTATTAGCATAGGGTTTGGGTGTCAGAGTCTCCTGGAGTAACTTGTAATTTATTGTGAGTGTAATGGAGATTTATGCTTTGCTTTTCGGGTGTCTCGTGAAGTTCACTCGGAGCAGTGACCCGTAGGAGTTCTCTCGCAGTGTTTTAGGGATGGGGGAATAATATAGGTAGGTAGTATTTTCTGTGCTGTTACAGCACTCATAATTGATTATTCAGCGATTAGCATAGGGCTTTTTGATGGCAGTCCTGGGAGTGTTCTGCAAATGCTTATTTTCTATTCAAGAGTGGACTGAGGAGTGTGGAAACAGTAAGTGGAATTTTGTAGATTCATTAGTGGATTCAGATAATATTTCAGCACAGGGCACCTCTAACTTTCCTTTCCATGGGCCCAGTAGAGGAAGCTCGCAAGTTCCGCTTGTCCTGCTCTGTAACCACCACTTTGTGCCTTGAAAAGGAAGTATTACAGTCATGGCAGCTTCCGTGCACTTGCAGGATCTGTTCAAATAAATAATGCTTTAACTCTCATATCTTACACAACTGATAATGTGGTTAGTTTGTTGCATAGTTCATAAACATAAAATTATTGCTAATCTATAGTGTCCTTTATATATAGCTCTAAACCATAGTAGTAAAGTCCATCCATCCTGGTTAATAGCTCCAATACCAGACTAAGAAGTCTATAATACTTTGGATTTGTTTTTCAGATTTTATTACAGTAAATGTTTTTTTTTTCTGTTTCCCTTCCTCTGGACAAATTAACAATTAGCAATTAACAATTAATCTGTGTATTACAAAAATCAGAGTAGATCTAAAAAGGTTGAACTTGATAGACTAAAACCACAATTACAATGTAACTAAAAAGAACATAAGCCCTCAACAACAGTGCACCCTCTTATATCTCTGTTCCTGGCTCAAAATACTCCCCCAACCATCCTCTTAGCTATGCTAACAACTTTCTTCTTTCCTCCTCGATTATCACCTCCTCCCACTCACCCCTCAGGACTTTTCTTGTGCTGGCCCTATTCTCCTGAACTCCTTGCCTCGCTCCACTAGACTCCTCCTGCCTCAAACATTCAAACTCTCACAAAAAACTAATCTGTATAAAGACGCTCATCACCTTCAGCCTTAATCTGCCCAACATGATAACTCACACCCACAATCTACAGTACAACACATCTGCTTGAGCCTATTGCCTCACACACCGCCATCTTGTATCTATCACCCAAAACCTTAGATTGCAAGTTTGTGCGTTTTCAATCTTGTGTTGGAGCTTTAGGAGCAAACTCTGTGTGTGTTTAATTTTAAGCTCAAAGACAGGGCCCTCCATTCTTTTGCAATGCGATAATATTGTTGACTCATTAGAAATGAAGCATAATAATAGAAGAAGTCCAGTCGGGTACTAATCCTCGTGTACCCACACACTATTCACGCTGCCTATGTGCAAATAGAGAACTTCCTCCTACTTGTCTCTCAAGTGTAGATCAATATGAGCCGTATAGTCATCCTTATGCACAGACACAGAACAGTTAACCCTTTCCTGCAGGGTGTATTCACCTCTTGTGCAATCCTATCCTACAGTAAGATTCCTTATTCATGTGGCAGTAATGGATTTTATTTAGTCCAATCAGTAAGGAGCTACTCGGAAAAGACCCCAACTTTTTTTTGTTGGGAAATTAAAATTTTATTCGAATTGGCTTAAAGTAACCATTTAGGAAAGGGGGGGGTGACTTTAATCACAGAATAATAACCAGACTGAAAGGAAAATGACATGTCTTGGGTTTAAGAGGATATAATCAGGGGGACTATGTGAAAATGTTTTAGTCCCCTCTGAATCTTTTTTTGTAATACATGTAAAGGGATAGGAAAGTTTCTGAATTTCACTCGAAATATTATATCCCTGTGTATCTCTTTACTTTTATGTACTTTAATTAAGATGTGTTTATAAGCTCGTTTTATCTGCCTAAATTCTTACAAATGGTTCTTAAATGGTTTCTCCCCTCTGCAGCTCCAGAAACCTTGCATGTTCCCTTTAACTCATTCTTTGCTGCAGCTACACCATGGGTCATATTAAACTGTCCAAATTGTAGTTACTGTAGCCCGCAAATGTTACTGCTATTAAATTGGCCTCATTTAGCTACCTGCAATCGATCTGCGGGTTACAGACAGAAATATCTACGGTTGTCAAAATTGTAACATCGACCCAGCTAAGCCTTTGATCTGTCAAGCCTGCAAACACTAAAATCGTAAATCGCTATTAAATTGCTACAATTCCTCAAACCCGCAATTATTTTCATACCCGTAAATGGCAAATATAGCCAAAAAGTACCAGATAGGACTCGCAAGGGGGTTAAAAACCCGGTCATAGCACTGTAAATGCAAATAAAAAATCAATTCTGCAGTTTTAAAGATGGGAATGTTATGAAAGACATTAGAATTAATTCCACAACAGTCTCAAGCTCACAAATCTGAAATAACAAAATATTTTTTGGGTGTGTAATTTCTGTGTTTTATCAATCCCTGCAATAAATGGGTTAATAGATATCATTGCACTCACATAGACTAGAATAGTAGATTTGTTGATTATTTTAGATTGCAACATTTCTGGATTGCGAGTCTGATCGCATATCAGAATTCTAATTGATTGACGTGTAACCTCCATGTTTTACTGACGTCATGATGACAGTCTCATTTACTATTGGCTGTTTCTAAATCGGTAGTTAAGGCCTTGCTTGATTGATCATGATCATGCCCTGAAATGCTACTTACGGGTGCATGGTTTACGGTTTGGGCTTTCGGCCATGTACTTGCCGGCTTGTTCAATGTAATGGCTCTGTAACTGCTGAAAATGTCACTGCTTTGAAATATGCAGTGCTTTTTAAAAGGAGCTCATGTTCCTTTAAGTTGATCATAGCTCAAAGAACAGAAGAAATGGGAACTATTTTATGTTGCAATGCTGCTCAGCTTGAAATATTGTATTTTATTTACTTTGTAACAATATGCATTTGTGTATGTGCCATTCTGTGGTTTAGCTTCAATCTCTGCCTCTTGGTAACTAATCTCAGAAATTTTGTATGATCAGCCCTTTAATAAATACCCCAAGGGCCTCATTAAATTCCCCCAGTTGCCTTTATACATCCCGTAAGTCTGCAGGCTTGAAATTTGCAACAGTTACAGAGCGATTAAATTGAAAAAGCCTGCAGCTAGATGGCCAAAATCTAAAACTGTAATCCATGCTTCCATATGTAGCATTTTAGGGCATGATCATGATCAATTAAGCAGGGAAGGTGATGAAAGACACCAACCCCTGTACATCGCTATTCCATAGCGATGTACAGGAAATGAGTACATGGCAAAAAAAAATAAAAAAAACACCTTATAAACAATGGAGGGCCTTGTTTTTGAGCTTAGAATCAAATGTACATAGAGCTCGTTTCCAAGGCATGGACACAATATTGAAAACTCGCAAACTTACAATCTAAGGGTTCCATGATATGTATTAAACCCTTGATTCCAAAGATCAATATAACAAAAATAAAAGTTAGAAATAATAATAGAAAAAAAAAGTTACAGTTATAATTGTCTCCTGCTACTGGCTCACTGGACTACCAGAAAAAAATATAAACAAAACACAGCTTTTATAATGTTTACATAAATACAATGGGATAATCCATTCTTACCTTTTAGAAACATGGTATAACCCACCAACAGCCAATGAAAGATTATTGATGCTAGTAAATCCAATAAAATATAACACATGTGATCAGCACTGTCTTGGTATGTCACACTAGATGCGCAATAAATACTTTTATTTATTATCTCTGCACATAGGGCAAGTATTGGACTTGGTAAGCTACTGAAATACATATTTGTTTAGGCTAAATAATAGCTTACTGTCTCTTGAGAACAATTTATTAGGAGAAATAGGGACTTGTTTACACTGATAAAAAAAAACAATGAATTTATAAGAATACACAATTAACTGTTTCCTACCTTATAGCCTACAATGCAAAAATACAATTTTATAATATGTGTATATATATGCTAAATAAATGTATGTATATTTGTAATTCTCCACAACACTCCCCCTATGACAATGAAAATTGTCATCAAAAGGAAGAATACAAATATGACAGAGTGCAATTGTAGTATACATGTCACACATATCGCTAAACAATATAAAAAGATACATTTATTAGGAAGTAGGTAAGATCTTGAGACTGATATTTAAAGAGACTCAAGGTCCCTAAAAATTCAGTCTGATGAGTTTCCTTCAACATGGAGATATTAGATCTTATCTCACGGAGTCCTTTGCACCTTTTACCTTAATACCTTCCCAACAAGAACATGTCAAAAGAAAACATAATTATACATAGAAACAATAAAATACATAATAATAACGCAATTTTAATAATCCGATATGATCCGTGGAATAATATAAAAAGTCTCTCAATAATGGAATCCATAGTAGAAGTTTCACAGTCCAGATATTAAAGTCTGTTAAATGAAAGCTTTACAATTAGTGATTATAAAGCACAAGTAAGAAAAAATAAAATCTTGATGGAAAAACAATAAATCCA
Organism: Discoglossus pictus; assembly: GCA_027410445.1. Taxonomy (NCBI): domain Eukaryota; kingdom Metazoa; phylum Chordata; class Amphibia; order Anura; family Alytidae; genus Discoglossus; species Discoglossus pictus. Next base: position 187,573,409 of record CM050170.1, on the reverse strand, counting down.
CGAAAATAAGTGAGCACCTGTTTGTCGAAATTCAGATAACAAGGAAAGAGCCAATGGGGTGGATAAAAACGTCCACATATGCTAATATTTATTACCAAGAGATAGTAAAGATTTACCTGAAATAGATATAAAAGTTCAGATATGTAAAATAAAATACAATGGTTTTATGCAGACAAAATGGCCTTACTTAATTCTCCAACCAATAACTAATAAATAGGCCGTAGAACCAATTTCCCTTTTTACTTATTGTCTTATTAGGCATTATACTCAGTACACTTGTCATCAGCCACTTGACACTTCAGCGTCTTGCGAGTGTAGATAGCAAATCTACACTCTATCTTTTCATCAAACAGCTCCGCTCTCAATAAACAGTCTAAACAAAACTCCCCTTTCCATGGAGGCTTACCTATCGCCTTTTAGTAGGCAGGCACACCTCTATTCACCTGTATTTGCCTTTCTAGGGAGGCATACCTATATTAATCTATATCACCTTTATCGCCTTTCTAGGGAGGCTTACCTTTTTCTCATCTTGTAGAAGGGAGGCTCAACTTTTATCTATACCTACAGTGCTTATTTAAAGTAACACCTCGTCAGGTACAATATCTCTTTAATATATTTTTAGTTCTGTTTCAGTAACTAACACCTTTACATGCACAATATCTTAATCAAATCTTCTTCTGTTAATTACACTCTTTTATTTAATATCACTAATTAGCATTCTAGGTTATCAACAACAAACAACAAAAATTGCAATCATACCAGGTTCCTTGCAGAAGTCAGTCTCTGTGAGGTAATTTTGTGCGACTGTGTCCCGCACACTCCAACAAGCTTCCAGGCTTCCATGGAAGGGATGCACACCAAGGAATCCTACATAGATTTTCTCACAAGAGCTGCTCTGCTCACCTCTAATTTTGGCCATGATTAGTTGTTAAGCATCGACCCCACAAATTCCTGCAGCTCGGGGTGTTATCTTCGGACAATCAGTGCACTCCTTGCTGGCTCATCAAATGTTGGAGAAAAAAACATACCCACAAACCACTTTTTACTCTGAAACCCAGTCATGATACCAAAACACAGACGCCTCTGATTTTGTTTGGTTTATTTGGAAAAAAATGAATTAGCAACAAAAGACCAGTTACAATTGTCTCCTGCTACTGGCTCACTGGACCACTGGACACAAATATAAACAAAACACAGCTTTTATAATGTTTAAATAAAGACAATGGGATAATCCCTTCTCACCATTTAGAAACATGGTATAATTCACCAACAACCAATGAAAGATTATTGATATTAGTAGATCCAATAAAATATAGCACATGATATCAGCACTTATCAAGCATGTCTTGGTACGTCACACAATACTTTTATTTATTATATCTGCGCATAGGGCAAGCATTGGCCTTGGTAAGCTACTGAAATACATATTTGTTTAGGTTAAATAATAGCTTACTGTCTCTAAATAAATGTATGCATATTTGTAATTCTCAACAACAACTGTTGTGCATTTAATTCTAATGCCTCTCGTTGCTTTCCCAGTATTTTAAAATACAGTAGTGTGTGTTTATTTGTTGCTGCAGCTATACAAACAGGTGTTTAACCCACTATCTAGTGCTCATAGAATTTTTTGATACATTTGCCATTTACGGGTTTGAAGGCAATTATGGGCTTGTTAACACATGGGCTTGAAAACTCAATGGAGGAGATAGAATAGAGTTATTTCGGTTTTGACAACCGCAATGCTTTTGAGCCTATAACTCGCAATTGGAATGCATGTAGCAAAATGTATCCAATTGAATATCAGTAACATTTACGGGCTACATTACTGTTTTAAGTAATTGTGATTTGGCCAACTGAATGAGGCTCATAATGTGCAGTTAGGAAAATGAAAAGAAGCAGCTCGCTGCACCCCTGCCAGATCTACTGTATGTGGAAGTTTGTTTTATTATTTGGCTTTTGTGCACAAACATAACACTAAAACAAAACAGTTTTTTGACTCATTTTAATTTTGAGCATTTGCACAGTTTATATTGAGTACCTACCCTTCTTTGTTATTTTAACGTTTATTTGTTTTATAAAATATATTAGTTTTTAATAGTTATTTAGAATAAACTCCTTAGAATATCCACTCATTTACTTATGCTCATACACAGCAGGATTGCACTTTGTTATGGCACATTTTGTAATACTAACTTAACAATTACAAGTTGCGGACAACTAACAAACACATAAATAATATCAATCCTGAATTGTGTGTACTTGGTACATTGCACCATCCTTTAAAGGTAAATGGAATTTTCAATTTTTTTACCTTTTTCTAATCTAACACCTGCCGCTTATATCAGACACACACATTGCATGGAGTCATTCTATACACATAGGGCCTCATTCTATTAGCGGCCGTAAATCGTCCGTAAGGCTGCGATTCCTTGCGGGGGTTCTGTTAACTCGCGATTCTATTATACGGCCCCGCAAGGATCTCCTCTTACGGCCGGCCGCATATCTTGGAACCGGCCGTAATCTGTGAAATATAAAAACACAAAAATAAATTCAAGCCTGCACTGTACAGCTCTGTAAATGCTAGGGATCATATTGGGGGACATGAGGATTAAAAGGAACCCACTCTCAAGCTTGCACATCTGCCCAAACCCGAGTTCAAATTAACTGTTTATTTGCCGGCTGCGGCGTGGGTGTGTCTGAGGTGCTCCAAGCACTCTGGACTTTTTACATGGATATTTTACGGATATTAAAAATAAAATATTTTACCATTTGAGTACAGGATAATTATGTGCTATTTTTTCTAACACCTAAAATCACTTTATAGTCTTCTCAAAGTGCAGGATGGCTTTATTTGAGCTATTTTATGTGCTTAATTGGTGCTAGCGAGACCTCTTTCCTGCAAGTAAGCTGCGGCTCGGTTTTAGCCTTGCAGAGAGGTTTCCCGGAGCAATTGAATTGCAAATCTCTTGCGGCCGTTTTAGATCAAAGGCTTTCCTCCGGCGCGAGCGGCCGCAAGAGATAGCAAGGCACCGGCCGCAAGCCTGCCGGAATCCCCGGCCGTAAGGGAATAGAATAGCCGAATAGCTTGTGGCCGGTCCTTGCGGCCCCGCAACGGCTGCGGCCGCTAATAGAATGAGGCCCATACAGATTTTATTTTATCTAAAAAAAAGGTTTCCACATTCCCAGAGCTGCCTACATACATACCTGGTACCTACCAATAGAAAACATCTGGGAATGTTTTTTTAACCCTGTACTAACCTTCCAGCCAGCACCATCACAGAGGAGAGATATTCAGAGCAGCTGCATCATTCAAGGGAGTAAAAGAGAGGTGTGTGTGATGGGAAAAAGACTACAAATCCCATGATGCGTTGCTGCAGAGACTGAATCCCCATACTGCTACAATCTTGTAGCTGTCTCTGATTGGCTACAATGAATTAAGGGGCATTCCTTCTCAAATTAAGTGCCAGAAAACTAAAGAAATGATGCAAACTCTAGGGTAAGTTTACTAATGTTTATCTTGGTTTTTTTTTTTTAAGGCAAAAAATAGTTTGCATAAACTACTGATTGTGCTCTATCAGATGCACTTATAATCCAGGAAGCTTCTATATACCTTTAAGAAGAAACACCTCCAGTTCTTTGAGGGGTGAAGGTGGTGGAGATCTCCTTCACACGCTGCTCTCCATTACTTCCCATAAATGTTCAGCGATATTTAGATTTGGTGATTGGGAGGCCATGGAGGATGATTGTCTTCGTGCTGGTATATGTGAAACAACCCTTGGGCTTGTTTTATGTGTTTATGGGGGAATTATCATCCTGAGATATGGGAATATCATGAGGGAACAGTGCGCCCGGCCTTATAAATGACTCCCAACTACTAGACCATTTCAGATCCCCAAACATGTTTAAATGTATATGGAAGGTTGCTAGACATTACTTGGTATATACTATATCTGTGCATCTATTTAATTTAATTTATTGTATTAAGCAGTGCTTATAAGCTCTGTTTTATTGCCTAAAATCAAACTTCTTGGGTCTGCCCCCTGCATCTCATGAATATACAAACCCTGTTGTACTTACTGTGCTGTGCTGTGTACTAACCAATCAGTGACCATCTATCAGTAACATGAAGCTGAGAGAAGGAGACAGGGGGAAGAGAGGGGGAGAGAGAAGAAGAGGGTGAGAGAAGGAGAGGGGAGAGATAAGTAGAGAGGAGGCAAGAGAGAAGGAGAAAGGGAGAAAGAAGGAGAGGAGGAGAGAGAGATGGAGAGGGGAGAGAGAGAAAGAGAGGGGAAGAGAGAGCAGAAGAGGGGGAAGAAAGGGGGAGAGAGAGAGAAGGAGAGGGGGAGAAACAGTGAGAGAGGGAAGGAGAGGGGGAGAAAGGGGGAGAGACAGAAGGAGAGGGGGAAAGAAGGAGAGAGGGTGAGACAGAAGGAGAGGGGGAGAGAAAGAGGGTGAGACAGAAGGAGAGGGGGAGAGAAAGAGTAGAGAAGAGGAAAGAGAAGGAGAGGGTGAGAGAGAAGGAGAGGGGGGAGAGAAAGGGGAGAGAAGAGGGAAGAGAAATAGAGAGAGTGAGAGAGAAGGAGAGGAGAGAGAGAAGGAGAGGGGGGAAAGAGGGATAGAAGAAGAGGATGAGAGAGAATGGGAGAGATAAGGAGAGAAGAGGGTAAAGAGAGGAGAGAGAGAAGGAGAGAGGGGAAAGAGGGAGAGAAAAAGAGGATGAGAGAGAATGGGAGAGATAAGGAGAAAAGAGGGGAAAGAGGAGGAGAGAGAAGGAAAGAGGGTTAGGGAGAAGGAGAGGGGAGTAAGAGAAGGAAGGAGAGAGAAGAAGAGGGGGAGAGAAGAAAACTTGGGTCTGCCCTCATGAATATACAAACTCTGTTGTACTTACTGTGCTGTGCTGTGTACTAACCAATCAGTGACCATCTCTCAGTAACATGAAGCTGAAACGTGGTCCCTGCAGCACTTCTATGTCATTAGTTGTTGGCAATAGGCATTGTGGGTATAAGGCATCCTTTAGCTTTTTCAGCACATATAGCCCATCCCAGTGTAGGAAATTGGTTTAAAGATGAGGCCATAATACTCTTCCCTTGCTCCAGGTTCCATGTTTTATTCTCCTTACATCAGGTTTGACTTATTTTTGTGAGTTAACCTTGGATATAAATAGATTGCATATGGCAGCCCTGCTATGGACTCCAGATTGATGACACTCACATTGTCCAGTTTTTGGTTAGTCCGAGTCACAGGCGCTGAATCACTTCTGTGCTAAATTCTGAGGCTGTGCTTTCCTGGCATTTAGTAGCTATCCTGTGAAGTGTCCGTCTGTCCATGTGGGTGAGTTTGCTGTCATCATTTGATTGGAAAATAAAGAAGTTTTGGACAAGGTGTTGGATAGGAGAGCATTATTGCTGCGAATATATAGTTCACTGGTGGTTCAGAGTAACTACTTTATATTACTTTTTCTGTAGTGTAGGACCCACCCACTC